>SJYX01002275.1:249324-279934 GCA_006410675.1 Oreotragus oreotragus
TAAGGGTGGTGTCATCTGCATAGCTGAGGTTATTGATATTTCTCCAGGCAATCTTGATTCCAGCTTGTGCTTCTTCCAGTACCCCCTACTTGTTGCTAAATCCTCACCTGAGACAGCGAATCACTGTCTTCATTGATGTGCAGACAATTATGACTTCACATGGCTCAGATATGCATGAATTTCAGTTACCACAGCTTACTGGTTAAATAACCCAGTCCTTCAACAACATGGTTCGACTTTCAGTTACCACAGCTCATTAACTGTGAATTACTGCCTAAAGTGAAAACTCACTGTCAGATTTCTAGCCCACAAGTCACTGTATAAATAGTAGATATGTGTCACAATCAACGACAAGTATATCCTCTCTTCAAAATCTGTCAGTAACCAGTAACCAGGCATGTGCTTTTGAAGCCACACACAGATAGTAAAGTCTGTAGCTGCATTGCCTCCTTTTCTCTAAAGGATAAACTCAAGTGACAGTTTGCAAAAACGGACAATGAAAGAGAGAACTCTGGCCAGCAAAGATGAGAGTGCAGCATAAAATCAAAAGTGATAGAGCTAGAAAGGAGAATTCAGGTCAAACACAGCGGAGTTGGAGAACTAGCTGACTGTGGGAATGTGGACACCGCTGCCGTTCGAGAAACTCGATGTGCAGCCAGAGGACCCCAGCAAAGGCCAGCTCACTGATGCAAAAGGAGGAAATGATCGGGACAGAAAGGATCATTATATCCCAGATGCCAGCTAGACGTGAAGCGAAAGTCACTCAGTCGTGTCCGACTCTCTGTGACCCCATGGAATGCAGCCTGCCAGGCTTCTCTGTCCATGGAATTCTCCAGGGAAGAACACTGGAGTGGGATGCCATTCCCTCCTCCAGGGGATCTTCCCAACCCAGGAATCGAACCAGGTCTCCCACGTGCAGGTGAGTTCTTTACCATTTGAGCCACCTGGGAAGCTCAAAGACTTCACATTAAAAGAACTGAGATATTTCACTGTCATTAAAGGAACTGTAGGATGTATTCACAACACTAAAAGCGAAAATAAGAAAATATCGGAAGTTGATTCAAACTTGGAAAGGAATCTGATGATTTGCGGAGACACAGAAAAGATACTCGCTCTGCATCACAGATTGTGTGACAAGAAGGCAAGCACTATTCCAACTACTCTTAATTGTTCTTTACAAAGAAACGAAACATTTTTAATCCTCAGCGTTGGCAATGTCTTAAAATTACAGTGGACTAAATAAAAATAAATTTTACTATTTTTTAATCTCCCTATACATTTGTAACCATCAGAGTTTTTCATGTTTTGACAAAAAATTTTTGAAGTTGCAGAACAAGAGTGAATTTTCCCACTGGCACAAAGATTGTCTGCGTGGTCACATTTATAATCCCACTATAAACTTCTGGGCAAAAGGGGACGCCTGGACCCTCCACCTGGATTCCAGGACACCAGACCTGCCTAGCTTTCCTCCTGCCTCAATAGCTGTTCTCTGGTTTCTCTTCCCAATGCTTACTGCTGGAGGACTCCAGAGTGCAATCCTTGGAGCTATTCTTCTCTGCCTATAACGGCTACCTTAGAGATTTCACCCAGTCTCGTGGCTTAAAATATCATTTATATGCCCACAACTCCCACAGCCTAAGCCTCTCACCTACTCCAGATTTTTATGTCCAACTGCCTGTTTGATCACTCTACTTGAATATCTAAAGGTATCTTAAACCCTAGTATGTCCAACACTGAAACATCCCCACCATGCCACCACCTCCAAAAAACCCTCCACTACCTACAATATACGTCTCCATCCCAGCTGGTGGCAACTCCTCCTTTCCAGCTGCTCAGGTCAGAAACATTCATCATCCTTACCTCCTCCTCCTCCTCTCATCTCCCCTATAGCCACTGTCTTAATCATTGTTTTTAGTCACTAAGTCATGTCTGACTCTTTGAGACCCAAAATAGACTGCAGCCCACCAGGCTCCTCTGTCCATGAGATTTTTCAGGCATTAATACTGGAGTGGGTTGCCTTTTCCTTCTCCAGGGGATCTTCCCAACCCAGGAACTGAACCGGTGTCTCCTGCATTGGCAGGCAGATTCTTTACCACTGAGGCACCAAGGAAACCCAAGTTATTATATTAGACCCAGGTAACCTGTGTACACCACCTGCCAAGCAGGAAACATAGGTTCCATCTCTGGGTCAGGAAGATCCCCTGGAGAAAGAAATGGCAACCCACTCCAGTATTCTGTCCTGGGAAATCCCATAGACAGAGGAGCCTGGCAGGCTCCTGGGGTCACAAAAGAGTAGGACGCGACTTAGTAACTAAACAACCACCACCCATGTATAAGAATTTCCACTGGAGAGAGAAATCTGAAAAGCTAAAATGTGATTACCCATTCATTTTGTTAAGAACTGTTTCCTGAATATCTCATTGGGCCAAAGCCAAAATGGATCTCAGATGGTCAGACATACCCATCCAATTCTGGTGCAGGAGCCTCTTGCTTTCGAATGCGGTTCTGAATCGACAGGAGTGCTTCTGGTGAATACTGGGCAGCGTTGCTCTCCATGTATTTCAAAACGTAGTCGTCTGTATCACGGATGATGAACCGGTGGCCAAACACTGGGGAAGAGGTAGAAATACATTAGCCTGGTTATGTTTTTATCAGGCAACCAAGAGTAAAAATTCACAGACATATATTTGTGACCTAGACTAATGAATCTTAAGTAGCTCTCCAAACTAATATCCACTAGTTTGCTCAGCGCTTAGGGAGCTCCGAGTGTCCATCTACAGCCAACAAATGCAACCAATTTACAGTTTAATTGATAAAGGAGGACATTAAGACATTGAACCACATGTACTTCTGGGCTGCAGACTAATGCCTCCTATAAACGTTCACTCAGTTAAATCCCCAGTAAGGCCAGTAGGAAAGCCTGAACTCTGCTGAGACCTACCCTCAATCATAGCACCAATGAAAAAGTCACTGGGGCCATAGTAGACAGGGTTTTCCACCGAGGAGCCTGGTTTGACAACTTTAGTTTTGCCAAGATACTTGCCCCCGATGATACCAGAATTGCGAACAGGAGGCTCAAAGATACTGATCAAGTCAGTGGCCAGAAAATAAGACAAGACAAACTGGCGGTCTTTGTCTTCTGGGATGGGGGATTCCTGGAAAGGTGAAGAAAAGAGGACATGATGAAGATACACGATCTATGCAGATGCCACCAACTAAAATACCTGCAGGAACTAGGGCACAATATAAACCTAAGATATGGAATATAACATGAATGAACAGTAGAGGGGGATTCTGGAGGCCTGGACAGGGTACATTTCACCTAAGGGAAGCTGCCCCAACTCACTCCAGTTGACTATTGCCTGTGGGAATGAATGCAGCCCCAATGTTGCTAGATTTTCCAATTTTTCATGAGAAGATAGAAATATGGATTACTGTATTAAATCCCTGACTTCAACATGTTGACTTCAACTCTTTAAAAGCACCAGGCAGGCCAGAGATAACATATGGGCTATGTTCTATCCAAAGGTGGCTAGTCTGAAACCTCTCAGCTGACATTATGTTCAGCTTCAAGGACACTAAAGTAATTATGCAAAGTCTATGCCTTTACACAAATCCATTTCTGTACATAATTTAAAAAAGAAAATTTTAAAGGGGAGGAAAATTTATGAAGATCCTTTTCTGTGCGTATCAAGGAGTCCATGATGTCAAAACGTCTTTTTATTGGTGACGCTGACCTTGATCACTTGGTTAAGAAGATGCCTGGTAGGTTTCTCTCCTAGGAAGTCATCATCTTTCTCTTTGCAGTTAATAAATATCTCGAGGGACATGCTTGCAAACTATGGAAATTGTGTCTACTTGCAAACTATGAAGATCGTGTTTTCCCCAAAGGTTTTCCCACTAATTTTAGCATCTGTTGATGGATCTGGCCAGCAACAAGTTTACTGTGGCGTGTGCATAATGCTAATTTTCTACTTCACTCTTCTCTTCCAGGCTTGTTCATTGAATTTCTACTATATGATAATCTCTAGGTCAATCCATGTTGCTGCAAATTATTCCAGTTTTCTTATGGCTGAGTAATATTCCATTACACACACACACACACACACACACACCCTTCCACACAGCTTCTTTATATCCATTCCTCTGCTGATGGACATTTAGGTTGCTCCCATGTCTTGGCTATTTTAAACAGTACTGCTACGAACACTGCGGTGCATGTATCTTCTCAACTTAAGAGTTTTCATTAGGTTGAGTTCCAGTTCTGCCTCTGTCTAAGCACTAAGACCTGGGACACATGAATTAACCTCTCTGATTCTTACATTTCAAAACATAAAATGAGTATAACATTATTTTGCCTGACTCATGGACAGTGTATGTGTAAATAAATTCATTTACCAACTCAACCAATAATTACCAAGTGCCTACAAAGTCTAAAGAGACACTACCCCTGCCCTCAAGGAATTCACAATTACTATAATTCAACAAACCTCTTGAACTTTAATAGTAACTCAAAGAACTTAGCAACAATGCAAAACCTTCATTAATCAGAATTCTTTTCTTTATTTTTTAATCAGAGGAAAATTGCTTTACAATGTTGTGTTGGTTTCTGCCCTACCAGAATTATTACAGTGTGGAATGTTCTAATTGGCCTAGAATTTGCTAGAACTCTCGTTTCAAAGCTTTGTCCAACATTTCAAAAAATATATCAGTTAACTATGCTTTCATTTTTCAAACACATTTCTATTGCCAGAGTAACATGTCAATTTCTGCTATCTATGTCTACATTTCTAAATAAAGCACTTAAATTTCTATTTCTGTTTTTTTTTTTTCCTTCTATTTTTAAAGACATTACCCTTTGAATTCGTATCAGTAATTTGCTTCAGGCAATTCAGCCACTGAGTGGAACATTCAGGATCTAAATTTGTCTCTTTGCAAACTTCTTAGCCACTAAACATATGACCTCACAAAGTTACCTATTAAATTAGTACGATTCCATTTGTTACATTTAATGAATATAAAAGACATGGTCCCTACTGTCAAGGAAATGACAGTTCACTGGAAAGGCACACAAAGAGACAGATACTTTGAATAAAGTCAAGGCTTTCATAATTGCTTAATAAAAAAGGCCAAAAAGTCAGTCAAAATGTGAGGGGTAGAGAGAAGAGATTAATGATTTCAGAGAGATTCTGAGCGCCGATAGGACTTGAGCTAGGTCTTGGTTCGGGAGCACCATGCTTAATGCCATCCACCCTGCCTGAAGGCTGGAGTTCAACGTAACTCAGCTGTTACTCTCTAGCTTACAAACAAAATGGACAACTGTGCACAGTACTGAGATACAACAGAATCTCAGGATAGAAAAACTGTCCTCACCAGTGTGGCCAAATAACGAAGCACCTTGTTCTCGTTCATCAGCATTTTAATAACATCTTTTGGGGGAGCTTTTGGAATGAGAGCAAAGCAATTTTGAGCAGAGTCTTCAATTAGGCCAAAACCATTATAGGGAGGCAACTCCTGAAGAAAAAAAGGAAGCAAGAAATAAAGCAGATGCTGCTTGTTTTTAAAATTTCATTAAAGGTAACTGTTTCATTTTTTAAAATTTAAATTTATTTATTTTAATTAGAGGCTAATTACAATATTGTATTGGTTTTGCCATACATCAACAGGAATCCACCATACAGTCTGGAAAATATTTAAAAGTAATTTCTACATATTCAAATGCAATTGGAAAACACAACCTATCACACATTCCGTTCCTCTTTATAGATGTTACGCCCTTGGTCACTGCTCACACAAGTGACTCATGATGCTACAAAGTAACCCTCCAGACTGGACTGAGACATCGCTGATGTCCACTGACCCCTTACCGCCACAGCAGAGCCTTGCCCTGCTCCCCAGCCCTGGTACTCGTGGATTTGCAGCATGGTAAGGCCCAGGGACCTGTGACTTCTTTGTTCTGGGGTGTAGGTCTCTGCCTGGCAGATCTGGAAACCATTTTCTCAGTTCACCCACAGTATGCATATCTCTGAGTTGGAGCTGGGCAGGGGTGGAGGCGTCAGGGCTTGGTTCATGCTTCTTTTTTTCCTATTCACCTCCATACTTCTGATTTTTTTATTTTTTGATTTTTGCCTCATAGTAATGACAGTCATATTTTACTGAGAACTCAGACCCCCCCACTGTCCACACAGGACTCCCCTTTCCTGGTGAAGAAGTAAACTCATGGAGCTGAATTCCAGATGCAAAGATTATTCAGTAAGTGTGGAAGTACAGGGTGAACTTATGTTTGTCATGAACTTAGGTTCCATAAGGGCTGAAGGTACCACTACAGGATGCTGGGATTTGTCCAAAACCTAAGTATTAATAATTCAGAGGTTTCCTCTCTCTCATCAATGTCAGGCAGATTGCAGCTGAATTCTTTTTCTCTGAATCCTTTTTGCGTTGCTTTCTCAGCAAACTTACTCGTACCATGCTTTCACCTATAGATGCCTTCCTCAAATCTTCAAACATATTGTATTCAGCAAGTTTAACAAATTAGTCTGCATGAGCCCTGATCCATCTATAATGGGGACTCCCTCAAAAACCATGGATTCTGTTATGTTCATTCAAGGTGAAGTGCTTAGAACACTGATCCTTCACCCACCTCTGGGCTGTATGTGATTAATATGATCTGCATGGCTGGAATGTGACTAAGTTAAGTGAAGTCGCTCAGTGTCCAAATCTTTGCAACCCCATGGACTGTAGCCTGCCAGGCTCCTCCATCCATGGGATATTCCAGGCAAGAATACTGGAGCGGGTTGCCATTTCCTTCTCCAGGGGATCTTCCCAACCCAGGAACTGAACCGGTGTCTCCTGCATTGGCAGGCAGATTCTTTACCACTGAGGCACCAAGGAAACCCAAGTTATTATATTAGACCCAGGTAACCTGTGTACACCACCTGCCAAGCAGGAAACATAGGTTCCATCTCTGGGTCAGGAAGATCCCCTGGAGAAAGAAATGGCAACCCACTCCAGTATTCTGTCCTGGGAAATCCCATAGACAGAGGAGCCTGGCAGGCTCCTGGGGTCACAAAAGAGTAGGACGCGACTTAGTAACTAAACAACCACCACCCATGTATAAGAATTTCCACTGGAGAGAGAAATCTGAAAAGCTAAAATGTGATTACCCATTCATTTTGTTAAGAACTGTTTCCTGAATATCTCATTGGGCCAAAGCCAAAATGGATCTCAGATGGTCAGACATACCCATCCAATTCTGGTGCAGGAGCCTCTTGCTTTCGAATGCGGTTCTGAATCGACAGGAGTGCTTCTGGTGAATACTGGGCAGCGTTGCTCTCCATGTATTTCAAAACGTAGTCGTCTGTATCACGGATGATGAACCGGTGGCCAAACACTGGGGAAGAGGTAGAAATACATTAGCCTGGTTATGTTTTTATCAGGCAACCAAGAGTAAAAATTCACAGACATATATTTGTGACCTAGACTAATGAATCTTAAGTAGCTCTCCAAACTAATATCCACTAGTTTGCTCAGCGCTTAGGGAGCTCCGAGTGTCCATCTACAGCCAACAAATGCAACCAATTTACAGTTTAATTGATAAAGGAGGACATTAAGACATTGAACCACATGTACTTCTGGGCTGCAGACTAATGCCTCCTATAAACGTTCACTCAGTTAAATCCCCAGTAAGGCCAGTAGGAAAGCCTGAACTCTGCTGAGACCTACCCTCAATCATAGCACCAATGAAAAAGTCACTGGGGCCATAGTAGACAGGGTTTTCCACCGAGGAGCCTGGTTTGACAACTTTAGTTTTGCCAAGATACTTGCCCCCGATGATACCAGAATTGCGAACAGGAGGCTCAAAGATACTGATCATGTCAGTGGCCAGAAAATAAGACAAGACAAACTGGCGGTCTTTGTCTTCTGGGATGGGGGATTCCTGGAAAGGTGAAGAAAAGAGGACATGATGAAGATACACGATCTATGCAGATGCCACCAACTAAAATACCTGCAGGAACTAGGGCACAATATAAACCTAAGATATGGAATATAACATGAATGAACAGTAGAGGGGGATTCTGGAGGCCTGGACAGGGTACATTTCACCTAAGGGAAGCTGCCCCAACTCACTCCAGTTGACTATTGCCTGTGGGAATGAATGCAGCCCCAATGTTGCTAGATTTTCCAATTTTTCATGAGAAGATAGAAATATGGATTACTGTATTAAATCCCTGACTTCAACATGTTGACTTCAACTCTTTAAAAGCACCAGGCAGGCCAGAGATAACATATGGGCTATGTTCTATCCAAAGGTGGCTAGTCTGAAACCTCTCAGCTGACATTATGTTCAGCTTCAAGGACACTAAAGTAATTATGCAAAGTCTATGCCTTTACACAAATCCATTTCTGTACATAATTTAAAAAAGAAAATTTTAAAGGGGAGGAAAATTTATGAAGATCCTTTTCTGTGCGTATCAAGGAGTCCATGATGTCAAAACGTCTTTTTATTGGTGACGCTGACCTTGATCACTTGGTTAAGAAGATGCCTGGTAGGTTTCTCTCCTAGGAAGTCATCATCTTTCTCTTTGCAGTTAATAAATATCTCGAGGGACATGCTTGCAAACTATGGAAATTGTGTCTACTTGCAAACTATGAAGATCGTGTTTTCCCCAAAGGTTTTCCCACTAATTTTAGCATCTGTTGATGGATCTGGCCAGCAACAAGTTTACTGTGGCGTGTGCATAATGCTAATTTTCTACTTCACTCTTCTCTTCCAGGCTTGTTCATTGAATTTCTACTATATGATAATCTCTAGGTCAATCCATGTTGCTGCAAATTATTCCAGTTTTCTTATGGCTGAGTAATATTCCATTACACACACACACACACACACACACACCCTTCCACACAGCTTCTTTATATCCATTCCTCTGCTGATGGACATTTAGGTTGCTCCCATGTCTTGGCTATTTTAAACAGTACTGCTATGAACACTGCGGTGCATGTATCTTCTCAACTTAAGAGTTTTCATTAGGTTGAGTTCCAGTTCTGCCTCTGTCTAAGCACTAAGACCTGGGACACATGAATTAACCTCTCTGATTCTTACATTTCAAAACATAAAATGAGTATAACATTATTTTGCCTGACTCATGGACAGTGTATGTGTAAATAAATTCATTTACCAACTCAACCAATAATTACCAAGTGCCTACAAAGTCTAAAGAGACACTACCCCTGCCCTCAAGGAATTCACAATTACTATAATTCAACAAACCTCTTGAACTTTAATAGTAACTCAAAGAACTTAGCAACAATGCAAAACCTTCATTAATCAGAATTCTTTTCTTTATTTTTTAATCAGAGGAAAATTGCTTTACAATGTTGTGTTGGTTTCTGCCCTACCAGAATTATTACAGTGTGGAATGTTCTAATTGGCCTAGAATTTGCTAGAACTCTCGTTTCAAAGCTTTGTCCAACATTTCAAAAAATATATCAGTTAACTATGCTTTCATTTTTCAAACACATTTCTATTGCCAGAGTAACATGTCAATTTCTGCTATCTATGTCTACATTTCTAAATAAAGCACTTAAATTTCTATTTCTGTTTTTTTTTTTTCTTCTGTTTTTAAAGACATTACCCTTTGAATTCGTATCAGTAATTTGCTTCAGGCAATTCAGCCACTGAGTGGAACATTCAGGATCTAAATTTGTCTCTTTGCAAACTTCTTAGCCACTAAACATATGACCTCACAAAGTTACCTATTAAATTAGTACGATTCCATTTGTTACATTTAATGAATATAAAAGACATGGTCCCTACTGTCAAGGAAATGACAGTTCACTGGAAAGGCACACAAAGAGACAGATACTTTGAATAAAGTCAAGGCTTTCATAATTGCTTAATAAAAAAGGCCAAAAAGTCAGTCAAAATGTGAGGGGTAGAGAGAAGAGATTAATGATTTCAGAGAGATTCTGAGCGCCGATAGGACTTGAGCTAGGTCTTGGTTCGGGAGCACCATGCTTAATGCCATCCACCCTGCCTGAAGGCTGGAGTTCAACGTAACTCAGCTGTTACTCTCTAGCTTACAAACAAAATGGACAACTGTGCACAGTACTGAGATACAACAGAATCTCAGGATAGAAAAACTGTCCTCACCAGTGTGGCCAAATAACGAAGCACCTTGTTCTCGTTCATCAGCATTTTAATAACATCTTTTGGGGGAGCTTTTGGAATGAGAGCAAAGCAATTTTGAGCAGAGTCTTCAATTAGGCCAAAACCATTATAGGGAGGCAACTCCTGAAGAAAAAAAGGAAGCAAGAAATAAAGCAGATGCTGCTTGTTTTTAAAATTTCATTAAAGGTAACTGTTTCATTTTTTAAAATTTAAATTTATTTATTTTAATTAGAGGCTAATTACAATATTGTATTGGTTTTGCCATACATCAACAGGAATCCACCATACAGTCTGGAAAATATTTAAAAGTAATTTCTACATATTCAAATGCAATTGGAAAACACAACCTATCACACATTCCGTTCCTCTTTATAGATGTTACGCCCTTGGTCACTGCTCACACAAGTGACTCATGATGCTTCAAAGTAACCCTCCAGACTGGACTGAGACATCGCTGATGTCCACTGACCCCTTACCGCCACAGCAGAGCCTTGCCCTGCTCCCCAGCCCTGGTACTCGTGGATTTGCAGCATGGTAAGGCCCAGGGACCTGTGACTTCTTTGTTCTGGGGTGTAGGTCTCTGCCTGGCAGATCTGGAAACCATTTTCTCAGTTCACCCACAGTATGCATATCTCTGAGTTGGAGCTGGGCAGGGGTGGAGGCGTCAGGGCTTGGTTCATGCTTCTTTTTTTCCTATTCACCTCCATACTTCTGATTTTTTTATTTTTTGATTTTTGCCTCATAGTAATGACAGTCATATTTTACTGAGAACTCAGACCCCCCCACTGTCCACACAGGACTCCCCTTTCCTGGTGAAGAAGTAAACTCATGGAGCTGAATTCCAGATGCAAAGATTATTCAGTAAGTGTGGAAGTACAGGGTGAACTTATGTTTGTCATGAACTTAGGTTCCATAAGGGCTGAAGGTACCACTACAGGATGCTGGGATTTGTCCAAAACCTAAGTATTAATAATTCAGAGGTTTCCTCTCTCTCATCAATGTCAGGCAGATTGCAGCTGAATTCTTTTTCTCTGAATCCTTTTTGCGTTGCTTTCTCAGCAAACTTACTCGTACCATGCTTTCACCTATAGATGCCTTCCTCAAATCTTCAAACATATTGTATTCAGCAAGTTTAACAAATTAGTCTGCATGAGCCCTGATCCATCTATAATGGGGACTCCCTCAAAAACCATGGATTCTGTTATGTTCATTCAAGGTGAAGTGCTTAGAACACTGATCCTTCACCCACCTCTGGGCTGTATGTGATTAATATGATCTGCATGGCTGGAATGTGACTAAGTTAAGTGAAGTCGCTCAGTGTCCAAATCTTTGCAACCCCATGGACTGTAGCCTGCCAGGCTCCTCCATCCATGGGATATTCCAGGCAAGAATACTGGAGCGGGTTGCCATTTCCTTCTCCAGGGGATCTTCCCAACCCAGGGATTGAACCCCAGTCTCCCACATTGTAGGCAGATGGTTTTACCGTCTGAGCCACCAGGGAAGTGTGATTAGTGGATCCAGTAGATGAACAATGACTAATTTGTCCCAAATGCGAAACCAATAGGCAGGGAATACGTAAGTTGCCATGGACAGACCAACTTTGGCTGAAAGTCCTTCATGCTAAGCTGCCCATAGCACTGCCCACATGCTAAGCTCTAACTTACCTGTAAGTAGCAGAAATGCAGTGGCACAATCTAACACGAATACACAGTGTACACAGTGAGAGCAACCTGGTTGGGGGGTGCAGGGGAGGTTAAGGGGTTTTGAAATAGGGAGGTAAGCTTCTGAGCACCTTCCTGCCAAATTCCTTTTCTGTTTTAACAGGCTTCCACCTATTTCTCTCAAATCGAATCTCATCTCCCCTCTTGGGATGCAGGCCTTCTCTAAATATCAGCCCTTCTGCCTGTGGCCCTGGTACTGTGCTTCTCACACTCCGTCATACGCCAAGCTGCTGCATGAGTCCTGTTCCAAACTAGAGCTATTCCTCTGTGGACATCACCACTCCTAGATACCCCTGTTCCAGTGACCCACCCTCCAGAGTTCCTGCCCAGGGTTTTCTTTTTAAGATGCACACATACACACACAAGGTCTGAGAGCCCCTCATCCTTTAAACGCTGCGTTCCGAGGCTGGCTCCATGGCAGATGGGCCCTCCTGGCCCTGGCTTCTTCCTCCTCCCTGCCAGCATGTCTCCAGATGGAGCGAGGCTGAGATCTAGCTCATGTGGCCTCTGGATCCAGGTGGACTTACTCCTGATCTGAGGGCCACGATTCTCAAATCAAATATGTGCAATCCCTATCCAGCTCTGTCCCTGCCCACTGGCTTGACTCTGGCTTGGTGCCTCTAGAAACTGCTAGCCTCCCATCCCTGTGTCCCCACTTCATCGTGTAGAGTTTAGACGTCCAAGCGGTCATGACTGAGGAGAGCTTTAAACGTACTTGCTTCTTGGAAGAAAGAAGGCCTACCCTAAGCTGTGAGAGGTGAGAGAGAGCCATGTAAAGAAATGATGCAAAAGTGGTTCAAGCAGGAGAAGGAGCATTAGAGAAGTCCGGGGGATAAAACAGGACACAGGACCCTTGTAACTCAGCAGATATGCGAGCGGCCTGGGCCAAGAGATGCGGGTAAAGTGGGGGCCAGGCTAGAGGAACTCAATCATTCCATCCTTCCAATCACTGTCTTTTGAAAAGAGGCCGCTGACATAATTTTACGTACATGCTGGCAAAATAAAGATGGGCCATGGATGCTCACACACTATTTTATACACAAGCAACACAGAGAGGTTGTGTGAACTGTTCTTCCCCTCGACAGGTGTCATAGCACCAGTGCCTCTGGTCTATGGCACTGTGGGCCTTGACACCTGAGATGCTTCTGGAATTGGCTGTGTAATTCTGAAAACATGCAATGGTTACGTCAAACTCGAAAACACGTGGCTGAGCCATTCTGAAGGCCCAAGTTTACTAGATTACTATTTTGGTGCATAAAGACACCGTGAACTTACTCTTAGGTCACAGCGGACTTTGAGGTGCAGAGAACTGAATTCTGGGGTTCTGCCCGATTTTTAAGGACAGCAATATTGCAATTAAAGAACACCATCTTCCAACATCTTCAATTAATTAGTTATTTTTTTTTTTTTTTTTGCTCCCAATCACTGAAGTGAAAGGTTTGATAAATAGGCAAATTTAAAAAAAAAAAGAAAGAAAAGAAATGCCTCAGGGGTCTGGAATTTAATCAAAAGAAATTTAAAAAATTATTAAAGTAATACACAGCTTGGTATAGAAAGTGAAATTAAAACCACACAGTATAAAAAACAGGTCCCTGGTCATCTCCCACTTCCCTCTTTCCCTCCCTTCTGCCCACTGGAGAACTATCAACTGCAGATCGTCTGGGGAGACATTCCTCCAGGTGTTTTCCTCAGTGACGGAAGCAGATGTTGTATATAGTAATCTACAGAAATTAGTGCCACGTCATGTATTCACACTCCCTTAAAAATGTTATGGACATTTTTTTCATGCTAATATGCACAGACTTCCTCTTTTTTTTTAATGAGACTTACAGTCTTCTAATTGTATGGATGGACATCCTATAATTTATTCGGCCAATGTTCTAACACCTTATTATAAACAACTGCTACAATACAGGTCCTTACGCCTATCTTTTTATAATCCCCAAACCAGATTTTCTGGGTCAAGAGATAGGTAATATTTTATTTTGGAAAAGTTAAAATGATAACAAACGGCCTTTCAGAGATTTCCTCACTGGGTCACCTATTAGCAGTCCAGGAAAAAAACTTATTTCATCACATCAGGGCAAACACTGGATGCTGTTGAGTCTTTTTAAATCAAAAATCCTAAACCTCAGTATTTTAATTTCTATTTCTTCGATGATGAGTTGAGGGTCTTTCCATATGTTCATTAGCCACTTGTATTTCTGCTTTTGTGAACTGCTCTATTTCATATGTCTTGCCCATTTTTAATTGGGTGTTCATATAAGAGCCCTTTTTGTCCTTAAAGTCCTCGATCAGAAGACGAACTCCCTCACTACCCTCAGAGCCAGTGTCCCATTACCTGTTTCACAGGAGGGGGTTCCTTCTTGCTCATATCAATGCGTGGTAAATCGGAGACTCCAAATTTTTCTTGGTAATATTGCCGAGTAAATGGGTCACAGTCATAAATGAAGAAAGTTCTCCCGAGGATAGTGAGCGGCTTCCCGACAATGAAGTCTTTCGCCGTGTACCATTCCAACACCTCCTTATCGGAGATCTCCAGCACGCACCGAGGGAAGTTCTCTAACAAGAGACAGCAGCAAGAGGAGAGAGAAAAAGGAATGAGGATGGGAAGAAAGACAGGCACACAATAGCCGGGCAATCCTGAGAAGAGAGTGGGTGTGGGCTTCAGCTCTGACGGAGGGTCAGTGACTCCTCCACGCTCCCAGCAGAACACAGGGCTGTGTATTTCTATCTGTGAACGGGACCCATAAATAATGGCCCAGATGGTTTCTGTAAAGTCTCCTTCCCATATTAGGCTTCCGATATCCCTGCTGGGTGTGTGTTAGCCGCTCAGTTGTGTCTGACTCTTTGCAACCCCATGGACAGGCAGGCTCCTCTGTCCATGGGTCACTAGTCTCAGTAGAATTAAGGCTTAGAAGGAATCATCACAAGAGAAAAGAATAAACGTCCTTCTATAAAGACAGAGTACTGGGTCTAGGGTTGTGGGGGGGATCCAAGTCATTTAGTTCAATTGCCCACCCATTTGGGGGCTTCCCTGATAGTTCAGTTGGTAAAGAATCTGCCTGCAATGCAGAAGAACCCACTTCGATTCCTGGGTCGGAAAGACTCACTGGAGAAGGGATAGGTTACCCACTCCAGTATTCTTTGGCTTCCCTTGTGGCTCAGCTGGTAAAGAGTCCACCTGCAAAGTGGGAGACCTGGGTTTGATCCCTGGGTTGGGAAGATCCCCTGGAAAAGAGAATGGCTACCCACTCCAGTATTCTGGCCTGGAGAATTCCATGGACTTTATAGTCCATGGGGTCCCAAAGAACTGGACACGACTGAGCGACTTTCACTTTCACCCACTCATTTATCCATTCATCTCACAAATTATTAGTGACCACAGTTAATAATATGGATAAAATTCCTGGCTTGATGGAGGCAACACTGTTTGGGGAGGCAGACTCTAAACACACAAAAAACGGTTTCATTACAATTGTGATCAATGCTATGAGGCCAGCGTGGCAGAAGGCAGGGACAGTCAGTGTGGATGGTTCCAGTAATCTGTTCATCCGGGGAAATCAACAGATTTCCAAACACAGAATCAACCTTCACTATGTCTGTCAGTCTGTTTCTATTTCATAAATAGGTTCACTTGTGTCTAATTTTAGATTCCACATATGAATGATATCATATGATATTTGGCTTTCTCTTTCGTTATCCATTCATACAATGAATATACTCAGCCATAGAAAAGAATGAAATCCTGTCATTTTCCACAACATGGTGAGACCTCAAGCGTTATTAGGCTAAGTGAATTAAGTTGGGGAAAGACAAACACTGAACGATTTCACGTACCTGTGGGATCTAAAAAGTAGACATGGAAAAACTGACTGGCTCAAAACTGGGGAAAGAATACATCAAGGCCATATAGTGTAACCCTGCTTATTTAACTTATATGTAGAGTACATCATGTGAAATGCCAGACTGGATGAATCACAAGCTGGAATCAAGACTGCCAGAAGAAATATCAACAACCTCAGATATGCAGATAATATCACTCTAATGGTCAAAAGTGAAGAGGAACTAAAGAGCCTCTTCAGGAGGGTGAAAGAGTTGAATGAAAAAGCTGGCTTAAAATTCAACACTCAAAAAACTAAGATCATGACATCTGGTCCCATTACCTCATAGCAAATAGATGGGGAAGTATCACGACTGAGCGATTTTCACTTTCACCCACTCATTTATCCATTCATCTCACAAATTATTAGTGACCACAGTTAATAATATGGATAAAATTCCTGGCTTGATGGAGGCAACACTGTTTGGGGAGGCAGACTCTAAACACACAAAAAACGGTTTCATTACAATTGTGATCAATGCTATGAGGCCAGCGTGGCAGAAGGCAGGGACAGTCAGTGTGGATGGTTCCAGTAATCTGTTCATCCGGGGAAATCAACAGATTTCCAAACACAGAATCAACCTTCACTATGTCTGTGAGTCTGTTTCTATTTCATAAATAGGTTCACTTGTGTCTAATTTTAGATTCCACATATGAATGATATCATATGATATTCGGCTTTCTCTTTTGTTATCCATTCATACAATGAATATACTCAGCCATAGAAAAGAATGAAATCCTGCCATTTTCCACAACATGGTGAGACCTCAAGCGTTATTAGGCTAAGTGAATTAAGCTGGGGAAAGACAAACACTGAACGATTTCACGTACCTGTGGGATCTAAAAAGTAGACATGGAAAAACTGACTGGCTCAAAACTGGGGAAAGAATACATCAAGGCCATATAGTGTAACCCTGCTTATTTAACTTATATGTAGAGTACATCATGTGAAATGCCAGACTGGATGAATCACAAGCTGGAATCAAGACTGCCAGAAGAAATATCAACAACCTCAGATATGCAGATAATATCACTCTAATGGTCAAAAGTGAAGAGGAACTAAAGAGCCTCTTCAGGAGGGTGAAAGAGTTGAATGAAAAAGCTGGCTTAAAATTCAACACTCAAAAAACTAAGATCATGACATCTGGTCCCATTACCTCATAGCAAATAGATGGGGAAGTAGTAACAGATTTTATTTTCTTGGGCTCCAAAATCACTGTGGACAGTGACTGAAGCCATAAAAGATGTTTGCTCCTTGGAGGGAAAGCTATGACAAACCTAGACAGCAAAGGTGTATAAAGCCAAAGCTATTGAGAGTTGGACCATAAAGAAGGCCAAGCACCAAAGAATCAATGTTTTCAAACTGTGGTGCCAGAGGAAACTCTTGAGAGTCCCTTGCACTGCAAGGAATCAAACCAGTCAATCTTAAAGGAAATCACCCCTGAATACTCCCTGGAAGGACTGATGCTGAAGCTGAAGCTCCAATACTTTGGCCACCTAATGCAAAGAGTCAACTCGGTGGAAAAGATTCTGATGCTGGGAAAGACTGAAGGTAAAAGGAGACGGGGAGGCAGAGGATGAGAGGTTTAGACAGTATCACTGACTCAATGGACATGAGCTGGAGCAAACTCCAGGAGATGGTGAAGGACAGGGGAGCCTGGCGTGCTGCAGTCCATGGAGTCACAAAGAGTTGGGCAAGACTCAGTGATGAACAACAACAAGTAAAATAAAAGAATAAACTTAACAAAACAGGAACAGACTTGGAGATACAGAGGACTAACTGGTTGTTGCCAGAGGGGAGCGGGGTGACAGGATGAGTGTAAAACTGGGGAGGAGATGACAAGATACAAACTCCTGCTGTAAAATGAGTCACAGGGATGTCACGTACAGCACAGGGATACAGTCAATAACAAGTGTGTATGGTGACAGATGGTAATTAGACAGATCCTGGGGATCATTCTGTAATGTATGCAAGTATCAGATCACCTGAAACCAACACAGTATTGGAAGTTAATTCTATTTCGATGAAAATAAATAATCCACAAAAATACCCACTTTTCAAAATTTGTTGTTTTCTTAATCCTATCACTGCTCCAGTATCATTATTGTAATACACTTTAATTTTACCTTGACATTCTTAACCCCCTTAAATTCAATCCTGGTGGCTCAGCTGGTAAAGAATCCACCTGAAACGAAGGCGACCTGGGTTTAATCCCTGGGTTGGGAAGATTTCCTGGAGGAGGGAACAGTACCTCCAATATTCCAGCCTGGAAAACTGTACGGACTGTACAGTCCATGGGGTCGCAAAGAGTCAGACACAACTGAGCGACTTTCACTTTAAATTCAACATTATTCCTTCAGCTTTTGTATAGTCAATGTTTATTTAGATTCACCTACATTTTACCATTTTCTTTCTTTACTGCTTCTTACGTCTCAGATTTTTACTTCTGGAATCATTTTCTTTCTTTACGGCTTCTTACGTCTCAGATTTTTACTTCTGGAATCATTTTCTTTCTTTATGGCTTCTTACGTCTCAGATTTTTACTTCTGGAATCATTTTCTTTCTGTATGTAAGCTTTTTCCAAGTAAGGGGTAGGTCTTGCTAACCTAACCCTGTAAAGGCTCTCCTGTAAAGGCTTCTTCGATCTTTCTAGCTCACACCCATTGTTCTGAGCTCTGTCTACATGACACACGAATCAGGAATCAGATTGCCTGGGGCACCTGTGGTACTGTTTAAGCACTGTGAATGTGTATATGACTTGTCTCCCCAGCCACTGAAAGTGACTGAAGGACAGGCATTCTAGGTCTGGCAGCAGTTTTATCTTATCCTCCACAGCACTTAGCACATGACATGGTTCTCAGAGCGGATATTTAACTCTTGTTTAACTGAATTCAATAAGAACTACCCACTAGATAAAGCCCTCTGGAAGTCGATCAGATGCTTTAACACCATTTCTTTTTCCAGTTAAAGAAATTATTTAGCTGATGGGAGCTTAGCTTTTTCTGTCCTGCTACCACAAGACTAATTGTAACTTTCACAAAAACATATGTCTCCTATCTTTTCAAAGGACCATACATAGGTCACCTGGCTACCTCTCCACCTACTTCTGATGGAAATTTTGTTAAAATTTGGGAAGTTATAGGAGCGGATGATTACACGTTGAAAAGTTTAAGCACAGGTCACATTGATAAGGCAGACACACGAGGAACCTAAGAGTGACTTCATGAGATTTACTGACCCTTCTTCATGCCACTCTGAATACATTCCCATTCTTTCCCTCAATCATAACCCTAACGCTTGTCAGCTCCGGACGGCAGGCATTTCAGCTCATTTAAGCACCCGGAAGGCCAAAATTAGTACACAGTCCAATGTCATGGAAGTCTAGGAGGGTTCTATGGGAGCTAAGTAGAACAGAGCAGGCAGCAGCTGGACTAGGCTGAACAAGGGCACCAACCCAGTTGTTGCTATTTGAGAATGGAAGCTGTTAAAGCACTTATTCTCACTTCTTAAGATAAGAGGGTTTTAAAGTTAACTCTTAATTTAAAAATGATGACAGTTTTTATCCCTCTTTCCCCAACCTCATTCTCCTCTGCCTCACAGGCAACCATTCCAATGTCCTGCTTCCTGGTTTCGTGTGTACTATTCACACTGCTTTGTGTTTTACTTGATGTAAATGGTATTGCACTGTGCATCTTGTTTTTTTTTCTACACAGCAGTATGCATTTAAGATGCACCCATTCGCTTTCTTGTATATTTCGTGTACTGTTTCTAATAACTACATATTTATCAAGGTGTATTTTCACCACATTTTGACTATTCACTCTCCAAGTGATGGAAATCTCTACCTCCTTGCCCCTAAACAATTCTGCATTTTTAAAACACACTCCGCAGACCCAGCAATACATGTGGGTGGGCTGGATTTAGCCTTCAGACTGCCGATTTGTTTATAACCTGATACAAACCTCTTGCTCAATACCTGGAATTTCTTACCTTTGAGTTCAAAAAAAAAACAAAAACAGAGTTAAAAAAGAAAAAAACAATGAAAGTATTTACAGAGTTCTGTCATCCATTCAAACATTGGTCAGTACATGTGACCAAGATGACACTCTTGCAAGAGAAAATTCTTAAACTCTTAAGTCAATAACTAAAGCAAGTCCACTTATTCCAGAGAAGTAGTGACAGACAGCATGTCTCAGCTGCATTCTGCTTGTATTCTTAACTCCAATTCACAAGGTTATTTTATACCAGCAAAGAAAGACCAGGGGCTGATAAGATGGGGATCTACCTTTACGAATCACAGATGTGTCTTTACCACCTTAAGTTATTCCACACAGAAACTTCCTGATTGATTAGGAAGTGGTTGAGGTGAGAAGCAAAGTCCAAAGCACACATAAGGAAATGGTAAGCTGCACCTCTGAATGAAAACAAGACTGTTTCAGAAAAGCTCTAAAAAGTTGACATGAAATGGTTCAGAAGCCTTGCCCTTCCACACTTAAATAAATCTCCCACTGCTGTTTTGGTTCTGGTCCCTTGATCTGGGTATCAATCATCTCTGCCAGACCATTTCAGACACTAGCTTGGACTGAGGGGCCAGTAACGGAGGGAAGTTACGAGAAAGCCTACAGAACACAGCAGGCACCTCCCAAGTGTAAAGGGAATGATCACATGATTGAGTAACTCCTCTGAGATCCAGGAAAGGTCCCAATTAATAGAGGATAAATTGAATCACACATACTTGCATTCTCCACCAAAACCTTGGGCATGCGCTGGCGGTTCATCAGGAGGGGGAAGGGATCTCGCCCGTCATTCCGTTCGTGGACCTCTCGAATTTCCACCGTGTCATCCATAAGATAGTAATGAATGATGTAGGTCCGACATTCACCGAACATGCTGTCTGTGTCATCCCAGATGGCATAGAATCGAAGAACCTTTGAAGAACCCAAAACAGTGACTTAAAGAAAAAATTCCACAAGGGGAGAGTTTAACTTTGCTACTTCGGCATTTATGTGTCAATGATGAAAAGATTAGCTAGAAAGACTATGAAGTAATCTCAGATGGTTATTTTTAAAAAGTATTCACCAAAGATACAAAAACATCTGAAATTATAAACCAGATGTCAACAGCTGGAACGTATTAAGTAATAGGCTTATAAGCTTGTGCTGAGAAAGGATTCATTTTGATCCAAAATATTAGTCAGCGAAAGAGAAGCTGAATTAAAAGAGCAGTGGGCCCTTCATTCAGTGGTTTATGCGCATTAATAAAGATACACGTGAGTGGTTTGTATATAATTAGTATGGAAAGAATTTTCATTTATTAATCAGTATTTTAGTTCTTTCAACCTCAAAAACAGAATCTTTACAAAAGAGTAACAGTCATATGACTGGTTTCAAGAATGTTCTTGAAAGAATTTGGTAGTGCTAGGTAAAATTTTCTGTACTAAACGGAATTACATTTCTGAGAGAAAGAGCAGCAGAGAAGCACTGAAGAGAAGGCTCGGATCTGCTCTATACACCATCTCACAAGGGGGACAGGCTGGAACAGAGTTGGAAAATACCCAGAACACTCTGTACTCAAACATCAATGTATTGTAACATTTAATAAGGAAGCATCTGCAATGGGAATGCTTTGAAATTACTATTTCAACATTAGAAACCTACATATATGCAACAGCTTTGAAACATCCCAATATAACTCACTCAAGGTTTCCCAAAGGATTCTTGGAGATTAATTCATATTTAGGAAAAGAAGTGGGCGGCTGGAAATGTAAAGTTAGGGAGCAGATGGTGCTCAGGAATTACTTTAAGAGAGAAGTTTGGTGGAACTCACAAGACTTAACTTCACAATCTTCTTTGAATCTCTGAGATGAAACTTAGGGATTCCTGTACCTGTAACCCCAGAAAGACAGCACTGTACCTGACCAGTTAAAATACAGATATAATGTTTCAAAATACACACCTACCAAGACAGCTTGCTAATAAGGAGGGCCACTTTTGGGAACAAACCTACTGGGTCACTCACCTACCTGTCTGTCAAAGGTGAGAAACTGCTTGAGTTGATCAAAGTCCTTTGGGGTCACATATTTACGGAGAGGCTGTTTCCGGAGTTCAGTGTAAGGATCGAGCGCCATCTTCTCTGGGGGATTTAGCTCAATTCCTTGACTTTCCAAAAATACCTACGTAATTCAAAATTAATAATGATTATCCTTCTTGAAGCTTCTTAAAGTAAGTGCTAAGTGATGCTGTAAAAATAAACACTAACATAATAAGAATTTCTAAGCCGCTGTCCACATTAACCATTAAAGCTTGAGCATGTCTTAGCTGTACCAAGCCTCCGACTGACCAAATTCTGTAATGCAGATGATAACTGATAATTACTTTAAGTAAGAATTGAGGACGTGGTGGCAAGGTAACTGGCTCCAAATCAGAATTCAGATCGGTTAGACTTAGGTGCCCAGGAACAGAGGCAAAACTAGGATTGCTTGCGCACACTTATATAATGCTTACACATTGGCAACCTAGTCATTGTCTGAACAGTATGTAATTCATGTCAGGTATGGGGCCCAAGCTGGGGTTCCCAGGTGGCACAGTGGTAAAGAATCCGCCTGCCAATAAAGAAGACCCAAGAGACGCAGGTTCGATTCCTACATCAGGAAGATCCCCTGGAGTAGGAAATGGCAACCCACTCCAGTATTCTTGCATGGGAAGTTCCACAGAAAGAGAAGCCTGGTGGGCTACAGTCCATAGGTCCCAGAGAGTCGGAGGGAACTGAGCCCATCATAGAGGACATGGCGGTAAGCTGCACAAGGGAAAGTTAAGCTGAAATCAAATTCCCAGCTTTTCATCTCAATTAAAACAACTATATGATTAAGTACGTCCCACCAAAAAAAACAAAAAACAAAAAAACAAAAAAAGGAAAAGAAAGCAAACCCACTGGTTATTTCAGACCAAAAAATATTTCAATCAAACAGGAAAGATGAATCTAGGGCTCAAATCTCACTAGAAAAAGTTAAAGAAAGCCATCTGAACTCGATGTGATCTTGAATTTCTTTGCTGATTATGAGCAAATATGTATTATTTTAAGTCACTATACATTTAATACAACTCAGTTCTTCTTAAAAGCACAACAAACTAACTTTTTTGTTGAGCACACACACACAAAAAAAACAATTTCCTGGGATCTGTTTACATTCTGGAACTGGAAATTAATGTGGGTTTCTTTGGGGAATTGTGTGGCTTGCTTTTGGACAATTCCCTACAAAATGTACAGACTTCAGGGCCAGACTATACGGGCTCTAGTATCAGTTCTGCTAACTAGCTTGTAATCTTAGGATTTCAAGTTTTGGCAGGAATGTAGAAGCTTCCTGAAGTTGACTATTCTTCCTGTCTCTTAGAAAAAAGCCTAAGCTCTTTGAAGTGGTTATTCTAAAGTGTCCCTGGAGGAGCAGAGAGAAGGGAGTGTCTTTGAGAGCAGAAGAGAGAAGTGGGGGAGGGAATTCCCCCAGACAGGAAACTGAGACACAGACTGGTGGGCCTGAACAGAGCAAGGCTCCCCACGTCTCTGCACAGATGCTCGAAGCCCAGGTGCAGCCCGCCAACACAGGTGTTCAGAGTCTAGTCTCTTACTCGGCACCATGCTCCAGGAAGGTGCCCTTGGTCACCAGACAAGCTGTGGACCCTGGATGACCCCGTTAGGTCTGGGAACGCTGCTGCTCCCTTGCTATTCCTAGGGCCCGGAATCTCACGTGCAGCTTACTCTGTCTATGGGGTCATTTACGCAGAGCCCTGAGGAAGGCATGAGAATGGATGGGGATGATGATGTGGGTGAACAGAGATGGTGCCTTGTCCAAATCACACTGCAAAGACAGTTTCCTTTCTTATTCACTCCTAGGTCCAGCCACGGCGAAAACCATCAAATTAGGTAAGATGTGGACAAACTTTGAACTATTACAGGAGCCAACTTCTAACAGGTCAGTTATTGAAAACATAATCTAATCATCAATGCCTGAAACACTCAGCTCTTGTCTATCAGTCATTAGATCTTCAGCTTCCACAACTTTCTGTATTTGCAAATTCATCTACCTGTTCAACCTTATCAACTTAATCAACCCTTGTGGAGCTTTTGGGGTCCTTTTCAGCCGAGCATGGAGCAGTGGGGATTCTAAGTTGTCTGATGCACACTCTCAGCTGAGGTCGAACACTGGGAAGTTCTGCCTGTTTCAGTCCTTCTCCTCGAATGTCCTTTTCAGTCTGTTTGGAGCCAGCCACTTTTTCTCACTTACGTGCTTTCTGTAGGCGATTCTGCAGTTTGAAGTGGTCCCCAACCTTAGTGCTACGGCGCTGTCTCACATTCTCAATACAAGAGGATCAATAAGTACTCAGTACATCTAAAAATGGTTAAAGTGCTGAATTTCATGTTACCTACATTTTACCACAAAAAACAAAAGGCAGCTGTGATGTATCTTAAGGAAAAATTACAAGTGTCAGCTAAGCTTCATTCAGGCATGACTTACACTGCTGTTGGCCATGACCTCAATGTTAATGAATCAACAGTAATCTGTAAACAGAAACAACACACAGAACAAGGCCGTGTATTAACCACAGGCTTGTAAGAACCAACTCTGCACTTCTCTTAAGAGCAGTGGTTCAGTATTTGCTAATTCAGTGTCTGTGAAGACTGTACTGCACATAACTACCATTAACAATGAGAAGTGACTATAACTAGCTTAGATCAACAGCTCAGGGGTCAACTTGCAAATGTTCAAACTATAAAGATGTGACTGTAAAAACAATTGTGATACCTCAAATTCATACAACACGTCATAATTTTTCATTGGTGGCACAATCCTGGAACTGCCTATGTATGATAAAAAGGACTTCAAAACCTAAAAAAAGATATCAAGACCCATTTGAGGGGGATGGTCTCTCAAAGATGGTCTGGTACCTCCACCTTCTCTACGGTTTTCTTGGCTGCTCTCGGGGCAGCACGGATGCCACTGCTCCCTCCCTCACTGCCCTGAGGTCCTGCCCCTGAGACATCTCATCAGTGAGGCCTTCCCTGGCCAGCCTTCACATACCGCACCCCCTCAAACTCCAACCCCTTTCCCCTCTTTAGTTTCTTCCATAGTTCTTTGCAGCATCTGACAAACATTTGTTTGCTTATTATTTGTCTCCTCCAACCAGAATGTAATAAGTTCCATAAGGGCAAATCTTTATACCTGGCACCTAGAACAGTGCCTGGCATTCAGCAGGCATTATTTGCTAAATAAATTACTAATTAAAAAAATAATGAGTGAATTCATAGGGGCTCGGTGCATGGTAAAACTTAATCACATTTGGCATTGTGTCACATGGGATTAAAGGCATAAAAAATTTAGGAACTGTATCTTTGCTAAAGCAAATTTGCAATTATTTACTAATACCTACACTTTGTGCTAAAGAAAGTGCTCTCTTTTGCTTTTTTCCCCTCTCTCTACAATTAAAGCTGTCAAAAATTCATTACATACGAGATAGAGAAATGAAGATTTTCCCCAATACGTGTTTTTCTTTAAAAATGGTTTTATTCCAGGCCTTTTTAGATAGCAAGTTTCCCTAGTATACAGCAAGTATGAGTTCCAAAAAAATACAAATCGCACAAAAAACTTTTGGCTCATATCTGCTAGTAGAGATAGTGCTATTTTTGTAAATCCAGACTTAAGCTAAATTGCCCAAGGTCTTTTTCATATTTCTATCCCTTCAAGGGTCCCAGCTCCACTACTCTCTATCTGAACTGGCATGTGAACTGATTTCTAACCAAATGATTCAGCCACAATGGGAGTTTAACTTTATTACTCAAATATCCATTTAGGATATGTACCAATATCATGAAAAACATGATGTCACCGTGCAGTGATGGTACATGTGTGCTAAGTCGCTTCAGTCGTGTCTGACTCTGTGAGACTCTATAGACTGTAGCCCACCAGGTTCCTCTGTCCATGGGATTCTCCAAGCAAGCACTCTGGAGTGGGTTGCCATGCCCTCCTCCAGGGGCATCTTTCCAACCCAGGAATCAAACCTGCATCTCTTAGAGCTCCTGAACTGGCAGGCAGGCTCTTACCACTAGCGCCACCTGGGAAGCCCACGATGCCACATATGACATACACAAATGCCAAGTTAACCTACATATTAATCCACTCAGGACAGAGGATCAATGCCTTCCTCTTACCCTAACAAGTAACATGTATTCTCTCATAGATTAGAACAATGCCTCAGACACCCAAACTTCCAAAAACACATACTATACCTGTGTGAACTTGTCACAGTCAACAATGCGGAAAGTCTTGCCATAAATTGTGATGTTTATCCCTCGGTTTAGGTCTTTCCAATGGTAATGGTCTCCCCGGTCATTCTTGGAGAGGCGTTGGCGTTTGATTAACTTTCCTTGAGGGATCCCAGAGTTTTCCACAACAGGCTCTATGACAGACATACTGTCATCTTCTAGATAGTAGTAAATGTGTACTTGGCGGATCCTGTAATGTTCCTCAGTTGACATGGGAACATCTTCTTGGAAATAGGCATCAAACTTAAGCACCTGTAATACAGAAGGGTGGGAGAAATGGTGTGTTAGTGTCTCATTGAAAAATAACAAGTCTCTTCTCATGCTGAGACTCACTCAGGGAGGTTCAAATACTCATCATTCCCACCTTGTAATTCCAAGGCTGCCAAACTACGAACATGGGACAAATCTACCCCTGCTGTCTATTTCTATAGAACCCGCAACTAAGAACAGTTTTAAATATATTTAAATGGTCGAAAAATCAAAAGGAGAACAAAATTTCAGAACACATGGGAACTATACAACATAACATATAATTGCTAATGGCTGCTTTCCCATGATAAGGGCAGAGTTGAGAAGCTGGACTGCTGCTATGGACTGAATTATGTCCCCATCTCCACAATATGCAGTGTTGGAAATTTAACCTTCAGCATGACTCTATTTGGAGATAAGGTGCGAAGGAGCTAAGAAAGACTGCATGAGTCCTGAGGGTAAGGCCCCAATCCAACAGAACTGGCGGCCTTCTAAGAGGAGGAGGAGAGCTCTCTCCCCCATCTCAGCCCACGTGCACCGAGGAAAGGCCATACAAAGACACAGCAAGACGCCAGCTGTCTGCAAGGCAGGAAGAGAGCCTCCACCGGAAACCAAACCAACAGTAATCTTGGACTTGAAGCCTCCAGAACTGTGGGAAAATTAATTCCTATTGTTTAAGCCACCTGTCTGTCTGTATTTTATTATGGCAGCTCAAGCAGACTAAGTCAGTTGCAAAGCCCCAAATATTTATTATTTGGCCCTTTACAGAAAAAGCTTGCTGACCTATGAACTAAATACTCAAAAGAGGAGTAGATGGTTTACTAATGTGTTCCTTAAAGACTTAACTCTACTAGCCTTATTTCAACATAAAAAATTCCATTTCAAATTTGTGAAAAGGATAAGAAATTTGGACAAGACGATGACTTTTGGTTTCAAAATGAAAACAAATCTCAAGTCCATGTCTTTAGAAGTGGAGTGCCTTGTAAACATGTATTAATGACATATTCATTCTTAGAGACTTTATATGAATGAATCTCAAATTGACCACCCATCACAACATCTTTGGGTGGCCTGTAAATACCCGTTCTGTGCTCAGAAACGACCATCCCAGATGGAGCAAATCCCAGGTCTTCTGGAAGCAGCAGCATCAGTGTAAAGTCAAAATGGCACAAAAAGGGATTTTTAAGTTTATATTATTCTATTTTTAACATTTCTTTTCAAGGCAAGGACATATGATGTTTCAGGGAAGTAAGAGTGTTAACCCAAACCCAACTCTATTAAAACAGGGGAACAAACCAAGGAGACTCTTTAGCGAAGATACAATTATGGCTCAATGGAGGAGAAGATGAAATAATGTATAACGTTTACTGTGGAAGAATAAGATAAAAATCAAAAAAGAATGGGCAACTGCATAGCAGAAATATGAATATAATGGAGTCAGGGCCTTAAAACTCATAATAAAAAGATGAAATGGATGAATGTAGCAGAATGTTTAAAGTAAAAAATATCATACAGTAAAAGCCAAATACGAAGATCCTTTTACAGTAACATTTTACAGCAACTGCAAAGAATGAAATGAAGACATGATCAGTAATTCATGTACATAATAGATAGTATTTGAACCACAGACTTACACAGATTTATCTGAGACGATGACTTTGGTAGTGCAGATGGGGGGTCTCAAATTTAGGCTTACTGAATTTAAGTAACAGCACAGTTAATATCAAAGGAGGCGACTTGAGATATAGAGCTGGGTTTGGGGAAAGAAGTCAGCATTAGAAAAAAAATCAAAATGATTCAAACATTTTGACCTGAGCAACTGAAAAAAAATGGAACTACAATCAAATTGATATGGGGGAGACTGTAGTGGAGCATATTTTGGGGATGAGGAAACAAAATTAGGAGTTTGGTTTTAAACATGTTTACTTTTGAGATATTCGTTAAACATTTAAGAGGAGATGTCAAATGGGTAACTCATCTAGAATTCAGGACACAGTTCATCATGTAAAGGACATTTCAAGGTGAGAGTCTGGAGTCAAGGAGTGAGCAAAGACAAAGGGGAAGAACAAACACTGAACCCTGGAGCGTTCCCAGCTTCCTAAGCCATCCGTCTTCTACGGTGGAGGGGATACAGATACCTTTGGCAACAGAAAGCTGGCCTCAGAATGGGAGGCAGGAAAAAGATACATACACGCACACAACATTTTAAAGGCTCAAATAATCAGGATTTTATGCATTCTATTTTTTGAAGCGTTAATGAGTTATTTAAAAGCAAACCTTATAGAATTATGTCACATGATCAGTACAGACGAATCCTAATCTATCTTTGTGCATTTACAGTTGTGACTTGTGACCACTGTAGGCTAGAGTAGCTGGGTAGTGGTTACATTTTCCTAAAGAAGTGATGTTCTCAGAGCTGTGCTTTGAGGAATCAACCAAGCAGAAAGAAGGTAGGGTTTTTTTTTCTTTCTTTAAGACAGGATGGTATGATCCTAGGTAGAGAAGCAGTCCCCTGAGTGAAACGGCAGTAGGATGAAGGATGAAAAAGATGAAAGAAGAAGACCACCACAGACAGAGCTGGAAGTCAGCCTGGGGAATGATGAGAATGGTACAGGAGCAAAGCGGAAGACGCAGGCACTCCCTGGAGAAGTCCTGGTCTTTATCATCTATGTAAGAGATCATTATATTCAGTTATATTCTAATCATGGGGAACAGCATGAAGAATGCCCAAAATATGGACACATATCTTGGCTATGAAGTGGATTTCTGGGTATTCTCAAAAAATTTAAACTCTGATTTAATTCACAGAACCCATAATTTCCTTACTGCAAAACAAACAAACAAAAAAACTTAGGTTCCAAACCATGCACTGAACTACTCTACTTCATAATCTATGGTAAGAATTATTTATCAAGAAATGATGATGATCCAAGTAACATGAACAGAAAAAAATGTAAATATTCTTTTCACAACAATTATCTTTTAAGAAATGAATGGTAGTATTTAAAAAGTATAAGTAATGACAATTCACATAAAATTACACAGAAAAACAAAAAATAAGAAGCTTATTTCCTGTTAGACACAATTTTCTCTCTTTGAATTTCATTAATACTTTTTCACTTTCTAGTTTACGATAGTTATTTGCTATTGTTTTCAGTAAAAATTGAACATCACCATTTATATCTTGATAAACTGTTAAAACCTGCCTGCAAACGCCAAAGACATAGAGATGCAGGTTTGATCCCTAGGTAGGGAAGATCCCCTGGAGGAGGGAATGGCAGGCTACTCCAGTATTTGTGCCTGGAGAATCCCATGGACAGAGGAGTCTGGTGGGCCCCAGTCCATAGGATCACAAAGAGTCAGACACAGCTGAAATGACTTAACACAGCACAAATTGTTAAAAATGCCTGTCTCACTCCTCCCTTGTATTTTCAGCCCTCTCCCTTTTCTATTGGCTTTGCAGTGCCTATCACAGCTGTAAATAAACAGGAGACACAAGAACAAAGTTAAGACATACAAAATCATATATCACTGATAATGGATGTTTAGGTTCAGCCTAGGAAAGCACATGTTAACGTGTTTGTATCAAATGAGTTAGCAGAGATGGGGAAGGGGAGATGATATAGATTATGGCTAATACAGTAAAAAATACTTGCTTTTAATTAAGTGATTACCAGTGCAAATGGCAAATTTCCACAAGATTATTTTGTACCTTTCTGCTTCTAGCTTCAATAAGTACTCTGTAAGACCAAGAAAACAGACAAGTAATATAGGCTTATTTAACTTCTATGCATGAGAAACACTGGGCTGGAAGAAGCACAAGCTGGAATCAAGATTGCTGAGAGAAATATCAATAACCTCAGATATGCAGATGATACCACCCTTATGGCAGAAAGTGAAGAGGAACTAAAAACCCTCTTGATGAAAGTGAAAAAGGAGAGTGAAAAAGTCGGCTTAAAGCACAACATTCAGAAAACGAAGACCATGGCATCTGGTCCCATCACTTCATGGCAAATAGATGGGGAAACAGTGGAAACAGTGTCAGACTTTATTTTGGGGGGCTCAAAAATCACTGCAGATGGTGACTGCAGCCATGAAATTAAAAGACCCTTACTCTTTGGAAGGAAAGTTATGACCAACCTAGACGGCATATTGAAAAGCAGAGACATTACTTTGCCAACAAAGGTTCGTCTAGTCAAGGCTATGGTTTTTCCAGTGGTCATGTATGGATGTGAGAGTTGGACTGTGAAGAAAGCTGAGCGCCGAAGAAT
>SJYX01002276.1:0-92900 GCA_006410675.1 Oreotragus oreotragus
CACAACGAGCAGCTATATTTTTATAATCAGAAACAATAAGAAATACACAGTTGAGTTTGGAACAGCCTGGGAGTTAGGGGTGTTGGCTCTCTGAGCAGCAGAAAAGCCACATATTGATATAACTTCATGGTTGGCCCTCCGTATCCTGGGTTTCTGCCTCTGTGGGTTCAGCCAACCAGACTGTGTACCACTGTAGTGTCTGTCTCTTATACACATCTAGATGTGTATAAGAGACAGGGGTGGTGTCATCAGCATATCTGAGGTTATTGATATTTCTCCCGGCAATCTTGATTCCAGCTTGTGTTTCTTCCAGTCCAGCGTTTCTCATGATGTACTCTGCATATAAGTTAAATAAGCAGGGAGACAATATACAGCCTTGACGTACTCCTTTTCCTATTTGGAACCAGTCTGTTGTTCCATGTGCAGTTCTAACTGTTGCTTCCTGACCTGCATACAGATTTCTCAAGAGGCAGGTTAGGTGGTCTGGTATTATGGATAATTTTATAAAACTTAGATGCTTTTATATTGCTTTAACAACAATAGTCAGCAACAATATTCTCCCCAGAGGATTTACACATTGGTAGTGGTGACTTGGGATCAGTTCAGTTCAGTTGCTCAGTCGTGTCTGACTCTTTGTGACCCCATGAACTGCAGCATGCCAGGCCTCCCTGTCCATCACCAACTCTGGGAGCTTACTCAGACTCATGTTCATTGAGTCGGTGATGCCATCCAACCATTTCATCCTCTCTCATCCCCTTCTCCTCCCGCCTTCAGTCTTTCCCAGTATCAGGGTCTTTTCCAATGAGTCAGCTCTTCACATCAGGTGGCCAGAGTATTGGAGTTTCAGCATCAGTCCTTCCAGTGAATATTCAGGACTGATTTCCTTCAGGATGGACTGGCTGGATCTCCTTGCTGTCCAAGGGACTCTCGAGAGTCTTCTCCAACACCACAGTTTGAAAGCATCAATTCTTCAGCACTCAGCTTTCTTTATAGTCCAACTCTCACACCCATCCATGACTACTAGAAAAACCATAGCTTCAACTAGACAGACTTTGTTGGCAAAGTAATGTCTCTGCTTTTTAATATGCTATCTAGATTGGTCATAACTTTCCTTCCAAGGAGTAGGCATCTTTTAATTTCATGGCTGCAATCACCATCTGCAGTGATTTTGGAGCCCCCCAAAATAAAGTCTCTCACTGTTTCCATTGTTTCCCCATCTATTTGCCACGAAGTGTTGGGACTAGATGCCATGATCTTAGTTACCTGAATGTTGAGTTTTAAGCCAACTTTTTCACTCTCCTCTTTCACTTTCATCAAGAGGCTCTTTATTTCTTCTTCGCTTTCTGCCATAAGGGTGGTGTCATCTACATATCTGAGGCTATTGATATTTCTCCCAGCAATCTTGATTCCAGCTTGTGCTTCATTCAGCCCAGGGTTTCTCATGATGTACTCTGCATATAAGTTAAATAAGCAGGGTGACAATATACAGCTTGACGTACTCCTTTCCTAATTTGGAACCAGTCTGTTGTTCCATGTCCAGTTCTAACTGTTGCTTCTTGACCTGCATACAGATTTCTCAGGAGGCAGGTCAGATGGTGTGATATTCCCATCTCTTTCAGAATTTTCCACAGTTTATTGTGATCCACACAAAGGCTTTGGTGTAGTCAATGAAGCAGAAGTAGATGTTTGTCTCAAACTGTCTCACTTTTTTGATGATCCAATAGATGTTGGCAATTTGATCCCTAGTTCCTCTACCTTTTCTAAATCCACCTTGAACATCTGGAAGTTCATGGTTCACATACTGTTGAAGCCTGGCATGGAGAATTTTGAGCGTTATTTGGCTAGCATGTGTGATGAGTGCAGTTGTGCAGTAGTTTGAGCATTAACGATGGTATGTTAGAGAGGTGACTGTAAACCAAGACAAAAAGATTTGGTGTAATATAAATGTGAGTATATAAAGGTTTATTTCCTATTTCTTGAAGGACAACTGTTAGACTTCCTAAGGTGAAATGGTGGGATGTCTTTAACAGCCTTGTGAATATAGCACTCTGACTCCCTAAGCCCATAGAGATAATGACTCCTAAGGGGAAAGAATATTAGATTTGACTAGTTATATTGATGTCACTTGAGAGTCCCTTGGACTGCGAAGAGATCCAACCAGTCCATTCTAGAGGAGGTCAGTCCTGAGTGTTCTTTGGAAGGACTGATGCTAAAGCTGAAACTCCCAATACTTTGGCCACCTCATGCAAAGAGTTGACTCATTGGAAAAAGACTCTGATGCTGGGAGGGATTGGGGGCAGGAGGAGAAAGAGACAATAGAGGATGAGATGGCTGGATGGCATCACCAACTCGATGCACGTGAGTTTGAGTGAACTCCGGGAGTTAGTGATGGACAGGGAGGCCTGGCGTGCTGTGATTCACGGGGTTGCAAAGAGTCGGACACGACTGAGCAACTGAACTGACTGATGTCACTTAATAACTACATCTATAGAAAATTAACAAGACTTTTTTGGTGAAATGAAATTGGAATGGGCAAAGAGGAATGGGGATTGGAATGGGCAAAGAGAAGAAAATGATCTATTCTGAATAATCTTCTAGAACAGTGTTGTCAAATAGAAATTTCTGCAATGATGGAAGCATTCTTTGCTTGTGCTGTCCAATATGGTCACTACTAGCCACACATGTGGCTATTGAGAGGCCTTGATATATGGCAAGTGTGACTGAGGAACTGAAATTTTAACTAATTTAAATGGCTACACATGCCCTAGTGGCTACCATGTTGAACAATGCGGTTCTGAAATATGCCTTTCTATTCATTTTAACCACTCCTCCTCATACGTAAGGCACAGTCATTATTCTGGAAGATCATAAGGCCTGTGGAAAAGATGGATAGGTATTAAAAATGAAAAACATAAAAGAATCAGAGTCGAGAGAGGAACAGAATCTACATGAAACCTTAGAGAAAATTAACATGAGGCAAACAATGAGGTTGAACCTTCCAGGGGTGACATCTATTTTGGATTTGCTCTTGTGGACTGCCCCATTTCTTTACAATGGAAGATGCAAAATAAGCAGTCTTGTGCCTGCACCCAAGAATTTCGCCAGATATCTATTATGCATAGGACTTATTGATGTTAACTTCATGAAAAAAATGTACAGCCCCACCTTCCTCAGAAACCTTTTATGAAAAAATTAATTTGGTATTCTCTACACTCGGAGAGTTAATGACACATAATTTAATATCTATTTATTATCAGATTCTTTATATAAGAAATTTGAAAATGGGACTTTACTCCTTCTCTCTCTTAGATGATTACAACATCCCCTAATAAAGGGCTTAAATTCTTATTCACTTGTTCAGAGTGATTAAATAGGATGTTAAAAGTGTTCTTTTTTTCCCAAAGAAAATCTAGTGTTCTGGGTTTTTCAAAGTGATCACACCATCGTGATTATCTGGGTTGTGAAGATCTTTTTTGTACAGTTCTTCTGTATATTCTTGCCACCTCTTCTTAATATCTCTGATTCTGTTAGGTCCATACCATTTCTGTCCTTTATCGAGCCCATCTTGCATGAAATGTTTCCTTGGTATCTCTAATTTTCTTGAAGAGATCTCTAGTCTTTCCCATTCTGTTGCTTTCCTCTAGTTCTTTGCATTGATCTCTGAGGAAGGCTTTCTTATCCCTCCTTGCTATTCTTTGGAATGTTTCCATTTGAATGCAGATTTCCAAAGAATAGCAAGGAGAGATAAGAAAGCCTTCCTCAGTTCAGTTCAGTTCAGTCGCTCAGTCGTGTCTGACCCTTTGCAACCCCATGAATCGCAGCACTCCAGGCCTCCCTGTCCATCACCAACTCCCGGAGTTCACTCAGACTCGCATCCATCGAGTCAGTGATGCCATCCAGCCCCCTCATCCTCTGTCGTCCCCTTCTTCTCCTGCCCCCAATCCCTCCCAGCATCAAAGTCTTTTCCAATGAGTCTTCCTCAGTGTCCTTTAATAGTATAATAGATAAATAAAACTTTCTGAATTCTTATAATGTATACAATAAAACAGTTAAAAGGAAGTTTAAGCTGAGTGACCAAGAGACGATAGGTATTAGGTCCCAAGGGCAGGAGTGAAACGGGTCCTGTGGAAATCTGAACGTCAGGACTGATAACCAGGTGAGTCACCAGCCTGTGGCCGTGAGAGGGTCAGGTTGCAGTAGGTCAGAGCATTGGTGAGGAACACTTTTCTGAAGAGAAGAGTCCTGAAGATCATCCTTAAGCTAAGGGAAGGGGCTTCGCAGGGTCCACTCAACGCCTTGGTCCACGCACCTGGAGTTGGGGTTTGCAGTGAGGTGTGTCCAGCACAAAGCTCTGCAGGTGGAGAGGAGCCTACGGTTCTTGGGAATCCGCTTGCTTGACCAGAATGGGTGGAAACAGAAGGCACCCAAGTATTTTTCCCCAGGCCATGCAGGAGAGAGCCTTTTTGCAGCAAGTCAGATTCTGTGCAAGGACAGGTCACAGGCCCCAGCAGAAAGAGTCTGAGCAACACAGATCGTGGAACGCCAGAAGAATGCTCTGCCAGGTCACGGGAGCAGTGGAATGGTCCCGATGAAGGCCCGGGAGGGATTTCATGGAAATGCCCGAGGAGTCATTTCAAATACTTGCCAGGCCCAGGGAAAGCAAATGTTCTCTTACTACAGTTCTGATCACAGAAGAACCTTCTCATTCTCCTCACCTCTCCTCTCTCCCTTCCCTCCTCCCTACTCCTTGGGCTAGGAAAGAATACTGGAGGAAGAGAAAGAGGAAGGACTGTGTCTCAGCTCCTCCCACTTCTAGGGGTGGAGAGAAGTTGAAGGCAGTCCTGCAGGAATCCCTTGGTGGTCTAGTGGCAGTGGCTCTGCACAGTCATGGCAGAGGCCCAGGTTTGAACCCTGGGTGTGGAGTTAATGATGGAAGTTAATGATGGAGTTAGAAATGGAAGGAAGAGGGTGTTGGGTTATTGATTATTACAGGAGGCAGGACTTTTCTCTTTTTTTAGCAGCACCACACAGCTTGTGGGATCTCATTGAGCTGGCCACACACTGAAAACACCCCAACCACTAGGTCACCGGGGAACTCTCGAGATTGGCTGCTTTAATTACGAATTCAGGAGGCAACCGCAGGACTTTCTGCTACCTATGCATGACCTTTAAATCACTTGGGCAGGGGAATTCCCTGGCAGTCCAGTGGTGAGGGCCCCACACCTCCACCGCAGCGGGCAGGGGTTCCACTGCTGGCCGAGGAAGTTTCTGCATGCCACGTGACACAACCAAATTTTAAAAAGAAGTCACTTGGGCAATAAAAACAGCTCATTGAGAAAGTTTAAAGGGATAGTGAAGCAAAAATGAAGTTGCTTTTACTATTACCTCTTTCGTCCTACAAGTTCAACGTACCAGATACAAGAGTGACAAAGAGAGCTCTCAAAAATATGTCATGTGCAAAAGAATTCAAGCTACTGGAATTCCCAGGAGTTGGACTCTGCACATCCACTGCAGGGAGCCTGGGTTTGATCTGTGTTGGGGGAACTAAGAGCTCAGCAGAACAAAACATTCTGGATTACCCCGTTTGGATTTAGTAAAGATACACAGAATGATGCTAAATACTGTTACTGAATATAGAAGTAATAAAAATGGGACTTGTATCTCAAATACATGAAGTGGTCAGAATTCAACCAAAAAATCCAATTAGAAAATGGGTAAAAACATATGGGCAGACATTTCAGAGAAAGGGATATACAGATGGGAAACAAGCACTTGAGAAAACGACATCATTATTACCCGTTAGGGAAATGCAAATTAAAGCCACAGTGGAGTGTCACTACACATCTAGAGCGTGACTAAAATTAAAAAGGTGATAACACCAAATGCTGGTGAGGATACAGACAACCTGGGTCACTTGTGTATTGCAGCTAGGAATGTAAAGTGGCACAACCACTCTGCGAAACCGTTTGGTAAGTTCTTACAAAACTAAATGTATGCTTATCTATGTGATGGTTAATTTTGTGTGTCAACTTGACTGGGCCACGGGGTGCCCAGATAGCTGGTCAAATTTGGTGGGTCTGTGAGGGTGCTTTTGGATGAGATTGATGCCAGAGGAAATCAGTTGCTGTGTCATGAGGATGCCCTGTTGTGTGGGAATCAGGCCTCCTGCCAACAGCTCATTAGGAATAGTCCTTTTTTCCAACAACCGTGAGAGTGAGCAGCTTAGAGCGGCTCCTCCCGCCCCAACTGAACCATCAGATGGTTGCAGCCCCAGCTGACATCCTATCCACAGCCTCATGAGAGACTCTGAACCAGAACTGCCCAGTTCAGCCACACCCAGATTCCAGAGTCTGAAATTTGCACGATATGATGAAGACTTACTGCTCTAAGCTGCTGAGTTTGGGGGTGTGTTGTTATGCACCAACATCGAGCTAATATCGAGCCCTTCTACCTTCAACCCAACACTGCCCTAGCATCAACCAAGCCCCTGGACCACTTTGGGGAATGATACAAAAGACAACGACTGGGCAATGAGAGGGAAACCCAAAGACACTAAAAGAGAAAATTGACATCAGTGTGGATGGCAGGGGATGGCTAAAGGAAAGACAGGGAGGAGAAGTAAGCGGTGGTGGGAAGGATACATGAGACTGAAGGCTGAAGTAATGGTTCAAAAATTCAAGAGCCTTATATAGACACAGAATCTGGAGGTGAGCTGGGAAGGAGGCCTGGCGTGCTGTGATTCATGGGGTCGCAGAGTCAGACACGACTGAGCGACTGAACTGAACTGAGGCTCTAAGGAAACATGCTCACGTGCACTGGTGTGCTAAGTCGCTTCAGTCATGTCCAACTCTTCGACCCTATGGACTGTAGCCCTCCAGGCTGCTCTGTCCATGGAATTCTCCAGGCATGACTTCTGGAGTGGGTTGCCGTGTCCTCCTCTGGGGGGTCTTCCCGACCCAGGGACTGAATGTGTGTCTCTTCTGTCTCCTGCATTGGCCAGTGGGTTATTACTAGTGCCACTAGTCAGAAACTCTGTGGTTGATCTGCTGGCCAGCTCATTTTCAAGCCATTCCCAGCCCCTTTCCTTTATCATTAAAAAAAAAAAAAAAAAAAAAAAGGCTACTTTAAGCAATTCTGCCCTTACACAATTCTGGCCAGTAGGAAGCAGAAAAGTGCTGGAAAAGCTTTAACTTTCCTGACAAAAAAGGACAGACATACCTGAAACTGCCCCTCTCCTAGCTTTGGATGAAAACATACAATCTGAAGCTGTGGCAGCCACATTGCAACCATAGAAACGCAACCATAGAAAAATGCCAAGAGAGTCACTTGTTCTGTCCAGTAACAGCAACAGACAAACTCGTAGACTTTGTGATGTGAAAAACACTTTATTTAAAACATTTTTGGTTTTGTGTTACTTGCAGTTAAAAAATTACTGACAGATGAAATGCTGCATACTAAAGCACTGGTTTGAGTTGTAAATAATCATAAATATCATATATAATTAGAATATGGAAATAATCAGATATTTAAAATAGGGGTAAAATATGTATAGATAGCAAGAGATGATGGAACAGACCCTTTGTAGTGAAAGCCACAGACACCATTAAATACACATTTAGGAGAAAGGAATAAAGTAAGTTAACCAAATAAAGGGAAGGATACATTGCAGAGGATTACTGGGTTATCAAACATGTTTTCTTTTCCTCCTAGGCACACAGCCACACTATGTATTTCCCATCTTTCCTTGTAGTTAGTTGGGAGCACAGATCAAGTTGTTGCTAAAGGAATGTGAACAGAAATAATGCCAATTCTGGGCCTGGCCCATAAATACCCATTTTCTCTCTTTCCCCATCCACTGGCCAAATGGAGAACTTTGAGCAGAGTCACAAAAGCAGAGGGAGCCTGCGCTGAATTACTGTGAGGAGCAGAGCTCTTCCTCCAACCTCCTAGAACTGTGATGTGAGCAATACTATTTTACAGTGTTAAGTTCCTGAGACCTTACTTATTATAGCAGCTAGCATCATTCACTATTCACAGGTGGGAGCAAGGGAAAAGGCAAAAAAAAGAGACTAATGAAGAAATAAGTGAAGTATATGACATGAGTGGTTAGAGTGCTACCTGTTTGTTACACAGGTTCCCCAACACAACCTGTCCTTTTTATGACATAGAGTCAGCAAAACTTTTAATATTTATGAGGAAATCTTTTTCAATTTTTTTAACTCCTTTCTAAATCCACTGGTTTCTGAAAGCCTTGATGTTCCTTGGAAGAATATAATTCTGAAACTGTAACACCGTGTTCCTAAAAAACTGGTCAGGGGGAAAGTATTTGCTAAAGCTTAACGGAGAAGGCAATGGCACCCCACTCCCGTACTCTTGCCTGGAAAATCCCATGGACGGAGGAGCCTGGAAGGCTGCAGTCCATGGGGTCGCTGAGGGTCAGGCACGACTGAGCGACTTCACTTTCACTGTTCACTTTCTTGCATTGGAGAAGGAAATGGCAACCTACTCATGTTCTTGCCTGGAGAATCCCAGGGACAGGGGAGCCTGGTGGGCTGCCGTCTATGGGGTCGCACAGAGTCGGACACGACTGAAGTGACTTAGCAGCAGCAGCAACATCAATTTAAGTATATTTACAGACAAAAATAATCCCTTGTTAAACATGGAAAAAGCAAGAGAGTTCCAGAAAAACATCTATTTCTGCTTTATTGACTATGCCAAAGCCTTTGACTGTGTGGATCATAAGAAACTGTGGAAAATTCTGAAAGAGATGGGAATACCAGACCACCTAACCTGCGTCTTGAGAAATCTGTATGCAAGTCAGGAAGCAACAGTTAGAACTGGACATGGAACAACAGACTGGTTCCAAATAGGAAAAGGAGTATGTCAAGGCTGTATATTGTCACCCTGCTTATTTAACTTCTATGCAGAGTACATCATGAGAAACACTGGATTGGAAGAAACACAAGCTGGAATCAAGATTGCCAGGAGAAATATCAATAACCTCATATATGCAGATGACACCACCCTTATGGCAGAAAGTGAAGAGGAGCTAAAAAGCCTCTTGATGAAAGTGAAAATGGAGAGTGAACAAGTTGGCTTCAAGCTCAACATTCAGAAAATGAAGATCATGCCATCCGGTCCCATCACTTCATGAGAAATAGATGGGGAAACAGTGGAAACAGTGTCAGACTTTATTGTTTTTGGCTCCAAAATCACTGCAGATGGTGACTGCAGCCATGAAATTAAAAGATGCTTACTTCTTGGAAGAAAAGTTATTACCAACCTAGATAGTATATTCAAAAGCAGAGACATTACTTTGCTGACTAAGGTCCGTCTAGTCAAGGCTATGGTTTTTCCAATGGTCGTGTATGGATGTGAGAGAGTTGGACTGTGAAGAAGGCTGAGCGCCGAAGAATTGATGCTTTTGAACTGTGGTGTTGGAGAAGACTCTTCAGAGTCCTTTGGACTGCAAGGAGATCAGCCCTGGGATTTCTTTGGAAGGAATGATGCTAAAGCTGAAACTCCAGTACTTTGGCCACCGCATGCGAAGAGCTGACTCATTGGAAAAGACTCTGATGCTGGGAGAGATTGGGGGCAGGAGGAGAAGGGGACGACAGAGGATGAGCTGGCTGGATGGCTTCACTGACTCCATGGACGTGAATCTGAGTGAACTCCAGGAGCTGGTGATGGACAGGGAGGTCTGGCGTGCTGTGATTCATGGGGTCGCAAACAGTCGGACACGACTGAGCAGCTGAACTGAACTGAAACAATTTCTACATTTTTGGGTTATATGCTAAATGAAGTTTTCCTATATAACCAATTAAAACTTAGTAACAGACCAATCTATATGCCTGTCTAAATAGTGATACAAAGTTCAAAACCAATTATTCATTACTTACCAAGCTTGCCTTGTCATAATGTCTACGACATAGCTATTATTACTGTCAACAAAAGTACAACACACAAGCCAACTGATAAATTATATATTACATGTTTATTAAGGGTACAACTTTTATGTAAAATTTACATTTTTATGAAAAATCAAAAATATTTACAAAATATTGTAAGATTTGCATTGTTCTAATTACAACTCAAAGTAGTAAATAACAAATCTTAAAAACTCACATTTGTTAAGAGTTCTGTGTTTACAAATTCTTGGTTAAAGAGGCAGCTACAAAGTTTATCACTATACATAAGCAAGAACCAGCTTGCTAAAATACATTTACCACTGAAAATCTATTGGTCTTCTTTTACACCATTAGTGGATTTTTAAATGAAAAAAATCAATATAAACTCATATGGCTTCAAAATTGTAACCTGCACCCGATACAAATTTATGTACCAACACTTGGTATGAAGACTGGTAATTAAGAAAGTGCAGAAGTATAACCATTTCACTAGTTTGTATATTTTAAGGTAATACTTGATTAGAAACAAACATGGTGAATATAATGGTGTCTATCCAATAATAAAATATTAACTTCCCAATAAAAGCAGTTTGACTGCAAAGCAATTACAGTTAAGATTTCAGTAAGGGACTGTAATTGGCATGTAAAAGGGTATAATATGTTAGAAATTCTAATTCTGTTCACTATCTAGTAAAGATGATAATTTTAGCAAATTGTCTTATGTATTGCTTTAGTCAAATCTAAATTTAGAATGGGGCTAACACTGAATATATTAAAAAAGCACATACTGTGTTATATATATATATTGCTAATGAGTAGATTTTCTGCTGTATTTAATATAGCAAGATGTTACATAAATGTATAGAGGGAGGGATTTTACTTTCTGTAGAGCTTAGAAGAACAATTAGTGATTTTATATAAATTTACTATATGTAACACAATTTATGCAAAATGCAGGACACTGGTACTTATCCTTATAAATAAAATTCCCATTTGTAAATTATGAAACTGTGTCCAAAATATTTACTTCCTTCGGTTAATTAGGATTTGTTATAAAGTTAGGTTTTTTACTATTTAATATTAGTAGTTTATTTTAAGAAACGCTTAACCCAATCCATCATTTCAAACAGTTTCCTCATTTTTAGCAGGTGGTGATAAGAACATAAAAACTGCCAATTTTTCCAAGTGTTGACAATGCCCAAACTGATCTTTTCTAAAGTGTGTTCCTCACAAACTACTACAAACTCATGCTCACATCACATTCAGTAAATAAATATATAAATTTCCAATAATAAGAGTGAGGGGAAATGTTAACTTGAGTGAAAATGCCAGTTACCAGTTTACCATTAGAGTTTTGCAGAATTTTTTGATAAGGTTAAGATGGACCATCTGAAGGTAATCTTTTTCCCTGTAAACATATGCTGTTAGCTGTATTTCTCTAGTGGCTACAGTGTAACACTAAAGAAGGGAGCCAGGGTTCTTAAATATAAATTGTCCTCTGGTTATTCTGAATTCCTATTGTAATTGCAACCAAAAATTTTTATTAACAAATCGCAATTATCTTGTAAAAATTCTTAACTAAGATTCTGAATACAAAATCTGGACTGTGAGGAAAAATGTGAGGCACATTAATGAACACAAACTGGATAGGCACATTTCTGGGTTTTGTTATTGTTTTAAAGGCACACATTATGCAATCCATATAAAAATAAATTAAATCTACAGCATTAATTCATCAAAACAATCACAACTTCTATAAAGTTAACTGCAGAAGCAAATTTCTCTGCTGTCTTTTGCAAGCTTATTTTAAAACACATTGCACTTGAGGATTAAAAAAAATCATATAAAACACCATTTACACTTTATTAATATGTTTATATGAGAATCAAATTATAAATTTTGCATACACCTTGGACTCTGGTCTGATTACTTTATGGCACATAACTCAATTTGATTGAGTGTTATCAACATTATCCCAAACTTAGAATTCACGTTCTGTTTGTATCCATTCAATATCAAACTTGAACGTTTTTAAAAGCTATCTCTGACTCTAAAAACTTATAGAAAGCTAAATTATTTTGTGCTTCCTCTCCTGAAATTTCAGGCCTCATATTACACTATAAGCCCCTTTTTCAACATAGACACTGAAGATAAAATTTCCAGCCTATAAAAACTTCATTTTACTGAGAGTCTGAATACATGTGCTTCCTGAATATTGCAGTTGATCATTTACAGCGTTGAAAATCATTTCAGTGCTATTTTCTTCGGTGACTCACTTCAAAAGTGCAATTTAATGTTTGTAGTCAGCTCTTAAAGATATAATACAAGTCAGAATAGTGTTTGGAAAGAAAAATAATGCAGAACGGCAGGTTTGTACTACTCCCTTGAGCCAACCACTTTCCCAGGTCCATCAACAATCCGCCAGGTATCGTCCTGGAAAACACCAAGGAGACGTTTGCCATTATAATTTCAAATGAACTCAGAGGAGGACATTTCCACTGTGGTTACAGATACAAACCCCAGTTCCCATCTGCTGTTTACAGCACATTAGAATCAGATCACAGCTGTTCAGCTATACTGACCATGAGTACTCTCTCGCCCAGGTGTGTCTCTACCTGGCACTTTGTACCAAAGGTCAAAGGAAACATTTCCATGCCTTCAGACTATAAACTACTTGAGAGTCATTTAATAACTGTTAGAATATAACTGTTTCCCATGTACATGAAAAAGCTTGAAATCTCCCAACTTACCAGTGGCAAACCGCTTCTTTACTAAGGAAAGCCTGTAGCCAGTGCCTACAAGTTCAGTATCTACTCCTGAGAGGGTACTTCCCTCGCTGAGGAATTGCACTGCAAGTGTTGTGGGTTTACTGGGTCCTTCTGAAAGATCAAATTTTGCTCTGAGGGACCCAGAACCTACAAGGAAAAGAACAAAGAACTTATACAGGATACTATATTTCACACCAAAAAAGGCCAGTGAGCAAGTAAAAGCTAAAAAAAAGGTCAATCCTATCCCAAATTCTTTAAACATATAAGTGAATCATCGTCCAGTTTTCAAATCAGATTTTAGTCAGTGAATCTGAATTTTCATTAAGTAATCTTAATCCATGCTTCTCTTTGACTTAATAACAGTCTTCAGAGAGATTTACTATTGATATCCCTACGCTGTGTGTGTGTGGAAGTGACTTAAAAGACAAGTAAGGCTGAGGACGGGAAGGAAGGAAGCCCTGGAAGCGATGAATGGGCATTAAAGCCAAAGGGAAATGACTGCTGAGTACCACGGGGCGGGAGAGGTAAAGAAGCTAAGATAGCTAAGGTTGGGAAGAGCTGTATCAGTATTACCTCTGTATTCATCTTTCTTTTTAAAATCACGCCAAATATGTCTGAGGGGCTTTCTTTTCAATATAACCATTTATTCCACATTCCTCAGTCTAACAGTCTGGCAGAAATGGTATATAATTTATAATACAAAAAAAGACTATCAAAAGCTATGGACACAAAGCACATAAAATGTTGTGGGGATGATGCGGCCTATTTCAGGAAAAGGTAATTACAGGTGCAGAGACGGGAGAGCTGACAGCACGATGCACTCAAGGTCACTACATCTATACCAGAAGACCTGGAGGATAGATGTAAGTGGAGCAAAGGGGCGGAAGATGATAGACCGGCACCTGAGAAAAGCTTTAAGTATCTTTACAGACCATGGTAAGAAGTAAACACAGGGAGCCACCAAAGACAAGGAAGGCAAAGCATTTCAGGTAGGAGCCTTAGAAGGGCAGCAAGACACAAGATGCAAGGGAGGGACGCCAGCTGAAAGTCGATAAAACGGTCTAGGACTCTAGGTGACAGGAAAAGTGTATCTGAACTGCACTGAGGGAAAGGAAAGAGGAGAATGAATTTGGAAAACATTCAGGAGCTGAAATCAAAGGGTAAATAGGAGGAGAAGACTAGGAGGGAGGGTTCCCAGGTTTCTGGTTTGAGGAAAGTACACAGAATTGCTGGGTAGAAACAGTGACACTATGTGATTCCCTGTCCAGAAACTGAACACCACAGAAAGAAACCTGAAAGAAAATGTAACAAAGACCCATCCTATACTATTGTACCTGGTGGCACACAGATCAGCTGGGAAAATGAATTGCTGTCTAACTCTTAGCCCGAGTCCAAGTTCTCCTTAAACTTTTAGTTTGTGACATGCAACTCAATTCTGTGAAAGTGTGACCACAGGCCAAGAGCACTCACCAGGCCAACCCTAAAACTTCAGATTATTTCCTGCTCCTCTCCAAGCTTAAAGCCAAAACAGAAAGAGGCTTCCACTTTATTATATTCTAATTTGGAGATCTCTTTTTAAAAGTTGACTAACCAAATCAGAACCATATTTGTAAGATGTTTCCTTTTCCTCACAGTCACTCTGATACCTGAACAGCAGAGGGAAACTATAATTACAATACCCAGTTAGAAAATTTGTATCCTGTTTTTCAGAGAACAAATTCGCTTCTTGGCAAATATCTACAATAATATTGTTTCATTAAATATGGGGAAAATATACCCTTTCTTCCTTGCTAACTGGCTGTACTTCCAGTTTCAACTAGGAATTTCAGTTTTATCTCCTAGTCATACAGCTAGAGTAAAAATCAGTACACTTGCCACTTGAACATAGGCAAACTTTAAGTACCAAATACGAACAAAGGAACCAGAGATTAGCTGGGTCAGCAGTGTGGTTCTCTAGTAGTAAAAGCCTAGTTCAGCACAGGAGGTGTACAATACAAGTATGTACCTGGTCTTTTATGCAAAAATACCTTTAAGGAAAACTACTGATGATATATTTTACATTTTAATCACATGATGCTTAAAATATTCAAAAGGAAAACAGTGAGTAAAACTTGAAAAGCCAAAAAACCTACTTAATAGGAAAAGTTACTGGAGATTAATTAGGCATTCAAAAGAGGTTAAGAGAAGTCTCCTTTGATTAAGAGAAACTGCCATTAAAATGTTAAAGACTGTCCTGGGAATTATATTCTAAACTGAGTTAGAGGGTTTACTAGGAGTGATCAGCTAACTAGGAGAGACTTCTCCTTTGCACTGTGAACACAAAAAAATGCAGACGTGGAGGGAGGAGGCAATTAACTTGCTTCTTGAAATAATGATCACAGAATTAAAGGCTGTTAATAGTTTTAATAAGGGTAAATGACCAAGGAAAGGTTCTCTTGAGAAAAGAGTAGGCAAGATAGGCAAGGGGAGTTTTTAAAGCCTGAAAGCTTCTGTACTATTTCCGGGAGGCCAGGCAGACCCCGTTAACAGAATGAACTAAACAGCATGTTAATTAGTTATCGGTTTCAATTATCAGGTTTCCCAGATGTCTATAAATTAATAGGTATCTTCTCTTAATGTTAGCACATGAACATAAGGAACATTTACATAATATTTATAAAGTTATAGCAAAACATTTTCTCACAGAGAAAGCACATTTAATCTAGAAGCAAAAAACGTGTTCTGAATCTCAATTGGTCCACTCTTCTTTAAGGTATTAACTTCCACCTAGTGGTCAGTCCTAGAATTGAAGGCATGAAATTCCAGGAGAAAATTTTCCATAAACACGCCTACAAGATCCATTTTCAGTGCCATTACTTTATAAACAAAAAAGCCAGGCACACACTTACCTCCATTTTCTGATTTTTCTGAAATACCAGACAGTTTCCAAAAGGCTTTCATCTGTTCTGCATTCCTGTAAGAACAAATATCTTCACAGCTAATGTGTCTAGCGTAATGCCTTGTATAAGGATGAGCACTCCAAATAATACATTTTAAATATTTCACTAGAACTAGTGCTAAATTTTCTTTAGAATAGTATCACTGGTGAAAATGTGTTTATGAATAATATAAACAAAATACTATTATTTTTCTTAATATCTACCAAATTATATAATTCTATTTCTGTTGATAAGAGAAAGGAAAACAATGTATAGGTGATCGAGTACCTTCATTACTCAAGGAAAATAGTTTTATTATTAAATAGTGAAGCAGCTATAAACAACCAGTAGTTAGAGTATATACTAACATTAATGGAGGAAGCAAGAGAGGCAGTTAAGAGATGGGACTAAATACTAAACACTAACCAGGTAGGTTTTCCTATAGATATGCTAGATGCTATATTTAACTCTGTAAAATAATTATATTTATTTTTAAATGAAAAAAATAGTTTAGAGAAGTAACGTACTTTGAGGGTAAAGTTGTACTGAATCATTCAAGTCTGGGTGGGGACAGCAAACTAGTTTGTTTATTCTGGGTTGAAATTACCGTAGCTTGACTAGTAAAATATACAATATATTTTATAACATGATTTCTATGTGAAAATACACTAAAAATTTTCAAACATGTAAGACAACTTTCAGAAATAAGGTCCTATACTGGGGGACTACAGACAGAAATTTAGTAGGAATTCAGAAATCTACTTCTTTACCATATTGCAGGGGGAAGGGACTGCATGTTTGTGACTCCTCCGTCCACTGGTACCACCACCTGTATGTTGGAAAGCACACTTGGTGCCACCATAGCTTCCGGGTTGTACTTATAATCCACTCTAAGATCTGTGGTGCCAGCACTACATTTCCAATATGTTGCAAGATTTAGAGGAGTGGACTGAATACCATTTGATGATACCTTTAAAGAGAGAAAAAAACAAACAACTGCCTTTGACCTACAAAGTAAACAAGTCATACTGACATAGACATGAACACAAGAGATCACACATTAAAAAACAATGATGAGGGAGTTGTCTGTTGCTAGGTAGAGTGAAGCAGGCTCATCTCAAAGGTATAAGCATGACTCTCAAAGTGTAGACCTGGGACTGTTTACATCAAAATTTCTGTGGTGCTTATGGACAATGCATATTCTGCTGGCTCCAAATGCAGAAAATCTGGAGGAACTGGTGATATTAGTGGTTACCATTGCTGCTGCTGCTGAGTCGCTTCAGTCGTGTCTGACTCTGTGCGACCCCACAGACAGCAGCCCACCAGGCTCCCCCGTCCCTGGGATTCTCCAGGCAAGAACACAGGAGTGGGCTGCCATTTCCTTCTCCAATGCATGAAAGTGAAAAGTGAAAGGGAAGTCGCTCAGTCGTGTCCGACTTCGCGACTCCATGGACTGCAGCCCACCAGGCTCCTCCGTCCATGGGAGTTTCCAGGCAAGAGTACTGGAGTGGGGTGCAATTTCCTTCTCTGACCATTGCTGCCTTCCAAATGCAGAAAATCTGATTCAACGGGTACAGAGAGAGCACAGAAATCAGGGTGTTACCAAGTGATTCTTATTTACGCAGGCTAACGTTTGAGAATGTCAACATTCAACAGAAAATTCTAAGATTCTTCCTAAGAATTTACATTTAAAACAGAAAAATTGGGTCACCATGCAGTTCCGTAAGCCTGGAATTAGAATACTCTAAACTTCAAATAAAATTTTAATCACAGTGACTTACTCCTTTTCAATGAGACCTACTCTTATCATCCTGTTTAAATTTACAATGAAAACTCCATCTTCACTCTTCCATATCTTATTCTATAGACTTTTCTTTCTCCCTAGCACAATATACATTATTTACTTATTATGTTTACTATCTCCCTATGATAGTCATAGCAATTAGCAAGCACTGAATAAGACATACCTGCTGAATGGATGATAAAATGAACAGTTGGAATAAACTTTAAGCCAACTTAAGTGGCAGTACTTTCTTATTCTTTTAAGTCTATTTCCTAGAAACGTAAGTCATTTTTAATACAGTTACCCTATTAAAAATTCAAACAAGACATAAGAATATGAAAATAGGAAACTTATCCCTTGGCACTTACTCCCCACTGTTAACCTCATGGTACATACACTTCTAGACTTTCTAGGAATGCAAACGAGATCTGTCTCATTCTTTGAAATGGCCATAATAATTAATTTAATCAATCTCTTCCTCTGTGGACATGTACTCGACTGGGTTCCAAACAATGTTGAAATGNGAACAAATATCTTCACAGCTAATGTGTCTAGCGTAATGCCTTGTATAAGGATGAGCACTCCAAATAATACATTTTAAATATTTCACTAGAACTAGTGCTAAATTTTCTTTAGAATAGTATCACTGGTGAAAATGTGTTTATGAATAATATAAACAAAATACTATTATTTTTCTTAATATCTACCAAATTATATAATTCTATTTCTGTTGATAAGAGAAAGGAAAACAATGTATAGGTGATCGAGTACCTTCATTACTCAAGGAAAATAGTTTTATTATTAAATAGTGAAGCAGCTATAAACAACCAGTAGTTAGAGTATATACTAACATTAATGGAGGAAGCAAGAGAGGCAGTTAAGAGATGGGACTAAATACTAAACACTAACCAGGTAGGTTTTCCTATAGATATGCTAGATGCTATATTTAACTCTGTAAAATAATTATATTTATTTTTAAATGAAAAAAATAGTTTAGAGAAGTAACGTACTTTGAGGGTAAAGTTGTACTGAATCATTCAAGTCTGGGTGGGGACAGCAAACTAGTTTGTTTATTCTGGGTTGAAATTACCGTAGCTTGACTAGTAAAATATACAATATATTTTATAACATGATTTCTATGTGAAAATACACTAAAAATTTTCAAACATGTAAGACAACTTTCAGAAATAAGGTCCTATACTGGGGGACTACAGACAGAAATTTAGTAGGAATTCAGAAATCTACTTCTTTACCATATTGCAGGGGGAAGGGACTGCATGTTTGTGACTCCTCCGTCCACTGGTACCACCACCTGTATGTTGGAAAGCACACTTGGTGCCACCATAGCTTCCGGGTTGTACTTATAATCCACTCTAAGATCTGTGGTGCCAGCACTACATTTCCAATATGTTGCAAGATTTAGAGGAGTGGACTGAATACCATTTGATGATACCTTTAAAGAGAGAAAAAAACAAACAACTGCCTTTGACCTACAAAGTAAACAAGTCATACTGACATAGACATGAACACAAGAGATCACACATTAAAAAACAATGATGAGGGAGTTGTCTGTTGCTAGGTAGAGTGAAGCAGGCTCATCTCAAAGGTATAAGCATGACTCTCAAAGTGTAGACCTGGGACTGTTTACATCAAAATTTCTGTGGTGCTTATGGACAATGCATATTCTGCTGGCTCCAAATGCAGAAAATCTGGAGGAACTGGTGATATTAGTGGTTACCATTGCTGCTGCTGCTGAGTCGCTTCAGTCGTGTCTGACTCTGTGCGACCCCACAGACAGCAGCCCACCAGGCTCCCCCGTCCCTGGGATTCTCCAGGCAAGAACACAGGAGTGGGCTGCCATTTCCTTCTCCAATGCATGAAAGTGAAAAGTGAAAGGGAAGTCGCTCAGTCGTGTCCGACTTCGCGACTCCATGGACTGCAGCCCACCAGGCTCCTCCGTCCATGGGAGTTTCCAGGCAAGAGTACTGGAGTGGGGTGCAATTTCCTTCTCTGACCATTGCTGCCTTCCAAATGCAGAAAATCTGATTCAACGGGTACAGAGAGAGCACAGAAATCAGGGTGTTACCAAGTGATTCTTATTTACGCAGGCTAACGTTTGAGAATGTCAACATTCAACAGAAAATTCTAAGATTCTTCCTAAGAATTTACATTTAAAACAGAAAAATTGGGTCACCATGCAGTTCCGTAAGCCTGGAATTAGAATACTCTAAACTTCAAATAAAATTTTAATCACAGTGACTTACTCCTTTTCAATGAGACCTACTCTTATCATCCTGTTTAAATTTACAATGAAAACTCCATCTTCACTCTTCCATATCTTATTCTATAGACTTTTCTTTCTCCCTAGCACAATATACATTATTTACTTATTATGTTTACTATCTCCCTATGATAGTCATAGCAATTAGCAAGCACTGAATAAGACATACCTGCTGAATGGATGATAAAATGAACAGTTGGAATAAACTTTAAGCCAACTTAAGTGGCAGTACTTTCTTATTCTTTTAAGTCTATTTCCTAGAAACGTAAGTCATTTTTAATACAGTTACCCTATTAAAAATTCAAACAAGACATAAGAATATGAAAATAGGAAACTTATCCCTTGGCACTTACTCCCCACTGTTAACCTCATGGTACATACACTTCTAGACTTTCTAGGAATGCAAACGAGATCTGTCTCATTCTTTGAAATGGCCATAATAATTAATTTAATCAATCTCTTCCTCTGTGGACATGTACTCGACTGGGTTCCAAACAATGTTGAAATGAATATCCTTTGTACCTTCCAACCCCATCTGTGTGATTTCCAAAGAACTGATTTCTGGAACTGCTGACTTCCCTGGTGGCTCAGACGGTAAAGCGTCTGTCTACCATGTCGGAAGACCCGGGTTTGATCCCTGGGTTGGGAAGATCACCTGGAGAAGGAAATGGCAATCCACTCCAGGACTATTGCCTGGAAAATTCCATGGACAGAGGAGCCTGTTAGGCTACAGTCCATGGGGTCGCAAAGGGTCGGACATAACTGAGTGACTTCACTTCACTTCTATTCAACAATCTAATAGAGTTACCTTCTAAGAGGTTTTATTAATTTGTACTTCTATTAACAAGTGGTAATTTCATGGATAGAGGAGCCTGGCGGGCTATAGTTCATAGGGTCGCAGTCAGACATGAATGAGCATGCATGCACACACACACCTTTCCTAATAGAGCAATCTTTTTCATTTTGGTCAATCTAATGAGAACTAAAACTAGTATCTCATTGTTGTCTTAACAGTAATTGCTCTGATTGATTACCACTAACGTGAAGCATCTTTCTAAAAGTTATCTATTGAGTTATTCATCTTTTACTTCTAATTTATAAGGATTCTTTGAAGTAAACCTTTTGATATATTTTACATAATACTTTTCCCTCATTAAATACGGATTCTGTTTAAACAAACATAAACACACACAGATTCATTTCTTTCTGTTTCAAGTATCTTATTCGCTTATTGCATGTCTTCTGCGTTTTGTAGTATACTTAGGTCTTCCATACTTTAAGATTAAAATAGTAACAAATGCACAGTACACATGCATATATGCCCACGGATATACATATATTCACCCATGCTTTATTCTGGTATTTTTTATGTCTTTATTTGGGCTTCCCTGGTAGCCCAGCTGGTAAAGAATCTGCCTGCAACGTGGAGACCTGGGTTTGATCCCTGGGTTGGGATGATCCGCTGGAGAAGGGAACCGCTAACCACTCCAGTATTCTGGCCTGGAGAATTCCATGGACTGTATAATCCATGGGGTCACAAAGAGTCAGGCATAACTGAGCAACTTTCACTTTACTTCACTTCATGGCTTGATTTATTATTATTAAATATTTGATACATGCAGATTTTATTTTGGTTTAAGGTATGATCTGGGGATTTAGCCAAAATTTCTCCTCAAATCTCTAGTCTGTTGCCCCAATTTCACTTATTGAAAAATTCATCATTTCCACATTGTCTTGAAATGCTACTATGTCATATAAGCAGTTTTCCGTTTATTCTTAGATCTATTTCTGGATACTCTAATCTGTTCCATTCACCTGGCCATCTATTGTTCTGCCAGTTCCAAACTATTTTAAATACTGTTGGCTTATAATGTTTTCCCATTAAAACTAAACAGTACTTTAGGTTACTTTTTAAAACATTTCTTAATTTTCCAAGCTTTATGCTTCTGAGAACTTAAAAATGATTGTCAGGTCTCCAGAATTCACTAAGTTTTTGATCAGGATCACATTAAATTTATAAGCTAATTTAGAAACAGCTTTTTGCAACATAAGTCTTCCTTTTTCAAGTATACCTTTCTAACAATATTCAAGGCAGAAGAAACGATATTATGTTTCTTAACTAGTTTGAAAAAAAATTTTGTGTTCACTGTAGCCACAGGAAAGGGATACTATAATCTTTTTAAAAACAATTTTTAAGTATAACTGATTTATTAGCTTCAAGTGTACAATGCGGTGATTTGATATCTATATACATGTGTAGTGACCACAATGATCATCACAGTAAGTCTAGTTACTGGGTGTCACCATACATATTACAAATTTTTTTCCTGAGAACTTTTAAAATATACTCTTAGCAACTTGGAAACATGTAACCCAGAATTAACTTTGGTCACCATGCTGTGCATTACATCCCCATGACTTACTTATAACTACAGTCTGTAGCTTTTGACTCCCCCCACTTCATGCATTTCACCTATGCCCAGCCCCTGTGCCCCAGCAGCCACCAATCTGTTCCTTGTGCCTATGGACTTGGTCTGGTTTGTTTGGCTTTATAGATTCCACATATAAGAAAGATCCTGCGATTTCTGTCTTCCTTTGCTTGATTCATTTCACTATTTTTTGCCAATACCATGTTTCGATTGCTATACCTATGTCATATGGTTGAAATCATGGGGCGTAATGCCTGTAGCATTTTGTCCTTTCTCAAGACTGTTTTGGCTACTTGACTAAACCCATACAAATTTTGTGAATCCATACAAATTTCAGGATAGTTTATTCTATTTATGGGGCTTTCCTGGTGGCTCAGTAGGTAAAGAATCTGCTTGTGATGTGGGAGACCTGGGTTGGGAAGATCCCCTGGGGGAGGGCATGGCAACCCACTCTAGTATTCTTGCCTGAAGAACCCCCAAGGACAGGTGGGCCACAGTCCATGGGGTCGCAAAGAGTAGGACATGACTAAGCACATTCTATTTCTGTGAAAAAATGCCACTGAAATTTTAATAGGTATTACATTACATCTGTTTGGGTAGTATGGGTATTTTTAACAATTTTAATTCTTCCATCAATGAGCATGGATTAGCTTTTCATTTTGTCTTTTATCACTGTCTTCTAGTTCTCAGTATACAGGTATTTCATCTCCTTGGTTAAATTTATCTCTAAATATTTTACTCTCTTGATTATTTTCTTAATTTCCTCTTCTAGTTTATTATTAGTGTACAGAAACATAACAGATATATTTTGGATTCTGCAATGTCACTGAATTCATTTATTATTCAGTATTTATTCTAAGTTTTGTTTTGAAGGAGTCTAAAGGTTTTCTACATATACTATGTGATTAGCGAAGAGTGATGAAACTGGATGCCTTTTCTTTTTCTTCCCTAATTGACGTGGCTAGAACTTTTTACTGAATAAAAGAGTTAAGAGTGGGCCTCCTGTCTTATACCTGCTCTTAGAGGAAAAGCTTTCAGATCTCCACCACTGAGCCTGATGCTAGCTGTAGGCTTGTCATATATAGCATTTATTACGTTGAGGCACGCTGCCTCTATACCCACTGCACTGGGAGTTTTTAATCATAAACAAATGTTAAATCTTATCAAATTCTTTTTCTGTAATCCACTGAGATGATCGTATGATTTTCACCTTCCTTTTCTTAATGCTGTATATTATACTGACTGATTTCTGGAAGTGAAACCATCCTTGCATCCCTAGAATATATCCCACTTGATCATGGTGTATGACCTTTTTAATGTATTACTGAGCTGGCATGCTCTTGTTTTGTTGAGGATTTTTGCATCTATATTCATCAGGGATATTAGCCTGTAATTTTTTTCTTGTTCTGTCCTTATCTAGTTTTGGTATCAGGGTAATGCTGGTCTCAAATGAGTTCGGAAGTCTTTCCTCTTTTTCTGGGTTTTTTTTTTGGAAGAGTTTGAGAAGTTCACCTCAGTCACTCAGTCATGTCCAACTCTTTGCAACCCCATGGACTGCAGGACACCAGGCCTCCCTGTCTATCACCAACTCCCAGATCCTGCTCAAACTCATGTCCATCGAGTCGGTGATGCCATCCAGCCATCTCATCCTCTGTCTTCCCCTTCTCCTGTCCCCAGTCCCTCCCAGCATCATAGTCTTTCCCAATGAGTTAACTCTTCGCATCAGGCGGGCAAAGTACTGGAGCTTCAGCATCAGTCCTTCCAATGAATATTCAGGACTGATCTCCTTTAGGATTGACTGGTTTGATCTCCTTGCAGTGCAAGGAACTCTCAATAGTCTTCTCCAACACCACAGTTCAAAAGTATCAATTCTTTGGTGCTCAGCTTTCTTTATAGTCCAACTCTCACATCCATGTATGACTACTGGAAAAACCACAGCTTTGACCAGATGGACCTTTGTTGGCAAAGTAACGTCTCTGCTTTTTAATATGCTGTCTAGGTTGGTCATAACTTTTCTTCCAAGGAGCAAGTGTCTTTTAATTTCATGGCTGCAGTCACCATCTGCAGTGGTTTGGAGTCCCCCAAAATAGTCTCTCACTGTTTCCATTGTTTCCCACCTATTTGCCAGGAAGTGATGGGACCAGATGCCATGATCTTAGTTTTCTGAAATGTTGAGTTTTAAGCCAACTTTTTCACTCTCCTCTTTCACTTTCATCAAGAAGCTGTTTAGTTCTTCTTCACTTTCTGCCCTAACGGTGGTGTCATCTGCATATCTGAGGTTATTGATATTTCTCCCAGCAATCTTGATTCCAGTTTGTGCTTCATCCAGCCTGGCATTTTGCATGATGTGCTCTGCATATAAATTAAATAAGCAGGGTGACAATATACAGCCTTGACGTACTCCTTTCCCTATCTGGAACCAGTCTGTTGTTCCATGTCCAGTTCTAATTATTGCTTCCTGACCCGCATACAGATTTCTCAGGAGGCAGGTAAGGTGGCCTGATATTTCCATCTCTTGAAGAATTTTCCACAGTTTGTTGTGATCCACACAGTCAAAGGCTTTGGTGTTGTCAATAAAGCAGAAGTACATGTTTTTTTGGAACTCTCTTGCTTTTTCGATGACCCAATGGATGCTGGCAATTTGATCTGGCTCCTCTGCCTTTTCTAAATCCAGCTTGAACATCTGAAAGTTCACGGTTTATGAACTTTGAAGCCTGGCTTGGGGAATTTTGAGCATTACTTTACTAGTGTGTGAGATGAGTGCAATTGTGCGGTAGTTGAGCATTCTTTGGCATTGCCTTTCTTTGTGATTGGAATGAAAACTGACCTTTTCCAGTCCTATGGACACTGCTGAGTTTTCCAAATTTGCTGGCACACTGAGTGCAGCACTTTCACAGTATCATCTTTCAGGATTTGAAATAGCTCTTTTGGAATTCTATCACCTCCACTACCTTTGTAGTGATGCTTCCTAAGGCCCATTTGACTTTGCATTCCAGGATGTCTGGCTCTAGGTTGGTGATCACACCATCGTGATTATCTGGGTCATGAAGATCTTTTTTGTATAGTTCTGTGTATTCTTGCCACCTCTTAACATCTTCCGCTTCTGTTAGGTCCATACCATTTCTGTCTTTATTGTGCCCATCTTTGCATGAAATGTTCCCTTGGTATCTCTCATTTTCTTGAAGAGACCGCTAGTCTTTCCCATTCTATTGTTCTTTGCATTGATTACTGAGGAAGGCTTTATCTCTCCTTGCTATTCTTTGGAACTCTGCATTCAAATGTGTATATCTTTCTTTTTCTCCTTTTGTCTTTAGCTTCTCTTCTTTTCTCAGCTATTTGTCTCCTCAGACAACCATTTTGCCATTTTGTATTTCTTTTTCTTGGGGATGGTCTTGATCATGCCTCCTGTACAATGTCATGAACCTGCGTCTATAGTTCTTCAGGCACTCTATCAGATCTAATCCCTGCTATCTATTTGGAATCAGTTTGAGAAGAATTGGTGTTAATTCTTTTAATCCTTGGCAGAATCTGGCAGTGAACTATATGGGAGGGTTCCAATTATGGATTCATATCTCCTTACTAGGAACTGATCTATTCATATTTGTACTTTATGATTCAGTACTGGAAAGCTGGTTGGATGTTCCTATCAATTTATCTATTTCTTATAGGTTGTTCACAGTAGTCTCTTGTGATTCTCTGTATTTTAGAGGTATTGGTGGTGACAACTCCTCCTTTGTTTCTGATTTTATTCGAGCCCTCCTTTTTTCTTGGTGAGTTTAGATAAAAGTTTGTCAATTTGGTCTATCTTTTCAAAGAACCAGCTCTTAGTTTCACTGATCATTTTTCTTAGTATCTATTTCTGCTTTGAACTTTGTTATTACCTTCCTTCTACCAACTTTGGGCTCTGTTTGCTTTTCTTTTTCTATTTGCTTGAGGTGTAAAGTTAAGCTGAGATTATTCTTTCTTCTTCAGGTAGGCCTGTATCACTCTGAACTTCACTCTAAGAAATGCTTCTGCCGCATCCCATTAATTTTGGTCTATTCTATTTTCATTTGTTTCAAGGTATTTTTTTACTTCTCTTATGATTTCTTTGTTGACCTACTGGTTACTCAGTAGCATACTGTTTAATCTATACATATATGTGAATTTTTCAGTCTTCTTGTAACCAATTTCTAGTTTCATACTGCTGTGATCCAAAAAGAGATGTCTGATATGACTCCAATATTAAATTTATTATGACTTGTTTTTTAACCTAATGATGATCCTGGAGAACGTCCCATATGCAGTTGGGAAGAATATGTATTCTGCTGCTTTCAGATGGAATGTTTTCTAATTATCTGTTAAGTCTACCTAGTCTAATGTGCCGGAGGAGCCTGCCAGGCTACAGGCCATGCAGTTGCAGAGTCAGACATGACTAAGCGACCAACATTAACACTTTACATACAACAACCTACCTAACAGTCTGTTTTTAAGTTGCAAACAAGTTTGAATACTTTCCAAAGCTCTACATTTTTACTTCTCCAAATTTTTTCACGTCACATTTTACATCTTTTTATCTTGTATATCCCTTCACTAATTATTGTATATTTTTTACTATTTTTATATTTTATCCTTCATATTACCTATATATGATTAACCCACCTCTACTTTATATTTACCTTTACCAGTGAGGTTTACACTTTCATACTTTTGTTACCAATTAGTACCCTTTTCAGCTTAAGAAGTCCCTTTAACATTTCTTTTAAGGCCGGTTTATTAGTGATGAACTCCTTTAAATTTTGCTTGTCTAGGAAACTCTTATCTTTCCTTCAATTCTGATACTTTGCCAGGTAGAGAATTCTTGGCTAAAAACTTTCTTTGAATATATCCCTCTGGCCTGCAACGTTTCTGCTGATGGTCTTAAGAGTTCCCTTGTTTTTTTCCATTGCTGCTTTTAAGATTCTTTTTTTCTAACTTTCAACATTTTAATTATAATGTGTCTTAGTGTGAGTCTCTCTGGGCTTCCTGGATCTAATGTCCGTTTCCTTCCCCAGGTTCTTAGGGAAGTTCTCAGCTATTATTTCTTCAGTAAGTTTTCAGCCCGTTTATTCTCCTTCTGGAACTCCCAAAATGTGAATGTTAGTTTGCTTGATGTTGTCCAATAAGCTATGTCCACTTTTTAAAGTTCTTTTTTTGTTTCTGCTATTCTGATTAAGGTGAGTTTCACTGCCCTGTCTTTGCATTCACTTGTCTTTTCTTTGCTTCATGTAATGTGTGGCTGAACCCCTCCAGTACATATTTCAAATCAGTTACTGTATTCTTCAGTTCAGTGACTTCTATTTGTTACTTTCTTTTCTATTTTTTTTGTTGAAATTCTCACTGTGCTTACCCATTCCTCTCCCAAGTGAGGTAAACATTTTATTACCACTACTTAGGACTCTTTTTCAGGTAAATTACTTACCTCTGTTTCATCAAGGTTTTTTCACTAAGGTTTTATCTTATTCTTTTGTTTGGCATATATTCCTGTTTCCTCATTTTACTTGATTTTCTGTGCTGCTTTGTATTAGGTGAAATAGCCATCCCTTCCAGTCTTGAATGACTAACCTCTTGTAGGAGATGAACCTTATTTTTCAACCTTGCCTTAGTTCTTGGTTGCCTCTCAAACCTTGGTGATTGTCAAAGCAGCCTATTTTATATTTACTAGCTCCTGGTGACCAAGGGTGTGCCAAGACCTGTTAGTGTTCCAAAGCAGGAAATCTGCCAGCATTTAGATTCAGACTGATTGGGAAGCTAGACCCCCAGGCAGCAGCTTTGAAAGCAGGCAAATAGATAATAGTCCTGTGGGACTGAAGACAAGTGTAAGCCCCGCTGGCCACCCCATCAGCTGATCTGGAGATGTCCCCTGGTTGACAGTCATAAAAATCAGGGCTCTGGACGAGTGTATAAGTTCCCTTCTGGGAGAAACTGGTGAGCTGGGGCGAGGCTGAGGGAGTGAACTGACTGCATCCCCAAGCCTATGTTCTCTGAGAACGTACCTGCAGACTCCTAGATGTGCGTCAAATCTGAAGCCCGTCCCTTGGGGTGCTGTTCCAGGCCAACCAAGCAAATGAAGTCTTTTAGAGAAAGACTACTGGAGTTTTTCGGTCTGCTTTCTGTGCATTACCCTGGCGGCAGTAGCCTGCCAAGAACTGTCTCACTAACTGTTAGAGTCCTGTGGGACTCAGAATTATAAGCTACCCTGGCCTCCAGAGGCAGGAGAACAAGGGGTGTCCCCTGGGCTACAGGTGCAAAACCCGGGGCACCAGACATCTATAAAAATTCCTCTAGTAGATACCAGTGTTGCAGAAGACAGCACAAAAATGACACCCGCCAGGGAAAGTGGGGGAAAGTCTTAAATAAAAAAGATAGCACCTGCCAGCCTTAGCATGAGAGAGGGAAAGTCCACTGGTTGGAGGATAAAGTAGCGCCCACCAAGAGAAAAAGTCTATAGTAAAAATAATCATAAAGTGGTACCTGTTTGCTTTAGCAAAGTAGAGGGGGAGAGCAAAAGAGGTGCCCTTCAGCACCTCATTCCCTGGAGAGTGTTCACCTCACACCCTGGCCCTTCAAGCTGACACTTTAAGATCAGCAAATGAATCTCCTTCACATGGCCGCTTGTATACCTAGAGTGTTTGAGTCTGTATGCAAGCCCTTTAAAGCTGTTTCTCAGATCCCTGCAGCCCTTGGTTCCTATGGATGTGAGCTCCACTGGTTTTCAAAGCCAGATGTTTCAGGGACTTGTCTATCAAGTGCAGGTCTCAGAAGCTGAAGTGTCTGTGCTGGTTGCAACTGTTTTTCCTCAGAAAGAAGCTTCAGGTTTCTGAGTTCCATCCAGGTAATAAATAGGCTGCCTTGCTAGGGTTGAGGTCTGTGGTGAAGCTGGATCTCAGCCTCTCCTACTTGCCTCAATGTGGTCCTTTTCTTATGTGCTGATGTGAAGGAGCTATTTAGCTATCTTTCAGTTTCTTTAAGAGGCAACATTCCACATGCAGCTACAGATGTGGTGTGTCCCTGGGAGAAAGTGAGTTCAGGATCTTCCTGTGTTACCACCTTGGACAATTTTCCAGCTCTAATTAGGTTTTTTTTTTTTGATGTGAATTATTTTTCTCCATTAGTTTTCCTAAATGGTTGTTTTGAAAGCTATTAATTTTTAAATGACCACTTTGCTAAATTCTCCTACATCAGTTTTTAAGTCGATTCTCTTGAGATTTATTGATATCAATATATCTCTTGATACATTCAGAAATATATCACCTGTACTAATAAATTTGGTTCTTTCCCAATTTATCACCAATTACTTAATTCTCTTGTTTAAGTATCACTTCATGGGAAATAGTGTCAGACTTTATTTTGGGGGGCTCCAAAATCACTGGAGATGGTGAATGCAGCCATGAAATTAAAAGACGCTTACTCCTTGGAAGGAAAGTTATGTTCAACCTAGACAGCATATTCAAAAGCAGAGACATTACTTTGCCAGCAAAGGTCCGTCATGGTTTTTCCAGTAGTCATGTATGGATGTGAAAGTTGAACTGTAAAGAAAGCTGAGCGCTGAAGAATTGATGCTTTTGAACTGTGGTGTTGGAGAAGACTCTTGAGAGTTTCTTGGACTACAAGGAGATTCAACCAGTCCATCCTAAAGGAGATCAATCCTGGGTATTCTTTGGAAGGACTGATGCTAAAGCTGAAACCAATACTTTGGCCACCTGATGCGAAGACTTAACTCATTGGGAAAGACTATGATGCTGGGAGGGACTGGGGACAGGAGAAGGGGACGACAGAGGATGAGATGGCTGGATGGCATCACCAACTCGATGGACGTGAGTTTGGGTGAACTCTGGGAGTTGGTGACGGACAGGGAGGACTGGCGTGCTGCGTTTCATGGGGTTGCAAAGAGTCAGACACGACTGAGTTACTGGACTGAACCGAACTATACTAACACATCCAGAAAAATCTTACATACTAATAGGAATAATAGGTATCTTTGCCAATTCTTTCAATGCTTTAGGTATTTCATTATTAAGACTGATATGCTAGTCTTTTTAGGTGAAGGACATATTCATATATTTATATTTACTCAGTATTTTAATTGGTAATAGGTGGTGAATTTGATCAAATTGGTCAAAATCTCCACAAGCTTATTAAAAGATTTAAAAATTTTGAAATATCTTTGCATTGCTCAAATGAACTTCATTTTGGCCATGACATGTTATTTAATGATATGCAATATTCTATTTGCTAATATTTTAATTGAATATTAAATATTTTGTTAATGATATGATACTTACCTGATACTTTAATACATCTACATTATAGTAAGAAGCAGCTGGATTTTGCTCTGATAGCTTCTTGAGGTAGACAGTAACAGCTTGCATGTTCATCCAGAAATCTTTTGTGTTAGAATCACACTGTGATGGATCACTGTACATATAAGAAAATTTTCATTATTTTATTTACCTTTATTATCTGCCTCTCTGTAGTAATTTGGTGACTTGGGAAACACTAGTAGAAATGAACCAAAAGATAGACATAAAAAATTAAAGTTAGGGGATAATAAAGAATGGTACACAGCAGAAGGCTGCCTAAAAGATGAGAAGATGTACAGCAGAGAAGGATTTAATAATTACCACCACCAGCACGCATAAAACAAAGACAGCAGAAGCCTAATTAATCATAGTAATTTTGGTACTGTCTTCAAGTTGAACTATTATTGCTTGGAATGTCACCTTCAAAACAAAAGTACACAAACCTGAACACAAGTTGTGCGTTTGGAAGAATTTGTTCTAGTCTGCTGATATTTTTCACCCTGAAGCAGAGCACAGGTGGAGATGGATTACTGGTGAAGACTTTAATAACTCCACTTGGAAATGATATTGTCATGTCACCAGTGATCTTCACAATACACCTGAAAGTGGAGATTGTGAAAAATTTAAACAGTTTATAAATAAGGCATTTAAATCTCCATTTAAAGCATATTTAGTTTAAAAAGGGCTTTATTTATATATACAGCATTTTATAATTCTGGATGAATTATTTCTTAATAAAAAATGATTGTGAAATGACTTATTCATCTAACACCAGTCTTTCCTAGAATTAAATTCCAAACACAAATGGAAGCACACTGATAATGTTTGCTCGAACCATCCCCTGGCGGTCTCATAAGGCCATGCTTCCCTAGTAACACTATCTCCAGCTGTAGCTATTTTCCCCTCCAGACTCTACTAAGTGCTGGGCCTGACGGTGGCAGTGGTAGGTGCGTTGCTTCTCACTGCTTCTTACAACTATATATTCTTTCTTCCTTCTGAAAAACGTTCTTTTGAAAGAACCACCACCTTCTTTTGAAAAACCATCAGATTATACTATTCTCTATCACAACCCTTCAAATCATTTTCAACATTTCATTTCCTGAAAATTTCAGCTCCTGACTCATTGTCAATCTGTTTCTGTACCACGACTCCTATCATACATTTTTAGTGATTTCAATATCCACACAGATAAATCCTCTCAATACTTTGGTCACCTAGTTCTTCAGCCCCTTACCTTCTAGATCCTGCCTTCCAGCCTACCTCAGCCACACTTCAGCCCCTCTATCATCTCAGTATGACTCCCCACTGATCAGACTGTCACTTCCTACGTTTCTAAACCATTCCGTCTAGTACTGCATCCCCAACTTCATCAAAACCCTCCATGGTCCATGTTCCTTCTAGCTTTTCCACTAATCTTCACTCTTCCTTCCCTTCATATCCTCAGTTCCCCAGCCTGAGACGTCATGGTCCATCATTACGCACACTCCTTTGCATAACCCACCCCTTGGTTCTCTCTCACTTGACTATGCTTGCTTGGCAAAAGTCTTAACCAAATCCAGCTCCTCACCCCCTTCTATATGGCTGAATGTGACTAGAAAAAAGATGTAACTATACAGCCAGAACTTTCAATTGGACCCCCTTAGTATTGGTATAGGATATTCGACTACATTCCCTAGCTCTTTTCATACTTTCTTTCTTCTTTAACCTGTAAAATATCACCCCCTCCACCTGCAGTCAATGACTTTCCTTTAAATTTTATGAAGGAAATAAAATGAGAAAAGAACTTCCTCACAGTCTCACTGCTAATATCCTAAATGTCCCTTAAGCTGAAGGCATCTATACCTTCTGCCTTCCCCCCAATTTCAACAGACAATAAGTCTATGCTCCTAAGGTTAATCCTGTTACTTCTGTCCTGAAGCACATCTCATACTGAAGAATTTCACTCATGCAATTGTCCCCTTTCCTCCAGGTTCAATTTTTTCCATAAATATTAGATTTTTCCCACATGCATAATGAAATGCCTGTTATCTTTAAAAACACAAAAACTAAAATTAATAAAAGCCTCCTCTGATTTCTCTCCTGCTACCGCCCACTTTCTCTCCTCCTACTTAGAGCAAACTATCCTAAAAGAACTGCCTAACATTGGCTCTCTCTGAATACAGCTGTCTGTATTTGCATCATCTCCTGCTCCTGAGTGCCCCTGAAGCAGGCTTTCATCTCCTCCAGTCTACTAGAGCTGCTCTTGTGAAGGTCACTAATGACCTCTATAATGTCAATGATCAATTTTTCTTGACCTGACGCCTGCCTTCGTGAGAGAGTTCATTCACAGTTTCTGGGACACTGCTCTATTGGATCTCTCCTCATCTCTCATATTGCTTGCTGTCCCAAACTCCACTGCTGATCATTCTTAGCTTCCTGTTTTTAAACACTGGAGAGGGCCAGGACTTAAGTTCTCATCAGATCTCTTCTGGACACGACTGAAGTGACTTAGCAGCAGCAGCAGCAGCCCCCAGTTTTGGAGAAGGCAATGGCACCCCACTCCAGTACTCCTGCCTGGAAAATCCCATGGACAGAGGAGCCTGGAAGGCTGCAGTCCATGGGGTCGCTGAGGGTCGGACACGACTGAGCGACTTCACTTTGACTTTTCACTTTCATGCATTGGAGAAGGAAATGGCAACCCACTCCAGTGTTCTTGCCTGGAGAATCCCAGGGATGGTGGACCCTGGTGGGCTGCCATCTATGGGGTCACACAGAGTCAGACACGACTGAAGTGACTTAGCAGCAGCAGCAGCAGCCCCCAGTTTAAAGTGTCATGTACAAACTAATAACTTCCAAATATTTTCTAATATGAACCTATCTCCCTAACTCCAGAATCATGTATTCAACTATCATCAACATCTCCACTACGCTGTCTTAGTAAGTACTTCAAATTTAGCAATCTACACCGTCAACAAACTTGACAGCTCTCTTTTCAAAATATATTCAAAACTCCCATTACCACTCACCATCTCCTCTGCTAATGCCCTTATACAAATAACCATCATTTCTCACCTGGACTTCAGTGGTTAACCCTTTCTCACTGCATCTACTCTGGCTCCTTCTAGTCTATTCTCCATATAGCAGGCAGAGTGCTACTTCAAAAATATAGGTTAGTAACCTCATCACTTCTCTACTCCAAAGTCTCGACTTGCTTCCCACCTCACGGAGAATGAATTCCAACCTCGTTATCATCGTCTACAATATCCAACTTGATCTCTTCCGTCTGTGGACTTAGCATGACTACCTTCCTCCCTGTTTACTTCTACTCAGTGACACGGTTCTTTCCGCTGTGTCTTGAATATTCCAAGTGTGCTTCTACTTCAGTCCCTTATACCTGCGGGAATGCTCTTCACTCAAGTTATGTGCATGGCTTGCTCTTCCCTCAATGTCTCTCACACATCTACTTAAATCAACCTCAAAAAGTTTTCTCTGATCATTTCATCTAAAATAGTAGCCGACTGTTGTTCACTGTTTATCCCCTTAACCTGGTTTATTTTTCTTCATAGCATATTATCAATACCTCTGCTTTTCATAAGTAACGTTATTCATTCAACACACATTAATTCATAAAATATCTGCACGCTTACCATGTGTAAGATGCTAAGTGCTGGAGGATACTTTACTAAACAAAAATTCTTCTCTACAGAGCTTACATTATCTCAAGAGAAAACTAATAAACTTTTGTTCACAATGCAAACTTATAATAGTCTTAGACATATTATGCACTAAAATATTTAATGAATGAATGTTATACATGAAAAATAAGTAAGAGTGATCATTTACCCAAAGATCATTTTCTTAAAAGTAAGAAGTTAAACTAATCCTTCAAGAGTCTGCTATAAATGGATATACACTATAGGTCGTTCTTGCAAAAATCACACTTTCACCAAAGATATACATTAGGCAAAGATTCAGAGTTCTATCCCCATCTAGGTCAGCTGCCACAATCCTGTTCTACAGATGTGTTCAACAACAGATGTGTCACACTGGTCATAAAACCTGGCCAAAAAGGTACATAAACTAGAAAACAGCCAACACTACTGATTATAATGGTTTCTTACATCTGAAGGACAATCTCTAAATGACTATATTTGGTAGCAAAAAGCAAGTAAACAATAGAAAACCCAGAGACTCAAAAGATAACTCTCAAAATTTACCACCACGTGTCCCCTGTTCCCTGCCAAACACACACATACACACTCCCCCCACCCCCACCTTTGAAAAACTAACCTGGTGGGATCTGCCCCTTTAAAGTAGGCATTAACAGATTCTGTGAGGGCAATTGCCACAGGCAGGGTGTCTTGATTTCCAAGGCTGACAGGACTGGGGCCTCGTGACACACCTAGAATAAATACAAGTAGTCTGTTAATCCTATAGAAAGGTATTTACTGAATACCAAGACAGAGTCGAGTCAAAATGTTAGCTTGTCACAATTAACTCTATTACTGCTTTCAAAGACGCCCCAAGTATAAATCTGGTTAAAAGACAGAGCATAAAACAAATTGGATAAATAAAAAGTCAGGAAAACATGTCACACTGACTTTTAATGGAACGACATAGAAGGGTTGGGTTAAGGAATGTCAGAGGGGAAAAAGCTCTTCACATGAAGAGCTGAAGTTACTAAACTATGGCTTCAAATCCATTCAGATATTAAATCTTCTTCAAAACCATTCAGATATTAAATTCAGGTTCTACCCTGAGATTTCTCTACTTAAGGTATCTCTATCCATTGGGTACTTCTAAATGAGCAATGTAATGTGATCATGTACTCCTTACCATTGTGTATGTGTGTGTGTGCGCGTGCACACGCACAGATGCTCAGTCACGTCTGATTCTTAGCGACCCTATGGAGTATAGCCCGCCAAGATCCTCCGTCCATGGGATTTTCCAGGCAGGAACACTGGAGTGGGTTGTTGTAATTCTCTTTTACCTCTTCTTTGTCTAATGCTCGTACTATATTCCCATATTATCTTTCCTTGAAATATGACTAGTAACATCATTTGGGTGTAACATTCCTGACATAAAGTTCACTTAGTAAGATACCGTTAGAGACGAATCATACATGTTTTAAAAGCATAACAAAACGTAAACAAATTCAATGCATGTGAATTTTAAAAACTTAAACAAAGTATCTGGTTTACTTCATGACAGAAAAATCCCTTCAAATAGTGCACTGCCTTTTTTTTTTTTTTTTCTTTACAAATGTACTCTTCTCATTTATGCCTTACCATTATTGTTACTGATTGGAAAGTGGAACATTTCTTTTAACATATGATTTATGATGCAATTTTGTTAAAAAAAGTCAATAGAGTAATTATTCATTCTTAAAGAAAAAAATAACCTAGATCAACACATATCTCTGAAATGTGAATGTATGTTTTTATGTAAACATTATACAATGTTCACAGCCACCAGATACGTTTATTTCAATGTGAGTTACTTCATGATACCTAGAATATTAATTCTGACAAAAATCAGTTTTCTTTGCCTTGCAACTAAACTTAGTATGCTACAAACAGTGAGAAAGAGCTTTTGTTACCTTTAGAGGACAGGAAGATTTTGTAATGTTAAAGATTTTGATGAATTCTGATTTAGAAGGTTCTTCATAATTTAAAAAAAGGGCTCAGTGATTAAAAATACACAGAAACAGGAACTGGCTATTTCTAGGTCACTGGGAAAGTAAATCCTCCCTAACAAGACAACTTAAAATTTCATATGAAAATAAACTCAGTATTAAAATGTATTCACAAAATCACAACAGCTACTATTTACTAAGCACTAATATATGCCAGACACTTTGCCAAAGAGGCATGGAAGAAATGGTGCCTTTTTGAACCACAAGTAGTTTTTTTTCAAATCAGAAACATACTTTGTGGGTGACAGGCTGAGTGATGAAAAGACATGAAAATGTGTCTGAGGAAGTGTTTATGACCCAGACAGGACAAGGAGGACCTTTAATTTTATTCTTCTGGCACTAAAAGCCACTGAAAATGTTTAAAAGAAACATGATTATGTTTTTCATTCTGCAAGATCACTGAACATAGTGAATCCTGGATTGAGGATACAAATGACTTGACAGGAATTCAAGATGAGGTGAGAGATAATTAAATGAAGGGCTTGATCAAGAGGCAGTAGTTTCTAGGATATGTGATTACAACTATGCAAACACATGTTCATTCAGTGGGAAAATTTAAATTTAAATTTTCACTGTAAATTTAAATTAGTTCAATTTTTAAACAAATATATTGTTCTAAACTAGAGAGTCACTAGAAATTCAGGAAAGCATATTTTCAGAGAAAGAGGAAGGCTATAGTAATCTATTAGAGAAAATTACATTTTCCTAAATATGAAATTAATCTTTCCCCTTAAATAATCTACACAAGCGAGTATTTACACATAGTCAGGGGTAACATTAATGTCTGCTACTGCTCTTACATTAAAAATCAAAAGAACCTACAAAGTTATTCTTTTCAATTACCCAATTTGGGCATATAAAATGAGAGTTCTTGAAACAGTTTCCCCATAAATTGTATTGAAAGCCTGTATTGAAATATTGGTGAGAAGGAAAAAGTATTGGAGAGTTAGGAGAAAAACTCAAAATCTACTTAACATTTTTGCATATCCTCCTTTGTATTTTCCATTTTTGTTCCCAAGACCATATTGTATACTTAAAATGTTTGACATAGGAAATATGTACTTAAGTCCCTAAAAAGTCTAAATGTGTACTGTATTATTCAGAATAACTCACTGTATAGAAATAATTCCTTGGATATTCTTTTTAAGGATAATATGCATTCTAATTCTGACTTAACTGTTACATATTTAAACACTGTATGTGTTTTGAAAGTGCAGACAGAGAAAGCTGAAATAAAGAGTATCTACCTTTGTAACATTCAATGAATAGATTTTTGTGGAATTCCTTTCAGCTTAGAAGCGAAAAACAGGTGCTTAATCCCAACTACTTCCTGCCTCTGTGCCTCCAACTTCAGCTCACTGAATGAGTGGTTTTGTATGATAGCCTTTGCTTTGGATGTCTTTATATTATAGTTTTGTTTACACTGATATAATCTTTCTGGTTCTTTCCTAATCAGTTTTTCTCTGCTTCTGATAGCCCCAGAGTAATGTTCATTGTTATATCTTAAAAAAGAGGAAAGAAGAGTGGGGGGATGAAAGATAATGCAAAAATACTGTATATTTCTATAATTTATCCAGTATCATCAATAGATCTTCTATAGAAACTGGACATAATTAGTACAAAATTGAGACAGTTAAACCTTAGAGTTATTCTTGATTTCTTAAACACTACACATTGCTGGAAAAGGAAAAATTGGGTAACAGTATTTTAGATATACTTTAGGATCATTAGTTAACACATACATCTGCTTTCGATACAATACCTTGTGAAGTTTCACAGTGCTTTTCAATTTCACAGAGTGTCCCAATCAAATTATCATCTTCTATCATATTTAAATAAAACAAAATATTGCAGGAAAAGAAAATACTTTCAAGAACAAGAAGAATCAAAAACTTAAATCTGAACAGAAAGCTGAATAAATATCATAATAGAGAGAACAATTTAGAGAGATTTAAAGAAACTCCTGCACAAAGCCCACATTACATCCTGCATGCCTATACCATCGATGCTACTACCTACTTTGACTCTCCTATTGCCAGCACTGGCTAAAACCATAAACAAATATTTTCCAACTTAATCAAAATTAAAGTTTTCTTTACAAACAGAAAACCTTATGAATTATCTAGGTAATGGGAAAGGACTAAAGCAATTTTGGTAATTCAGACCTGCTTGATTTCTAATAGGACCCAGCTATGTTCTTTATGATTAAAACACAGATTCTATGGAAATAATAAGAAAACCACATATGCAAACAAAATATAAAAAGAAAGTACCCGTTACAGCAAACAGAAATACTTATTGAATATATTATTTACATAAAGTTAGAACATGGGAAAAACAGTATGCTCACAAAGGTATATAAAATAAAATAGTAACACCATGTTCAAACATTTAGAAATCAAATCATTTCTCTCAGCCTGTACCACTCATGCAATTTTTATATTGGATACACAGAGAAGCTGCATTTCTCCTGAGTTTTGACAAATCAAGTTGGGTATAATTAAATCAGCTTAATTAGAGTTGGGATTCTGAAGCTTAACATGCATCAGAGTTGCCTGGAAGGCCTACTACTCCAGGACTGCTAGCCCCACTCATAGTTCCTAACTGAAAAGGATCGCATTTCTATTACGTTTCCAGGTGATACAGACAGATGCTGCAGGTCCAAGGATCACACTGCTAGCACAAAGCCCTCTTTCTTTCAGAGTCAACTGCTTTTTAAAACAAATTTTTTTAGGAATGCAAGTAGAAAGTACTGCATCATATTCTGCCTTCAGTTATATTTATATTGGTCAAAAATTTATAAATTCAATGCATTCTTAACAGTGCTAATCATGATTAAAATTCTCTATTCAGATAATATAAAATGTGAAAACGAAAAGGAACTATCATCATTAGTTTGATAATGCCAGGTGTGTTTCCCAAAAACCAAAATGTCAAATGTTAAAACTTTACTACCATCAATCAACTTGATCATATTTTGGACGTTAACTTTTGCTTGCAATCTGTGATACTTACTTACCTACAGTTGGAGTATTGGCAGCACTTAGTGAAGCAGAAGATGAGATAGAGGAAGAACTTTCTGCCCGCGCTAATGGAGCAGCAGGAGGTGGGCTGGTATTAGAAGTTACAGGTGGGCTGAATGGCCTGGGCTTAAAAACAAAATGTCACTTACCAAAATGTTCAAACAATCCCCGAGTTATCAGAAAATATTTTTAGGTATCAAGTAAGATTAGTTTTAACATACTATTAATAAACCAAATGTATTGTGTCTCTTAAAACTCACAATTAGATACCATAGAGCTGAAAAGGCTATTTTAAAATAATCCTGTAAAGAGAATCTTTGTATATAAAACTTTTTCTGTAATGTATATAAAACTTTTTCTGTATTTTAAAAAGCGTACTTAAGATAGATTCTCAGAAGCTAAATTATTAAACAGTATGAAAGTTTTTCATACATAATGCCAAACTGCTATTTGGGTAACTCAATTTACTCTATTGCCTATAATAATATAAGAGAATATTTTTCTGCACTCTTGCCAGCAATGAATAGATGAACCTTAGAAAAAGGAAAAATAATAAATTAAAAAAATTTTTAGCTAATTCTATAGATAAAAAACAAAACTGGCATTTCTGTCTTACGAGCTGTCTATGTTAGCTCTGCCTGATTTAGTTTGAGGAAATCTTAGTATTATCTGAGCTTTCACTAACTCTTTTTTTCATTTGAAGCCAGTATTTTCTTCCTAAATATTGCTTCACTTTTGGCATTTATAAACCTGTCTACATTTTCCTTATAATTCATTGTAATTAATGCCTCCTTACTGAGAAAAGTTTACCCCATTCAGAGGAGAAAATCTTAATTCTACTGTCTTTCCAGTTTTCTAGTTAAAAACAAATACAAAAAACATGATTCTAATTCATTTATCTTTTACTTGGTGAATGGATTTTTTCCTTCCAAATTCCTGTTCCAATAATACATTACCAACACTTCCTCAGGTGTTTTATCTTTAAAATATGGAATACTGAGCTTAATTAAAAGGAACCCTTTCCTGTTTATAAAGTTATGTGAATTAAGTATTTACTTAGTGCCTGTTGCTGCTGCTAAGTCGCTTCAGTCATGTCCGACTCTGTGCGACCCCATCGACGGCAGCCCACCAGGCTCCCCCGTCCCTGGGATTCTCCAGGCAAGAGTACTGGAGTGGGGTGCCATTGCCTTCTCCAATGCATGAAAGTGAAAAGTGAAAGTGAAGTCGCTCAGTTGTGCCCGACTCCTAGCGACCCCATGGACTGCACCCACCAGGGTCCTACGTCCATTGAAGTTTCCAGGCAAGAGCACTGGAGCAGGGTGCCATCACCTTCTCCCCACCTAGTGCCTACTACATGTCAAGTTATGGGTACTAGTAAAAGACACTCTTTCTGTCCCCAGTTATTTGGGTTCTATTCAGAGTCAGATTCTCCCAAACTAGTCTTCTTTCCTTCAATCTGTTCTGTTTTACTTCAGCCAAAACATTCAATACATGGATTATGGGGTAACACTGCAGATGTGTATCAGGGGAAAAGATTAAGCTTGACACTTAGAAATTTAATTCTGGCAATTAAACTGGAAAGTAAAAGATGGGAAATTCTTCTGTACTGGGAAGACTTGAGGAGAAAATGCCAAGGATTTAGCAGTAAAGGAACATATAGAAAAATATCATTTGCATATTAAATCAAAACAGTTATAATGAAACAGAAAAGTGAGTACATACTATTTCATTAATCCCACAGAGTTTGCCTGAAGTAAGCTTTGGTCTGGAAGCAGGCCTTGGCGGTGCGACAATGGTGCCCACAGAAAGAGGAGTTGCGGGCCTGGCTGGTGGACAGAAAAAGAGGATTTGAAGAAAACCATTAATACACAGCAATCCTTAGCTAAAAACATTCCATTACAGAGGAATTGTGAGGGTTCAAAGCTCACTTTTCAGAAGTTCTCTCTCTTTAAAATGTAATTATGGCTATTTGTGAAATGCTGGGAATCTATCAAATATGATTTTCTCAGAGTTACCAATAATATTCCTGAAAAAAATTGTTTCCAATAAAACTGACAATTATAAATTATATTAGCTTCAATTATTTATACATATAAAAATTAAATCTAATAAGAAGGTAAAAGTAAACTAATTTAAGGCCTAAGGTCTTTAGTTTCTTGCCAATACTTGTACTTTACACTTAACGTAAGAACAAGCCTTTGAAGCAACATCTTCAAAGTAATAACATAAACTCTAAATAAAATATCTACCTTAATTAAACTTGTAATCTCACTTTTAAGTTGAATCACACTGTAACAGTTTTTGGTGACAATCAAAATATCTTATTAGTTTACAAAAACCCTCCCCAAATCACTATAATTAATTTTTGGCAAACATAGAAAATTATACATTAACTTCCTAAATCCTACATAAATTTAGTGTTCAATGTTTTTCAACGCTATTTGCAAATGTTGCAGTTTTTAAAATCTGAAATACAAATCTCAGTAGTCCTAATTAAAAGTAACTCTCAGCATGACAGAAGTTAATGAAGAAAGTTCAAGTGTATATTATCAAGAGTTACACATGTATTAGCATAATCAAAGCAAGAATGTAGAAGGGAAGCAAATACGTCTAAATAATCCTTAATTAAAAGGACCTTCAAATTCCTTTGGTCCACTCTAAGAAGTGGGTCTGTAATTCAGATTGAAGAATATATCTCAGCAACTTCTGAATGTTTACAACGTGCCAAGCTAGAAATTTAAGAAAGTGCCTGAGTACGCACACAGAAAAACAAACAGTAGAGCTGAGAACTCGTAGTCAGCAATGGAGGAGTAAAAGGGAGCGTGGAGGTGGTGGGAAGAGACCCAAAGAAAAAGGCAGTCACATAGGAGTGAAAGCAAACACACGGGGGTACGGAATTATCCAGAAAGCAGCTCATATGAAGAGATAAAAGATGCAAACGCAGTTCAGGTTGCTGAAGAAAACAATAGAACCCTGATAAGAAATCAACTCTAGCAGCTGCCATCTTCCAGTCAGCACCAGTTCTTTCATGCTGCCCCCTTACTCTAAGCTGAACACTGGAAGAAACGTGAACCAGCCTGAGGGCTGGCATACTTCCTTGTGCGATGACACATTTACTTTAAAGATGTGTTCATTATCAACGAAACCAGCAGTGACCAACACTCAACCTACTTCACGCTTGTGAGAGGGCTTAACAGAGCAGAGGTATTAACACTTGAAACTTCCTATGGAACAAGTGGCATTTAGACTGATTCAATCCAAGCCTGGTAGAGGTGTCAAGTTCCACTTCTTCAAATAATCAGAATTTGCTTTTTGAGAAAAACTAACAGCAATATTCATTGACTTCACTGTTACAAGTTAATCTATTAGTTGTAAGTTATAATAAATTTTAAACAAATCTATCCAAAGCACCAGAGAACCTGAAAGTATTTTCATTCAGCTTTACAATGCAATCTCTGGAGTACCTTCTGGGCTCCACTAGTAATTTTAATAATTTCCTCAGTAAAGGAAATCCACCAACTTTGCAACCATGAAGCAAAAGAAAATTTTATGCTTCCTGGTGGTGTCATCACAGCAGGAGAGCAGAGAGGGTTGGTGGAATAGTCTGGTGATGGGTTTTCTAGATCCAAAATCTGATCTGGTTTCAAGTTAACATTTAATTATCACATGCCCAGACAAATCAATCTGGGAGAGAAAAGCGGAGTTCCTATTTTGTTCAGTAAGAACAGCAGCAACAGAAGAAAGCAACTGAAAAACTAGAAACAGGAAATCTCTAAAATTTAAATATAAATCTATATAGGCAAATAGTTCTTATTTCAGGTAGCATTATTTTTATTACTCAAAACCAGAAAAATTTAATAATACATGGAACAAGACACGGAGCTCAAACTTTATATTAACTGGGGAAAGTAATTACAAGAATAAGAAACTAAACTTATGGCCCCAAAACATATAAAGCCAGAATTATTTTTTTTTTCCCCAGAGGAGCAAAAGGTAATGCTAAGAGTCAGTAAAAGTCTAAAAGATTTGACAAGGTGTGTCAAAGTGATGGTGCTGGGTACATGTGTTCCTCAACAAGTGGTAAAACTTAAAACTGTCACAGGAAGTAAGACAGGCGAAATCAGTGTTGAGAGTTGAGACGGTCTATACTAGCACTTATCAAAGGGGAGGCAGGTATGAGATATTTATATTAAATTTTATATACATGTTTTTATTATATACAAATTTGTAGGTAAGTTATACATATATAACATCTATATGGTGGAAAAAGCAACTGAAAACACTTCTGTACCAAGCTCTAAGCATGTTTTTTAAATACAAAACACTGAAAGGTTTAATGTATCAGTTACTAACTGATAGGAATTATTTTCTTAGACTAGTTTAGTTGAGATGGAGTCATTAATGAATTAACAATCTGCACGGGACAAAAGAGAGGAGGGAATAGTCTGACAACCTGGCCCATTCTAACGTGAAAATGGGTTATTGGTGTAGACAATGTTAAAATAAGGGAGACATGTACTGCAAAAAGAGGTGGAAGGAAATTTAAGACAAAATGCCTATTTAATAATTTCACTTACAGCCAGTCTTACAAAACAGAATCATCATAATGTATTCATCGGTTTTATTAATAATTATATCCTGTTCAGGTGAAGACTTAATAATAATTATGGGTGAAGACCTCTAAGAATAATTATTGCACAGCAGAATAACTCTTTTCAATATCACTAACAGTCTTTGAAGGGAAAATAATATTTTTTAGACTTAATAGGAAGGTTTTAAAAGGCATATCAAAATAAATTTTAAAATAAGCAAAAAAAAAGTTTTATCACTCCCAACCCACTAAACATCAAATGACAACTAAAATATCATTTTTTTGTTTTACCTGAAGTTGAAAGTAATATGGGCAAAACATTCTTTAGATGGTAGCAAGAGGAAAAGAGCAATTTTTTGAAAAGAAAGAGATTGTGCTAAAGAAAACAGAAACAATGGTGGAGTTAGGAAGAAATTTCTGTATGATGGAAACCTCTGTGAGAACAGACAATGTGAAAATTTTGATTAAGACCTTAATACAACTTCAGTTTTTCCTATAAAATTATTTTACTTATAAGATCCATTAGTAAGATTAGTTTCCTAAAACTGAACAGTAAACAAAAGCCAAATGAGAAAGGCTGAACTTCAGAATATGTTCAATTATCTAATGACTGGTTCTTGCTCTTCAAAATTCTCAACTGCTTCAGTTAAGGTTGCCTAAAATTCACATAATTTCTAAAACTAAAAAACATTAGTTTCTAAAGAATCCAACTGTAAATAGTAGTGTTTATTTTATTATTTATAGCAAAGTGTTTCAATGTAGCTTACTGTTTTGTTAATCTGCCAGAGTAGGATGAATTGAATGAAGATTTTGGAATTAGTAAAAATCCAGGTTTGAATCTATGCCTTATTTCCTAGTTATATGGCATTAGAGAAGTTCCTGATCATCTCTGAACTTTAATTTTTTCATATATAAAATGCTGATAATAAGAAGAACTTCATGCAATACTTCCTTAACTCTAAATACTGTATGGCATTTCTGAAATCCCAAAGAAGTTTGAAGATCAACTTAAAGTGATTTTATTTTCTGTTTTTGAACAAGCAGTTTTATTAAACATGCTTTGATTGTTGACTAATGGCATTTTATATTTTGAAGAAAAGAGGAATTTAATATCTTCTTTCCAGAAGAATAACTAAAATGCAATCATTAAGTTCTTTCAAGAACTTCTTGGGAAGTGCCAAAGCCTTTCTGGAAAGCAGTTTGGCAGTAAGCATCAATGGGCATATCTTATGACTCTTAAATCTTGTATCAGTAAATTTTTATAAGGATATGAGATGTGTGGACAAAATCTGTTATATCTATTAATGGCCATAACACTAAAAATTAGATGCAATTTGAATGTACATCAAGAATGGACTAGTTATATTAATACACATCTATGCAGTTGAATACTAAAAATTATTATTTGTGCAGTGATATACAAAGGGAAAAAAGTTGGTTTTTGATTAATTTTTACTTTAAAGACATGGTCATTAACATAAATTAACAAATCAGTATAAAATTACTTTTATATAGCAACATGATCAGAGGACAAGTTAAATTTTTGATAGTTAAGTACAACATAGAAGTAATGGATAAATCAGAAAAAATAATTGCTGCATTCCTTTACAGTTAAAAAAAATAAATATATTTACCTGATGATGATGATGAAGTTAATGAAGCTGAAGAAGATGAATCAAGAGATGGTCCAAACAGGGGGTCCCAAGCAAGTAAATCACTGGTCCCTTTCCTATCAGAACATTTTAAAAAGAAGCATTTTAGCAAATGAGCATTTTATTAATATAAAATCTAGGAATACAATTCATAGAAAGAACTACAACAGCAATTTATATGATCAAAAAACTGGATATTCTACCAGTTGAATATATGAAGAATTTAATTAGCAGGTAAATAGGTTTAATAAACTATATTTATTAACTGCTATAAATAGAACCCTACAATAACATTATATAATAGTTCTTAAATGAGAATAGTTTAATCCCTACTAATTAAATCTTGTTATATTCTAATAATCATAGGAGCTTCCAGAATGGAAATTAATTTCAGTTTTACAAATGAAAAGCAGCATGGGGAGTCTAAAAGAGCTGCCTAAACTCACGTAGCTAACTCTATGGCAGTGTTAGATCTGTGAATTCACATCTAGAACCCAGTCCTGGACAGAAATTTCTTAAGTGACATGAAATCAGATAGAAATTTTATAAGGCCATATTTATTATCGAAGATGAACAAAGAGGGGAAAGGACTTTTTAAAAAGAATCTTTTAAGTACAGGGTGGTGGCTTAAGCCCTATGTATATAAATGATGCTCCAAACCTCAATGGTCTGACCAGTGCAGTAGCTCATGCACAGTAAGGATTTCTCCCTAGGTAATCCCTGCCTGGGCCACTAGATGTATGGGTCATACATGGCTTTTTATGAGAGGTTACCAAGACTAACTACAAAATCAAGAGCATGAACATTTTCGTTTCAGAAACCTCAATGTGCTGCATAACCAAAGATTTTCCTCCACTAACCTTTTGGAATCCTCCAAACTAGTTACTCTCAGGATTTCAATCTTGGCTCTTCACTTTAATACAAACTTTTACATAAATGTTTCTCTTTTTCATTTTAGTCATAGCCCTTTTAAGATGCTTACTCTCTATTCTGAACACCTGACCTTTGTACCCGTTTTTTATAAACTAATTTTCCCAACTTTACTGAGGTATTCTTGACAAAAAAAAAAAAACTGTATATATTTTTGCATAAAAATAAAATTAATCCCACTTTAAAATAACTTAATGTATCAAACTACCATTATTTAAAATATTTTTTAGAAATCAGAGAAAACAGGCTTATGATAATAAAATGTTACAATCACTTATAAGTAGAGATCTAATATCTCAACATGTACCCATATGGAAACACACTTATGATAAAGTACAGAATCATAATTGCATAAATGATTTCTGAAAACAGTCTTAAAACACTAAACAACTCATCTTTAAAAATGAAAAGTCAAATGAACACCACTGGTGTGCTCAATTAGTGCTTAGCTTTGAAAGTTTCCATTTCAAACTATCCATTTAATTAAGCCTACTTTTACTCATGCAATACATATTTAAAGTATTCTTACTAACACAGAAGTGAGGGAAAAAACACTGGCTTAAAATATCGCTTCTTCTTAAGAACTGGCAACACGTCTTCTCTCCTTTATCAACTTAATCGCAACACTTCATTTTGAGGTTCATAAACTATACAGTCTACTTTACAAAGTCACAGACAAAATTGAAGGAAAAGTGAGAGAATTTCCATGAGAATAACTAGTTGAAATATAGACATGTACGCTGCTGTATTTAAAATGAATAACCAATGTCCTACTGTGCAGCACAGGGAACTCTGCTCAGGGTTATGTGGCAGCTGGATAGGAGGGGAGTCTGGGGGAGAAAGGATACATGTATATGTATAGCTGAGTCCCTTGCTCTCCACTTGAAACTGTCACAACACTGTTAATCAGCTATACTCCAATGTAAACTAGAGTTTAAAAAAAAAACAGACATGTATGACTTCGGGATACTATCATTTACTTAGCAGCAGCAGTGAGGACCCCAAAGCCAAATACAGTGGAATGAATATTTTTAATTATCATAGAAATAAATACTGTCAAATGAGAAATAATTTAAAACATCTAAAAACTCTGACATTTCACAGCTTAGGAAATGGGATGACTATATAAACAGTCTTATAGAATTAAAACTACAGAGAAAGCAAAACTCTCTAGAAAGAACAAAAGGATACTTAAAATTTAAATGTAGTGGGGAGGAAAGGATTAATAGGTAGAGGACACAGGGCAGTGAAATTATTCTGTATGATACTATAATGGTGGACACATGACATTAACCATTTGTCAAAACTCACAGGATATATACAACACCAAGAGTGAATCCTAATGTAAACCATGGACTTTGGGTGGTAACAATTTGTTAATAGAGGTTCATCAATTGTAACTATGCTCCTCTGGTGGTGGAATCTGATAGTGGGGGAGGTTTGGCATATGTGGAAGCAAAGCTTATATGCAAAAACCTCTTTACCTTCCACTCAATTTTGCTGTGAACCTAAAATTTCTCTAAAACATAAAAGTCTATTTACAAAAGATTTTGAACATAAAACTTACTCATTGGATGCAGCAGATGGCTTTGATTTTGTTAACTCTTCACCTAGTTAAAAAGTCAAAATATTATGAAAAAATTAATCCAATAAAATATTTTAATATAGAGAACTACTACACATAGATCAATTTTAAATTCTGATATTAATAACATATATGAAGAAAAGGAAAACAAGCCTTTAACAAATTTTCTACCATGCTTAAGAACATTAAAATAAAAGCTGAGTTTCTGCTAAACCTTTATCTCTAATAGCTTTATAAGAAATAATGAGTCAACTACACCATCATGTTCATTAAACTGCTGTTCACAAAAAACTATGGGATGCAACTCTAAAAATCAGAACAGACATTTAAAAGCTTATGTACTACTCAACAACTTTAGCTGATGAATCATGAAAGCATTTTTCAAACTCTAAGATATTATTAGTGATTATTTTATTGACCAAAAGTAGATAGTAACTCTTGAAGAACACCTTATTTTGAAAAATAAAATTTTTTTAACAACCTCAACCTAGAGCAACAGTCTCTTTATGAGATAGTCTATTTTTCTACCTTCTGCATTTGTAACATGAATCATTTCATAAGCAACTGGTACGTGGGGGAACAGCATCAGTAAAGCAGAAGTTCTGTTGGTTCATAAGCTATTTTCACTGCACCTTAATGTTCTGCATCACCAAGAATAGCTGATGAATGCAAAATACATCAGCATGGGTAATTACAGCAAACTATGAGGAATAACAGGCTTCCCTGGTGACTCACTGGTAAAGAATCCACTGGCCAATGCAGGAGACACAGGTTCAATCCCTGGGTTGGGACGATCCCCTGGAGAAGGAAATGGCAAACCCCTCTAGTATTCTTGCCTGGACAAGAATTCCATGGACAAAGGAATCTGGTGGGCCCATGGGGTTACAAAAAAAGTTGGATACTACTTAGCGACTAAATGATAACAAATGTGGAATAATACCACATTGTATGTAATGCCCATTCATATCACATTCTCCCATTTGGCTTTTCTTAGCCATATGTTTTGCCTCAATGTGTTCACTGTGGTGTTCTTTATTTTTCTGCCCTTTGCCCTCATCTTCAATAACTCAGCTGCTGAAACTGAGTTTATACTCTTTCCTCACATCCCTTATCAACAAGCTACTTACCATTTATTTTTTAAAAGTATTCATGACATCTTACTTTTAGTTTGGTATATACTATGAATTTAATAGGTCTTTTCAACTGTGCTAGAATTTTTAATTACGACTGACGCCATGGTCTTTATTAGGCACTGTTCACAGAACTGCATAACTTTGGTGTGGGCTGCTCAACTCTGTTTTTCCCACAATGTGTGCTATGTCTGGGCTTCCCTGATAGCCCAGCTGGTAAAGAATCCACCTGCAATGCAGGAGACCCTGGTTCGACTCCTGTTATGTTTAACACATGATTCTGCAAACGATGTTACCACCCCCAAATGATTTTTAGTATAATTTACTATACTAAAAACTTTATAATAGAAACTACAAATGTGATATGACTTAAAGATCAAGCTAAAACTCAGAAGCGCCTTCTGCTTCATAAAGAGTTATGATAGTTTAACTGTTTTATAAGCTTAATCAGAAGCTGCTCTTTGGTTTTGCTGATTTATGGAAAATGTGGTAGCCACGTACTAAAGCTTAAAGCACATCTTAAAACTAAAAGAAATAATACACATAAATTGTCTTCTGTAGCAAAACAGGCATACTTCTAGTCTGTTGTTATGGTAAATGATGAGCAAAGACCATTTCTACAACTACATATGTTAGGCTACAAGCTTGGCAAACTCTCTGATAAATTTTAATAGACTTAAAATAACTAATTTAAATGTCAAACTTACTAGATGAATTCCGATTCATCTGCACCTAAAATAGAAATGCAAAAACTAAGTGCCATCAAACAAATAATTTAATGTGGTAATAAAATTACTTGATAAAATGTTAACACTGGGAACATAATTTTAAGTTTTCTGTATATCTGCTCAATTATAAACTGTATTTAGCTAAAAAGATTACAGAAAAAACCTTTTATTTTATAGTCAAAATATAACGTGTACCTTTAAATAATTCAATAAAATGAAATGTTTTAAAATACTAGTACCTACAGCAAGATACTATGACTTGATAATCTAAAAGCAAATATTTTGAAAATCAATGTTTAAATATACAATTTTTTTTAAGTCAATAAATAAAAATATAAAATTTTGCACTTACTGGGCTGTGTCTCTAGTAGTACATGGAAAGAAAAGGAAAAACATAGTGTTAAAAAAAGGAAAAAGAAAACCACAGTATTCATTTCAGAGTTTGAAATATTTCTCTGCTCTAACAATTTATCTATTCCTTTCTTAATCATATCTAAAAATATATATATATATACACCTTAAAAGACATACACTGTTGGAGGAAAAAAAAACTGGATAAGCAAACTAGGCAACAAAATATACTCTCAAGATCCTTTTTTCAAACCTGATATTAACAATTAACTTTTCTGATTATTACTTATTTTCTGAGTATGAAATCAATATATTCCTTTTAAAAAAAAAGAAAAGAGCACAAAGCAATCAATTATATCCCTACCCAAAGATGATTAATATTTTATTTCCTCTAGGTTATTTACATATATATTTTAAATTAATTGTGCTCTTACACAATAAAACTTTTTAATGGCTTTACAACTTCCTACTTCATATATATATGCACCATGATTTAACCATGGCATTAATAACAATGGTAGAATAAAACTTTACTTCAGAAATATCTTTTTGGTGGAAAAAACAGTTCTCAAATTCTAAAAGTGTAAAGGAGATCAGTCCTGAATATTCATTGGAAGAACTGATTGCTGAAGCTGAAACTCCAATATTTTGACCACCTGATGCAAAGAAATGAATCACTGGAAAAGACCCTGACCCTGATGCTGGGAATGACTGAAGGTGGGAGAAGGAGATGACAGAGAATGAGATGGTTGGATGGCATCACTGATTCAATGCACATGAGTTTGAGCAAGCTCCAGGAGCTGGTGATGGACAGGGAAGCCTGGCATACTGCAATCCATGGGGTCGCAAAGAGTCGGACATGACTGTATGACTAAACTGAGCTGAACTGATGACACTGGGAGAAAAACACTTTTTCCAATAAACACATATAAACTACTTAAAATCTGCAATTAAATAATAATACAAAATGGTGAGATTTTTATTGTCCATTATCAAGAACAACAGGTTTAATATTAACTATAATAAGTATGTACAGATAAACTAACTTGACATTCTAAGACATATTTTTATTCCCCACAGTTTAACATTTCTGAATTTGAAAGTATGACATCATTAGAAAAATACATTATGTTGATTGGTTTTCTGCCTCAAAAGCTATCAAGTTTAGTATCTCAGAACTGAGGAATTAATCACTATCAACTAAGAATTCTTATCTGTGCCTTTTCCAGTATGAAAATTATGGAAAACAACCATTAATGACAGTGACAGGAAAAAAAAAAGATACAATTTAATCATAATTTCATTTTAATGGAATTCCCTTTTACAATAAAGCTTACAAAAAAAAAAAAGGATGAAAGACTTTAACATCAGATGAGGAAAAGGTTAACACTGTAGTTTACAAAATTCTGCCTGAGACATATAGCAAAATTCTGCCTCAGACCATTTATAAAATACATCGATGGCAAAAATAGATTTTTCCATGTTTTCACTTAAAACACATTCAAAAGGAAGCAAAGCTAAGCCAAACTCACAAACTCATTTGTCTGTATAAACATTATAAACTGTATACTCAATAAAGCTGAAAAAATCATAAATTATTTCCTCATCCAACATGCTTAAATTAACTAAGTGATTTTGAGGGTAAAGCAGCTGCCTGCAATGCAGAAGACCCGGGTTCGATCCCTGGGTTGGGAAGATCCCCTGGAGAAGGAAATGGCAACCCACTCCAGTATTCTTGCCTGGAAAATCCCATGGAAGGAGAAGCCTGGTAGGCTACAGTCCATGGGGTCGCAAAGAGTCAGACACAACTGAGCGACTTCACTTTCTCTCACTAAGTGATTTTTAATTTTTGTTGGTCCTAAAACTATCCAGATGCAGGTAGATGAGCTACTAAACAAAAACCAAAGGCTTCTATATAGTGAGTGGAAACTTGCTTATTTTCTTACTTACAGATACTGCTGGGGAAAGTGTTATATTTCCTATAGATACTTTTAATTCATCCAAGGAAGCCATTGTGTGATGTGAGTTGTTTGGATGCACAGGTTTGATTTCTATCCGATACTTCTTTGGTTCTTCATCTTCAGAATCAGAATCACTAGATGAGTAAAAATGGTTCTCTTTGGTATGTGAGTATTGGTTAAAGAATCGAGTTTTTAGATTATCTTAGTGCACAACCAGTTTTTCACACACTGATAAAAAGGAACAAAAAACTTTAAAAGATGGATTTTACCAGAACTTTAACTACTAACTTATTCATAACATATCAAATAAAGAACACAGAGGCACATTTTATTACAATTAATTAAAAATTAAAGTCTTTATTAAACAATAGGTTATTTTGTTATAACTGTCTACTTATATATGCCAACACAATCCACAAGAATACCCAGATGGTAAAAGGATATCATTCTGATTTGTTTCTGGTTTTATACTATAGCCTTCTTCATCCACATCAGGAATGTTCTATGGGGAAAAGAAAAAAACTTTAACAATGGCTCCAACTGCAAAAACATTAAAAGTTATCAAAACAGCCTTAGTTTAACTATTACTGAGGGATTTTACTATAATTTATCAAATATCAATAGATTAACAAAATTATTAACACTATGGGAAATTATGTCTTTTTAGTTAGCTTCAAATGATACCCCATACTTAAGATGTCTAAAGAGAAAAGCATTGCAAAACAAACAGGATAAATAAAGGAAGAGAACAGGTGTCCCACTAGGCAGGCCAGCAGTTCTGTGAACAACCAAAATTCACCCAAATCTTCAAAATGAAGAAATAAAAGTATGGGGTTGTGTGTATCAGGGAAGAGAGGACGCAAAGAGTCAGACACAACTGAGCGACTTCACTTTCTCTCACTAAGTGATTTTTAATTTTTGTTGGTCCTAAAACTATCCAGATGCAGGTAGATGAGCTACTAAACAAAAACCAAAGGCTTCTATATAGTGAGTGGAAACTTGCTTATTTTCTTACTTACAGATACTGCTGGGGAAAGTGTTATATTTCCTATAGATACTTTTAATTCATCCAAGGAAGCCATTGTGTGATGTGAGTTGTTTGGATGCACAGGTTTGATTTCTATCCGATACTTCTTTGGTTCTTCATCTTCAGAATCAGAATCACTAGATGAGTAAAAATGGTTCTCTTTGGTATGTGAGTATTGGTTAAAGAATCGAGTTTTTAGATTATCTTAGTGCACAACCAGTTTTTCACACACTGATAAAAAGGAACAAAAAACTTTAAAAGATGGATTTTACCAGAACTTTAACTACTAACTTATTCATAACATATCAAATAAAGAACACAGAGGCACATTTTATTACAATTAATTAAAAATTAAAGTCTTTATTAAACAATAGGTTATTTTGTTATAACTGTCTACTTATATATGCCAACACAATCCACAAGAATACCCAGATGGTAAAAGGATATCATTCTGATTTGTTTCTGGTTTTATACTATAGCCTTCTTCATCCACATCAGGAATGTTCTATGGGGAAAAGAAAAAAACTTTAACAATGGCTCCAACTGCAAAAACATTAAAAGTTATCAAAACAGCCTTAGTTTAACTATTACTGAGGGATTTTACTATAATTTATCAAATATCAATAGATTAACAAAATTATTAACACTATGGGAAATTATGTCTTTTTAGTTAGCTTCAAATGATACCCCATACTTAAGATGTCTAAAGAGAAAAGCATTGCAAAACAAACAGGATAAATAAAGGAAGAGAACAGGTGTCCCACTAGGCAGGCCAGCAGTTCTGTGAACAACCAAAATTCACCCAAATCTTCAAAATGAAGAAATAAAAGTATGGGGTTGTGTGTATCAGGGAAGAGAGGAGGTAAAATCAGAGGACTGACAGCTTGAGTACATGGAAATACATATCAAAATTACAAAACAAATAAATAAAAGACTACTATGAAAATTTAAACTATACTAAAATACCATCTTTTACCCATGAGACTGGATAAAAATTCAAGTTTGAAAATATACTCTGTTGGCAAAGCTGTGAAGAAAGGTACTCTTATACTGTGCTGGTATAAATACAAAATAGTACAATTCATACAGGGAGAAAAACAGCAGTATCTAACAAAAATATTTACTTGCTTATTCTTCTACCCAAGAGTTCCTTTTCTAGGAATTTATTCTGAAGATATGCCCCCCAAGAATTTAAAAATACATATGCAATAAGGTTATTTGTAACTCAAAATTTTGGAAAGCACAACATGTCCAAGTATAGGTGAATAAATTATAGGTGTACACACAAAATGAAGTACTATGCAGGTATTTAAAAACAAAAAAGATCTGAAAAGTTTTTATGAACTGTTATGTACAGACCTCCAGGAAATACTGTTAACTGAAAAAAACCAAGTACAAGAGAACATATACAGTATACTACCTTTTAAGTAAGAAAAATGGGGAAATTTAAAACTTAACATATAGATATCTGTTTATCTTTATTAAAAAAAAATACTGAAAAGATAAATAAAGCTGGTTCCTAAGAAGGAAGGGCAATGAAGCAGAAGGGATACAGAAGGGTCATTTCTCTAAAAATGCTTTTGCAGTTAGGCAAAAGACTATAAAATGTATGCTCAAATGGATCTGAAAAAATATTATAAACACATGCACGTATGTAAATATAGTAAAAAGTTAAAGGTATACAAGTGTTCTTTGTACTAGTTTATTCTTGTTTTTTTTTTTTTTTTTGAGGTTAGACTGTATTTCCGAATAAAAAATTTTTTAAAATAGGGAGGAAAAAAGGACTGCCAAGAAAACCTAGGGTTTACCAGTTGTATGTTAACTGGACAGCCAATGGGCTTCACAGGTGGTGTAGTGATAGAGAATCTGCCTGCTAATGCAGGAGATGAAAGTCCGATCCCTGGGTCGGGAAGATCCCCTGGAGTAGGAAATGGCAAACCACATGAGTATTCTTGCTTGGAAAATTCCATGGACAGAGGAGCCTGATGGGCTACAGTCCATGGGGTCACAGTCAGATACGACTGAGCACGCATGCAGAGGACAGCCTGTATCATTTTTACTGGTAAAGTTTCCCATTCTTCCTCCAATCACTTGTTGAAGCTCAGCAAGAGAAACACGAAGGACTGCTAATCTAAGAGGCACAGCACAAGGTTTACACAGTTACAGCTTCCAAGTTATAACTGTATAAACCTTGTGCTGTGCCTGTTAGATTCTAATGTAGCTAGCAGTGAGTTAACAGACTGGATTAAAGCTTAGAAGTGAAATATCTAATAAAAGGTAAAGAGCAGATTCCATAGACAAAAAGATGACAAGTGATGTAGTTATGACCCCAGAAGTACAGCACTTTCTTTGAGTTCTGTATGCTGCTTGCTAATGAGCAAATAATATTTAAAGTGCAAATAATACTTTAAATACTTTAAAAAAAAACTTGCCAAATGTGGATTCATTAAACATCAGAATAAATAAGTTTTTCTCAAAATACTTTATTTGTATTCTTGATACCCTAGAAATATAGCAGATATTTAATCTCCTTGAGGTTCTATGAGGGATCTGCTATGCTATGCTAAGTCACTTCAGTCGTGTCCGACTCTGTGCGACCCCACAGACGGCAGCCCACAGGGCTCCCCGGTCCCTGGGACTCTCCAGGCAAGAACACTGGAGTGGGTTGCCATTTCCTTCTCCAATGCATGAAAGTGAAAACTGAAAGTGAAGTCGCTCAGTCATGTCCGACCCTCAGCGACCCCATGGACTGCAGCCCTCCAGGCTCCTCTGTCCATAGGAGTTTCCAGGCAAGAGTACTGGAGTGGTACTGACACTATTTTAAAATTTGTTTATAATACACTGTACTATACAATGTACTTATTTAAAATAATACAGAGCTGTTTTCTATAAGACCAAATAAACTGCTTTGAATCAACCTCCTGCAGATTACATCAATAAACTCTGGTCAAAATAAACAGAAACCACCATCGGAAGGCACTGGGGAGTGGCCCAGAGTAGCCATCTAAGATGATATACGAAGTGACATGCTTCAAAAAATCAAACTATAAATCCAAGTGAGATTCTAAAAACAAAAGGTTCAAATAACCCACAGAGAAGCAGGAAAAAGAAAACAAAATTCGAAGACAGAGAAGGACAAAACCAAAAAATTAAATGGCAGACAAACCCCAGCGTGTCAACAATTACATTAACTATTTAACATAATGTACACATATACATCAAAAGACAGACCAGCAGAATGAATTAGAAAACATGACCCATATGCTACCCCTAAGAAACTCACTTCAAATAAACAAAAATAGGTAGGTTGAAAGGAAAATGGAAAGATGTATATACCAGGAAATATTCATTTAAAAAATAAAAATGACTGACTCTTTCATTGTTAGATAGACTAATAAAATAGACTTCAGAAAGAAAATTACCAGTGTCAAGAGAGAACATTATATATACAAAGACCTGTATACAATTGTTCAAAGGAGCATTTCTAATAGTCAAAAATTGGAAGCAACTAAATATCCCACAGTAAGTGAACAGACTTTGGTACACCTACATTGTGGAATACTATTCAGCAATAAAAAGGAATGAATTATTTATACATGCAACAATCTGGAATAATTTCCAGAAAAGGGTGCTGAGTGAAAAAAAGTCAATCTGAAAAGGTTACATCCAATACAATTCCACTTAAATAACATTACTGAAATGACAAGTTTACAGAAATAGAGAAAAGATTAGTAGTTGCCAGAGGTGGTTGGGGGAGAGAGTAGTATCAGAGCAAAAGTGACAGAAAAAGGGCAATTAAAATGAAAGATCCTCCCAGAAATCCAGCAATCACACTCCTAGGTATTTACCCACTTGATACTAAAACTATTTTCCCACAAAAACTTGCACACAAACGTTATTAAGCTGCTTTATTCATAAACACCTCAAAGCAGCAGCAAACAAAATATCCTTCAATAGGTAAATAAGTAAACCGTGGGACATCTGCACAATGATAAACTCGTCAGTGCCAAAAAAAGGAATGAAATATGAAGTCATGAAACCATATGAATAAATCTTAAATGCATATCTAATATTCCTGCGGCAAAAGGATCCAGTCTGAAAAAGTTATATCTTATAGGAACCCATTGATATGACATTCTGGAAAACGTAAAAATATAGAGGTAATAAACACATCAGTAAATTCCAGGGATCTGGGCATTGGGACGGGGTTAAATAGGTGAGGGAAAAAAAAAAATCCTTGTTTAATGGTAATGTTCTATTTTGACTGTATTAGTATCAATATTCTAGTTATATGTGTCACTGTACCAAAGTTTTGCAAGATGTTACCAACAGGAGAGGCAAGATGAAAGGCACATGAGACTGCTCTGTATTATCTTTGTAATGATCTGTAAATTGACAATTATTTCAAAATAAAATGCTTTATTGGTATGTGTTTTAAAAAAAATAGCAGTAATTTTTACTGTATCAGGTTTTCAATGCTAGAACTATTCATGATAATGATAAAAACTTACACATTACCTGTTTACACCTTTGTCCATTCAAACCATGGTTTCTATATTAGGGCCCCATACTGCTAGAGCAACGTATTAAGTCAAAAGCAGTACAAGAAAAAGGAATGAGCGGGTAACTTTAGTCAACAACCTTAAAGGCAGCTGGCGGACAGTGGTGGTAGTCAATGGTATATCTCTCAGTCTCTCTGGAGAGGGGAAACTGGCTAAAACTAAAAGAAGAGAGCAATTTACACTCCATTCGTCAACTTTAAGAAGATCTGCACCTCAAAATAATCTTTTAAAATTACATACATAGATCTTTTAAAAAAGGAACAGAAAATGATGGATATTTCCCTACCAAAGTAGCCTGCTGACATTTAAGTTATAGTAAGACTAGCCATAGACAAAAAGGTGACAAATAGGCCATAACTGCCTCCTGAGAAGCCTGTGTGCAGGTCAGGAGGCAACAGTGAGAACTGAACATGGAACAACAGACTGCTTTCAAATAGGAAAGGAGCACGTCAAGGCTGTATACTGTCAGCCTGCTTATTTAACTTCTATGCAGAGTACATCACGAGAAATGCTGCGCTGGATGAAGCACAAGCTGGAATCAAGATTGTCGGGAAAAATATCAATAACCTCAGATATGCAGATGACACCACCCTTATGGCAGAAAGTGAAGAAGAACTAAGGAGCCTCTTGATGAAAGTGAAAGAGGAGAGTGAACAAGTTGGCTTAAAGCTCAACATTCAGAAAACTAAGATCATGTCATTCAGTCCCATCACTTCATGGCAAATAGATGGAGAAACGATGGAAACGGTGGCAGACTTTATTTTGGGGGGCTCCAAAATCACTGCAGAAGGTGACTGCAGCCATGAAATTAAAAGATGCTTACTCCTTGGAAGGAAAGTTATGACCAACCTAGACAGCATATTAAAAAGCAGAGACATTACTCTGCTAACAAAGGTCTGTCTAGTCAAGGCTAGTCACGTATGGATGTGAGAGTTGGACTATAAAGAAAGCTGAGTGCTGAAGAATTGATGCTTTTGAACTGTGGTGTTGGAGAAGACTCCTGAGAGTCCCTTGGACTGCAAGGAGATCCAACCAGTCCATCCTAAAGGAAATCAGTCCTGAATATTCCCTGGAAGGACTGATGTTGAAGCTGAAACTCCAATACTTTGGCCACCTGATCCGAAGAACTGACTCATTGGAAAAGACTCTGATGCTGGGAAAGACTGAAGGCAGGAGGAGAAAGGGACGAGAGAGGATGAGATGGTTGGATGGCATCACCGACTCAATGGACATGAGTTTGGGTAAACTACGGGAGTTGGTGATGGACAGGGAGGCCTGGTATGCTGCAGCCCATGGGGTCACAAAGAATAGGACATGACTGAGCGACTGAACTGAACTGAGGCCATAAATAAATCATGGTGGTTTAGTCGCTAAGTCGCATTCAACTCTTGCAGCCTCATGGACTGTAGCCCACCTGGCTCCTCTGTCCATGGAATTTTCCAAGCAAGAATACTGGAGTGGGTTGTCATTTCCTTCTCCAGGGGATCTTCCTGACCCACGGATTAAACCCGGGTCTCCTGCACTGCAGGCAGATTCTTCACTGAGAAGAATCTGAGCCACCAGGGAAGCCCTAAATAAATCACAGGCCATACATAAAAGGAAACAACAAAAAATGAAAGCCTCCTTTCTCTGCTGATCACCACTGTAATCCTTCTCTTCAAAGGTAACCAAAATTCAACGTCTTGTAACTCATTCTTTTTTAAAAAGAGAATACATATCATATACACATGTATATATTTTAAAAAGCAATTATTTTAAAGACCACATAGTTCTTCCCATATAAACAGACACAGAGCCACCTAGCTCTGGAACTGACTATTTCGTCAAGTGAATGTTTAATACTTTATTTAACCAATCCCCATTTTAACTGATGCTTTCTTTAGTGCTCCCAGTTTTTTGCTAATATCAACAGTGTTGAAATAAACATGTCTCTATCTACCTTTTCTTCCTCCCTATCTACAGAAGCATATATCTTGATGAAGAATATATATATACATGTGTGTATATATATATACACCAATACACACATGCACATACACACAATGCTGTGACTACAGCAGTAACAGTAAAGCCCTAGCAGCAGGACTGCAAAGTCAAAAAGAATATACATTTCATATTTGGAGAGATACTGCCAAACTATGCACAAGAAAGATTATACCAGTTTACAGTCCTAACAACAGTACACGTGTATCAAAACTTTTGCCAGTATGACTGGTGAATATAAAAATTCCATTTTAATTTGCATCAGAAGAAGACTACTATTTTGAATAACATTACTTATGGGAGAAGGAGATGGCAACCCACTCCAGTATTCTTGCCTGGAGAATCCCAGGGATGGGGGAGCCTGGTGGGCTGCCGTCTATGGGGTCGCACAGTCAGAGCCGACTGAAGTGACTTAGCAGCAGTAGCAGCAGCATCATTATTCACCATAACCTTTTATTTATTCTTATGAAAATTGCNTTCTTGCCTGGAGAATCCCAGGGATGGGGGAGCCTGGTGGGCTGCCGTCTATGGGGTCGCACAGTCAGAGCCGACTGAAGTGACTTAGCAGCAGTAGCAGCAGCATCATTATTCACCATAACCTTTTATTTATTCTTATGAAAATTGCCTGTTTTTATCCTAATGCCCTTTTCCTACTGGGATACTTGCTTATCTTTTATTAAATTTGCTTGTATAAAAATTTTGCAAAGGAAAATAATTAGCCCCTTGTTAAACATCTTGCAAATACAATCTGCCCAACAATATCTTTAGTGATTCAAATCCTTCTATGGCGTATTTTTTCTAATTTTAAGATTTTCATTTCTGTACCAGCAAATTGATCAATCATTTCTTACCTAGCAGTAGAATTTCGTGTCCTCTTTTAAAGCCCCTTTCTAATTTCAGATAAGTACTGGCTAAAGTTCAAAACTATTAAATATTGATCATTACAGAAAAGTATCAATGAACTAAGAAAATTTTAAATATTTTATTTATAGGAGTGTGTATATAAAATAAGTATTAAAAATTTTATTCAATGTTGCAGTCATCAAATAAATGCTATAAATCATTCAGAAATAAAATGCATGATGAGCATGACAGTAAATTCCAAACACATCTGTTGACTTTTTCATTAATTAGTAAATTAAGGGTATCAAAACAGGCAAGTGGAAGTAAATGTTACAACTCCACACACACCAATAATTTTGGGCCTAGAGCTCACCAGAAGTCAATTTATTTTCACTATAATTTTATTAACAAACAATAGTTTTCTTATCTTAAATCTGAAACATGCAACAAAAATATTAGTTTTATCTTAATTAAAATAAACCACAATGTTTTAGAAAATATGTAGTTCTTTATGTTGGTACACCAATATGCTGAAAAAGACCATAATGTTTTGGAGTCAAAAGAAACAAGTTATGCAAGCAAGAACAATAAAGGAGAAAGCTTAACTCTACTACACTTAGCAACATGACCAGTGTCTAATGACCAATCCTAATGACAGATCTGACCATATCTGTCTACCCATTACTTAACATCATTTGGTAAATCTATTCTCTCATTGTAACCACAGGGAGCTCCATTTGATGTCTTCTTTAATTATACATGAAGAAATATATTCAAATAAGAAATACATACAAATTTCCTTTAAAACACAAAATCAAGAGCACACAAAAGTACTAACCATGGTTGTTGCTACTTTCTCTAAAATGACAGTCTCCTAAACAAACCTCAAATACATGAAGAGATATAGCAGTATTTTAATAGAGGTAAGAATCAATTAGTAGCAGCACATTTTAAAATAAAACAGGCAGATTTGATATCTGATATATTTCCCAAGAAAAAGCAATATATTATGGCTCTACTCCAATTTTAAAAGTAAATGTCCACTTTTCAAAAGTAGTTAGAAATACCTTCTATTTATTAAAGGAAAGCATCTGGCAATGTAAAACCAAAAATACATCTGTAAAATAATTTCAATAGTGAATCTCTAATAATATGGCTAGTATTTTTCTTGGAAAGATCTGCAAACAAACTCAACCCAAATATGCTCGGTATTCCTAATGAAAATAGCTAAATTGTTTATACCAAAGTAAAATCTACTTACAAGTGAATCTGCATCAGGGCATTCCCTATTAAAACAAACAAAACATTATAAACATGCAACTATTAGATCTGGTAAATATACTGTTTGAAAGTGTTTGCTTTGGTATTTAAACATAACTTTCATTTAAACCCCATAAAAGTATTTAGAGAAATCAAATCATGAATATTAAAATATACCAAATGATTTTAAAATTCAGACATTCCCCTTTACTTATACAAGACAAAATAAAACAGCTTACAAATATTTTTAAAACTTTCAAAATTACTTCTTTTCCATGAATTGGCACATGAATCATTTCAACAAAGCTGTCAAGGATTTCTAGTGGCTTTTAATTCTTCAGGTAGAAAAAGATTAAAAAAAAAAAAAGCAAACAAACAAAAAACTCCCTTAAAGAAGAAAGTTTGGCTTTTAAAAAGCCTGTATTTACATTTATTGGTAAATAACAGTAACATTTTTAAATTAAAAAAATTTTTTAACTTATTCCCTTTGAAATACTTCCATAAGGCAGAATATATAGAAGTGAAACCACTTTTCTTCAAATATGTTAAATGAGCAGCTAGACTTCCAGTTGGAATAGTTTCTAGTCTAATGTAATATGCAATTGAGCACTGATATTTTATCCTTTAACTGATAAGCAAATATAAATCTGGATATAACCTAGTGAAAACTATCATTTTAAATCTAAAACAAAAGACACCAACCTTCTCAACTAAACAAATAAAGCCCTAAATATATAAAACTAAAGGCATTGAAGTCATTAGTTTAATGTTAGAAGAATTTATACATATACATTCTAAAACAAATTCACAAACAGAAATTAGAGTGTCTTTTTAAAAGGCAGTGGATTAGGTACAGTCTTTGGCTTGATAGACTTAACTGAATATCATACCAGATTCTGCCACTTTAATAACAGTCTGAAAATGTAGACATTAGGTACACCTTAAGAGCTAAATGAACAAAATTTAAAAAAAATTAAAATATAAGATAAACAGGTAATCTGTATCAATTCAAAGACCAAGCATATATCAGAAAAATCCATAAAGTACTTTCTTAAATAAAGATAACATGGAGTAGACTAAAAGAATGATAAAAAGAGGGAGATGACTATCCTGCTCTTAATTCAAAAGGGAGCACCGAGGGTAAATGCAAATCTCACATGCCTTTATATTCACTTAAAATCGTAAATGCTGAAAAAGGGCTTCCTTATTATTGGTAGATTTTAAGGAATATTGTTATCAAACAAACCTATGTATACTCTGAGGAAATGACCAGAAAAGCTACTATAATGATCAATTCAATCCCTGTACAGAATCAAATCACTTAAGATGTTTAAACATTTCTACTTCTTTTTTTTAAAAGATAAAGTTGAAATATAAATATAAGTGTAAAAGTTCCAAACCCCTTCTCTAGCTTTAAGCCAGAATTCTCTGTCTTTGTGGTAAAGCACTTATCTGTTTGCCTTCACAGCATGCAGTGTGAGACCTGAAGATGAAGCCCCAGGAAGACCAAGCTCTGAGCAGGACCCCACAATTGCTGGCATTTCAAAAGCCTTCAGGCTATGAGAAGAAGCACGCCAAGAGCCTCGGGCATTTCAAGCAAAGTGAACTCTTAACATTTTTCCTGCCAAGCAGTGTTGACAGATGGCGATAGTGATGCAATGATTTAAGTGTTAGTTTTCTGACTTAGTATTCTTATTGATTAAAATATTTCAATATCCAAGTGGCCTAATGATCATATTGGGAAATTAATGATCATGAAAAACTATTTTAAAAACATGAAATACACAAAAATATTAGAAGCTCCCTAAATGAACAGCTGTGAAAGCTGTCAATTATATAAGCATATTAACTATTTATAATACAGTCACTAACAGATAAACTGGCTACATTTTAAAAATTTACTTACAAATCAACTGTTAAGACATCAATTCTAATGTTATAAAAGAGATTAGGTTCCATCCGTTAGCAAAATACCCCCTTCACAAAGTTCAAATGACATCTGCAGAAGAGACAGTAACTATAGGCAGAAGTCACTTTGCAAATAGTCTTAATTTGTTAAACCAAAATACCACTAGGGAGGAGGAAAGAAACAGACATTTGGAATGTTAGACACTCAGACAAGCATATAACCAGGGAGGAGACAAGAATACCCAAAGCGCAAATTGTTCTCTTATATAGAAAGTATGACTGTCCATCAAAATATTACCTCTCGGGAAAGTTTTGCTGATTATGCTAGAGAGTAGTAGTAGGGATTTTAAACAAATTTTCATTCAGTGTTACTGGATCAACAAATCACTTGAGATTTTGCATTCGTGTCTCTGCAGTCTAAATCAGTTGAATAATCAAGCAAAGAAAAGTTCCTTTAATTCCAATTTGTCTCTGGTTAATCATAGTTTAATGACTCTCAACCCCCGCTGTATATTAAGACAACACAAAAACTTCTGGGGCCTCACACCCAAAGAATCTCATTTAATTGGTCTGAAGCAGAGGCTGGCATAGATACATTTAATTTCTCAGGTAGTTCTACTGTGTAGCCAAGGTACAAAATTTGAGTTAGTTAATACTAGTTTAATTTCTCATACGGTAACTGTATTTCTCTGTATACCAGTTTATTTTTTTTAAAAAGGTAAAGGAAGTTTATACTCCATCTTCCGTCTAAAACATATGAATTAATATAAATGTTATAAAATGTGTTATGGCTTTTCTCCTCCATTTAACATTCTCCATTTATGTATACGTACATCACTGAGTTCCTATATGCTTAGAGTTGTCTTGAAAGATTTTCATCAAATTGTTGACCATGGAGCTGCTTTTAGGTTATTAAGACTCAGGACAATTTTTAGTTTTCACTGTACTTTTCATTTTTTTTTAATATGCATGTATCATTTTATAAAATAAAGGCATCTTTGAAGTTTCAATTTAAAAATACTAAAGCTTTCATCTTAAAGTTTTAATATAATATAAAAGGTTAACATTTTTAATTAAAACTAGAGGGGTTGGCAAATGTTCTTAGAAAAGTCTGTATTTTTCACACCTTAGCCATATATACTTTTGAGTTATTTCCAAAATAATTTTTCTTTTAAAATTCATAATAATAGTTTTATTGTTATAAGACTATTTATAAAATATTATTTCTAAAAATTGAAAGAATTTTGACAATACAATATACTTACACAGACTCTGCATCCTTTTCCTTTTTAATTATTCCTGGTAAACCAAAAGTCTTTCTTTTCCTTGGTTTTATACCTTAAAATAAACATATATTGTTATAGAACATGACTCTTCCTGATAAACATATTAAATTTAGGAATGCATCTTGTATCCTGACACATGATGTGCTCATAAACGTTGATACTAAATTTGGATGAAAGAAATACAAGCATCAATTATTAAGCCCTAAAATTTAAATCAGGGTCATAATCTGTTTAAATTTTTTTTATGTTAATATAATATAGCCTGTTATTCACCAAAAGGTTATACACAGAACAATCACTTGAACGATGACGTTCTCTCCTCCTCTAAATTACCTCAGGCAAAGTAAGCATTTGCAGATATCTTAAGACTTCAAAGAAAGTACATCATTCATTATAAGAGATTTGGTTATAAATGCAGGTCAGATCACGTTCTCTTTACAAGGTCACAAAATATAAATGTGTTGTTTTAAATAAATAGATGACAACAGGTCCATTAACAGTATGACAGCTATTTATAATATGGCATTCTTTTGTACATGTGTTATCTCTAATATAAACAATGTTATAAGTGGATCCAACCAAAAATGAGGGAAAATATCATTTCTGTTTTGCCAAATAAGGCAGTTCTTCCTCTTCTTGCATGACAAATTATTTTTTAAAAAGGTCAGTAATGCTATCAATTGTTAACAGAATTCAGCACTTAAAGCTTAGCTGCTATTGTTCAGTTGCCAAGTCATGTCCGACTCTTTGCGACCCCATGGACTGCAGCACACCAGGCTTCCCTGTCCTCCACTATCTCCTGGAGTTTGCTCAAATTCATGTCTACTGAGTCAGTGATGCTATCTAACCATCTCATCCTCTGCTGCCCTCTTCTCCTTTCACCTTCAATCTTTCTCGGCATCAACTCATCTTTCCAATGAGTTAACCCTTTGGATCAGATGGCCAAAATATTGAGCTTCAATTTCTGCATCAGTTCTTCCAATGAATATTCATGGTTGATTTCCTTTAGGACTGACGGGTTTGAGTACACCCAAGCTAACTTCACACCTTGTAGATGAGAAAACTCAAAAGCATTAGGTAACTAAGTTTTTGTAACTGTTACACAGCTAGTTATCACTACGATCAGGATAATAATCCAAATGTCTTAGAATAACGTTACTTGCTTTCACGTAAAACTAACTTCCTGAACCATATATTTGTATAGCATATTACAATATTTTTAAAATAATTCTTTTCCTCAGAGTAGATATTATTTATTATAAACATTTTAAAGAACTCTTTAAATTCTTTTCAGCTTTTGAGGAATCTTTAAAGATTACAGAGAACTTAAAATAATTACTGCTCTTAATCAAACAGCTAGTAACTATAAAAAGTCTAGGCCCTAGAGCTCCTTGACTGCTGAAGTAATAACCTTACACACAACAGCAAACCATTTCTCTAAGCTCTTACACAGTCTTGGAAAAAAATCAAAGACTGCTTTCAAATTATTTTTAGCAGCTCACAAAGTGAGATATATAAACACAACACACACACACACAAAAACCCACAACAAAAACTGCAGATACCTCTTGGGTTTCATACTATAAAAAACATAAATTTAAATAGGAAGTGTTGTGGACCCTTTCTCCATTTCAAATCACCACCTATTTTGAATGACAGTCACATTAGCATTAATGCATAACCTTATTAATTACTGAAATGCTACCCATTGTAGAATAAGCAGTATACATCAATATGTAGTGATGTTTCTTATTTATAACATTACAATGTTTAAAGAAGGATATCAATGGAGAAAACATTCTCAATGTATATCTAAAAACAAATACATGTGATATTTAATCTTTTAAAAAATATATATTCTAACACATTAGTATCCTTTGGGCAAACTTATTTATAAAGCAAACATTAATACAGCAAGCCTTTAAACCACATTCAGATTTTTTACATCACTCCCTAGACATGCTAACACCAATGGGCAGCAGCCTCTCTATTCAGTAAACAGAAGCTACCAGCTAGCTGCCACACATTACAAATAGTCAACTTACCTTCAACCGCACTAGCAGGGTCACATTCTTCAAATTCAATAAGGCCTAAAAAGAAAAATGTTATTACATGGACAAGTACTGGTTAAAAAAAAAAGTGACAGAAAACAATCAGATGGGATCCCATTACATCTTTTTAATGATTCTGAAATGTTTCAGAGTGACATGATATTAATTAAAATATCAGCAATAATTTAAAAATCAAATAGCAAGCATGTTCAGTGTTACTAAAAAAAAAACTATGACTGGCCCATTATTATGACCACAATTTACTGCAAACCCTTTATATATGATGCCACACAGCTTGGGGCACAGAGATCTAACATGTAGTTGGGAGCCTGTTGTATGCATAGTTGAGAGAAAACAACAGTAAGAGGCAGTTGCTGAATCCTTGGTTGTACTGGTGTTAAGACCAAGGGGCAAGACAGCAAACACTCCTGGAATGGAAGCCCAGGACCTTGCTTGTTCAGTTCACCACTGCGCCCTAGCAAATAATGTCTTCCATGAATATCTGCTAAATAAGTAAGTGAATTAATTAAATACTAGCTAAGAGGTGATGCTGAAGTCAAAACCCAGATCTATCCATACAGCAGGTCAAAGAATTTAAACTCTAGTTTGCAGGCAATGGGAAAAGCTTTACACATACACCTTCCTGAAAGTGGTCTTATATACAAATTAATTCAGCACTGGTACGAGAGAGAGACTACAGAGAAGGGGACAAAAACAAAATGGAAACCAGCTGAAAAACAATTAAAATATCCCTGAAACGACAGGTCTGCTGAGACTAACCTTAAATGCTATAAAATGTGGTATCTTTCATATATGTAAAATACCAAATTATTTAGACAGTAAATAAAGTAGTGAACAGCAGGAATTATTTTTCTATTGAAATATAAATAAAATGAATCATCAAACTAAAATTTCACGTTCCACTAAATTGTTGCTTTAGCCCTGTTCTGTAATATACAAAGTTATGCAAGTCCAGTTTTCTGTGAAACCATTTTTAATTTATTAATGGTAACTGGTACAATCTGCTACATCAAGAGATTTTTAAATAGAGCCTGAAGTAAAGAGTACATAATAGATTTCACTACTGACCCTTCTGATATGTTAAGCTTAACTGTAACTATGTCCAAATTCATGATCAGAGTTCTTATAGGTCATTCCATTATGAAAGAAAACCACTAACCAACAAGGAAAATTTCTCTACAAGTAGGAGCATTTAAAAATATTGGCTAAAATGTCCTTCTTTTTACCTCTAGGTCAAAGATTTACTTCCTCAGTTCCAGTTTCTATTCAAACAGAGTAGATTAACATTTAGTGATAAGCAGAATAAAAGTTATAAACGTGACGATAAACAAAGTCTTAACTAATTAGCAATACCTTCCTTACTGGGGCATTCTTATGGTAAACATCATTTGGCTAAAATTAAAAAAAAAAAACATTCACTGCTTCCATCCAAAAAATACTTAAGAGTCAGAAAATGACCCAATTAAAATTTCAAGGACTTCAGGTCCACTCTGTAAATCTGGAAACTTAAAAATTCATTAAATGAAAGGGTAATGAGCTTGTCTTAGAATCCTTTAAAGGCCTACACTAATAGTTTACAAAGAGATGAGAAATGAAAGACTAATAAAGGTAAGGAATCTCAGGAGTATGTGCATCTGATAAACAGCCATCTTTTGCTGTTTAAGAATTATGAAGAATGAAAAATCTCTGCCTAAATCACCAGCAGTGTATTATGTATTATTAATTTTATCACTTCCTAATAAAGCTTGAGGGACTATAACCACCCATCCAAAAAAAAAAAAAAAAGACAACCAGAAACATAGTTAATCCAAAATTTTTCTATTATAAGCACACCATTTGTGCCCAGTAACTATTTACAGAATCTCTAATACTCAAGCTATGGGCTTTTTCTAGGGAACAAAACAAATCAGCAATATCAAATTGTATTATTTACAATTTTAAAAAGCAGTATCTAGAAAACCTTTTAAAACATCACCTGAGCAAATACAGGATATATTCTTTTAAGATCTTTGGATGTCTTCAAATATGTGAAAATAGTAAAGACACCCCTTATCCCAATTAACATCAATCCTTTCAAACAAAACTCTACATTTTTTTCTCACATTTTTACCCAGACATATCTTGATTATTTTTCCCTTTATCTTTTTTAAACATCTTCTTAAAATCCATCTGAAGCAGAAAAAATATTCAATAAAATAAGCTATTCAAAATGACATTTCTGCAATGTCGGATGTGAAATCCTTTCAAATTATACACTATATATTTTAAAAAATTAAATGACTTCCATCCACACATAATCTTTTCTATTAAAACAGAAATACTAACAGTTTCTGGAACAATAAAACTAAATATATGCCCTTAAAAAAACCATTAAATCATGCATGAAAAAGATTTTCTCTTTCAAATGGCATATGCTCCACATGCTGCTTCACATGGCAAAGCTTTGCGTGCCTGGCTCAGTGCCAGTTGACAGCTCAGCTGGATATCAATGCACATTCTGACCCCCCTTGTAGCATGTCACTTCTGAACTGTTTCACAAGTAGAAAGTTTATTCAGCATCTCTCCCAAATGCAGTCCACTGCCCATCATTCTGCCATTTAATCATAAGACAAGTTACTTTTTTTGACAGTACCAAAGCTAGAGTGAGAGTCAAAGAATAGTTTGCTACAACTGGAATTTCAATTGTTTTAGGCTCAATTAATTCTGTTGTCAAAATAAATAACTGCTCTTAGTACTAAGATTTTATGCTGGGCCACAAGGGCAATTTAGTTTGTATAAAAGCAAATAAGACCATTTTGGTTCTGCCTCCTGATGCTCTTTTACACATTATCTAAAAATGCCATCAAGAGTTCAATTAAATGCAGGAGAAATTAAAGGCGGACCTCAAAGAGGGCCAATGATTCTTATATACGATGCTTTAATCATCAGGTAGGAATAAATTGTTGCTAGCAAGAGAAAAAGTCAATAACCTAAACAATTCATCCAAATCTAATCTGGAGCAAAACTTTTAGGAAATATTACAGGAGAAAAGAATTTATTTAACACAAATCTTTAATCATTACATGTATTTTGTGGAATGAGGTAGAGTATTAAAAAATGTGAAACATTTAATTAATAGTTTCCATGGTTTTGGAATCAATTCTAAATCTCAAGCCATCAACAAAATTAGCAACTTTGTCTAGTTATAAACTGGCCCCAAAACTCAAATAGGTTTGGGCTACCTAAATCAAGTATTTACTGCATATACTCAACTAAAACCACAGATCACTGGTTTTATTTAGAAGCTAAATTAAAACATACAAATATGCCCGACCTCAAAGTTTAACAAAAAGTGATGATAAAGAGGGAGGGATGAGGAAGAGAGGAGGGAGAGGTGGGGAGAGAGGAGGAAGAGGGAAAGAGACAGAGGGAAAGGGGGGCCGGCGTGAACAAAGGGAGTCAGTGACATTTTCAAGCTTGCTCCTGGGCCTGTGGACCGCAACACAGCCACATTCCTACGTGTCTCAGATGCTGAACCAGGAAAGCTAACAGGAAAAAGAGCACCAAACTCTAGCTTGCGGTGGAATGCAAAGGACATGGACGTTCAGGTCCTGGTTTTGCTACTTGCTTGTTGGCTAATTACCCTGGACTAGTTACGGTCTTATCACTTTTATGAATGATATGGAGGAGTGATAATACCTTTTGCCATATTTCCTTCCTCTTTCTCTATCTACACATATGGCAGACTAGAAGTACGTGCGCTCATCTCCTACGAGAACTCCAAAATTGCAACTCACTGCTGACCATCAACAGGAGAATGTTGGATCCCACCCAAAAAAGATACCCCACGTCCAAGGGCAAAGGAGAAACCACAGCAAGATGTGAGGAGGAGCGAAACTGCGTTTAGAATCAAACCCTATACCCACTAGAGATGCTTGGAGGGCTCAAACAAAACCTTGTGTGCACCAGGACCCAGAGACCCCACAGAGAGTGAGACAGACCTGCCTTTGAATGTCTGGGTGTCTCCTGAGGAGACACTGAACCAGAGTCACCAGGGAAGCACCCCAGACTGCCCACCGATCTTACAAAAATATAGTTTCTAATTCAGTAAATCTTGGGTAGGGCTTGAGCGTCTGCGTTTATGACAAGCATCCAGTGATGTAACGCTACAATTTCTCAACAATGGCTGCGTGTTGGAATCGGACAAGTTTTAAAATATAGTGATACCAAGGACCCACCCTTCACCAAAGACATCAAAATTTCTGGGATAGTACAATGTCTGTACAACGAGAGAGAGAAAGAAATAAAAAGGAAAAGGAAAATATTTTCAACAAATGATTCTCACAGGTAGCCAAGGCTTGAGAAGCAGTGATGAAGCTAATTTAGGAACCTTGGTCTCAAACAAAAAGAACAGGTTTTTAACCACAGAATTTTAGCCACTGTAAAATCTAAATTTTCACCGACTTCTCCAACACAGCATCTTGGCACTGAAATATAATCTCCCCCTATATCCAAAATCTGACGCTGCTTCCATTCCCTCGACTGAGTCATGTTTTCACTTTCTCGGATCCTAGTAAAACCTTTAGGAATTAACACTCTGCTTGCTGTAATCTCTCTTCTCTGGGAATTTCCCCTTGTTCACAAGTGGGACAGCAGCCACTAGCGCGACCTAGTGAGAACTGACGGAACTAGAAAGAAGATCACCCAACACAAGATTACCTAGACCAGGTTGTTTCTGGTCAAGAAAAAGGACAAAAACCTGGGTTAATTCTGAGCGACGGATACAATTAAGGGACAAGCGAAAATATCTAGAATTTACTAAGAGATCACCTTACATAATGTACCTGGAGAAGCAAAGAAAGCCATTCTGCAAAGAAAAAAAAAAAAAAGTAGAAACGCAGAGACTTAGTACAGGAAAAATAATACCTAGTATTTCTACTGGTTTGGGTTTCCTTCTGTAGCCTGGCTATATTCCTGATTTTGAATCCTTGGAGTACCTCAGTTTCTTTTCCATAAACTTCCTTTTAAGATCAAGTTGATTTAACTTCTTTTACATACTGCAAAAGGAACTAAAACCCTGTCTTTATTCTGATGCACATGTAAAAATTGTAATGAGCTTCCTTTTGTTTTTCTTTACTACTTTTTTGGATCAGTGTTTATACACTGAATAGGCTTCCCTGGTAGCTCAGACAGTAAAGAACCTCCCTGCAATGCAGGAGACCTGGGTTCAGTCCTTGTGTTGGGAAGATCCCCTGGAAAAGGGAATGGCTACCCACTCCAGTGTTCTTGCCTGGAGAATTCCATGGAGAGAAGAGCCTGGCAGACTACAGTCCATGGGGTCGTGAAGAGCTGGACACAACTGAGCAACTGAACATGCACATACATCGAACATTTGTAATGTTTATTTCAAATTAATGAACTAAATTTTCCTTAAAGTCTGCTCAAAACAGTTTAATCTTTACTTCACAATTTAGGATTATTATGATGATTAGTTACTGTGCTGTGATATGACCACAGATGTAATTGGTGCAGAGTATCAGATTAAATGATTTCTGAATCCAAGAACAGCAGAACCAACTTATGAAAAAAAAAAAAATAGCATTGTTGTAAGTTACACAGTTCTGATGTATTATCAAGCTTGCTACTATCTACATTAAGAAGTACATTCTCCAAAGTTAGGCAAAGATGTTCTATAAAAAGTCGAGCTAGTAAGTATTTTAGACATTGTGGGTCATAAAGTGTCACAACTAGTGGCCGTGGCTACCACAGTGTGAGAGCAGACAAGACATGGGCCACAGCAGACAAGTGTGACTGGTGTCAAAACCTTTCATGGACACCAACACCTGAATTTTATAGTTTTATGTATCACAAGATACATGTTCTCCCCACCCCACATTCATTCTTTGTAGGCAAAGCTAAACCTAGCCCAGGAGATAATCATCATCAGGAGGCACACGCATCCCACAGGGCAGACGTCTATGCCTCTGTCCTAGGTAGTCAGGACACCTAGGCAGAGGTGTGCTCCTGCACAAAGCAAAGCTTTTCTGTGTTATCTGCTCTGGAAGGTCTCCTCTTTCAATCTTTGATTTGTGCACATCTTATTATCCTCTTCACTAATCATCATCCATCCTTTTCTCTTTCTCTGATCATTCCCATTTACTATCAATTAGAAAAATGAAGTAATCACAGCAAATCTGGTGTGGTTTGCTGGTCTTTGGTTTTATCAGCTAATTTTAATTTTGTTTTCTACAAAAGGGTTTCAATGCTTCCCCAAATTAAAAGAAAAAAAAAACGTTGTGGAAGAAGGTTCAATTTATAGGTTTGGCGTTACTCCAAATCACTGAGGAGCCTGGAAAGATGATCACTAGATTTTTTTCAACTATATTTAAAATAATACTCTATTATCTGTGCCGTATATATAAAACAATATACCTAAAATTAGAAGCTGAAAAATTCTAAAAATCTACACTAATCAATTTCACATTTAGGTGGTCTGACTACAAGAATCTCATTACAAGAATCTCATTTTTCCTTTTTTCTTGGTGGCTGGTTTTATTTTATGTCTACCTTTCTGGGGCTTTTTCTATTTGTAACTGTAAATGCAATATATAGTCTCTGCTGCTGCTCCTAAGTTGCTTCAGTTGTGTCCAACTCTGTGTGACCCCACAGAGGGCAGCCCACCAGGCTCCTCTGTCCCGGGGATTCTCCAGGCAAGAACACTGGAGTGGGTTGCCATTTCCTTCTCCCTGGAAGTCCTCAGATGGAAGCCATAAACCTATATTATCATATAATGAAAATATAGAAAAGCTTTGCAACAAAATATTTTATTTAAGCNCCACCAGGCTCCTCTGTCCCGGGGATTCTCCAGGCAAGAACACTGGAGTGGGTTGCCATTTCCTTCTCCCTGGAAGTCCTCAGATGGAAGCCATAAACCTATATTATCATATAATGAAAATATAGAAAAGCTTTGCAACAAAATATTTTATTTAAGCATATTAGACACTGGTTTACCAACTTTTAAGTTATCTCTCCTTTTGTTTCTTATAAATGGAAACTTGCTTAGATTTTATGAATTATAAATAGCACAGAGTGAAATCAGCAGAATGACTGTAAAACAGGAAATTTTAAAAATACAGATTTTAATCTTAATTTTAGCTGCAACTAAAATATATGAGAATGAGTAGAAATACTAGGATAATGTCATTAGAACATAATAAGCCATTCACAATTAGAAAACACCTGTTTATTCATGATTCTTTCAGACCACAGTGCTTTGATATCCAATGCATCCACTTAGAGTAACTCAAATTCCAGAAAAGCCAGGCAGTACAAAAACAGTAATGACAAAAACAGTATGGAAGTTCCTCAAAAAATTAAAAATAGAACTACTATATGATCTAGCAATTCCACTTCTCCATATTTATCAGAAGAAAATTAAATCACTACCGAGAAAAAAAATCTGCACTCTCATGTTCAGTGCATGTATGTGCTTAGTCACTCAGTCATGTCTGACTCTTTGCGAACCCATGGACTATAGCCCACCAGGCTCCTCTGTTCATGGGGATTCTCCAGGCAAGAGTACTGGAGTGGGTTGCCATGCCCTTTTCTGGGGGATCTTTCCAGCCCAGGGATCGAACCCAGGTCTTCCGCATTGCAGGCGGTTTCTTTACCATCTGAGCTACCAGGGAAGCCCCATGTTCAGTGTGGCACTATTTATAAGAGCAAAGACAGGGAAACAAACCTAAGTCTCTAATGACAGATGAAGGATCAAGAAAAAAGATATATATATATATATATCTACACACACACATATATATCTCTCTCTCTACACACACAAAAAATAGTCAGCCACAAAAAAAAAGAAAAAGAAAATCCTGTCTTTGTGGCAACACAGATGGGAGCTGAGGGCATTATGCGAAGTTAAATAAGTCAGAGAAAGACAAATACTCTATGATCTCACTTACATGTGGAACCTAAAAAAATAAAACTGAACTGACAGATACAGAGTGGGTGAGAGGGAAAGCCACTGGGTAAAATGGGTAAAGGTGGTCAAAACATACAAACTTCCAGTTATAGGACAAAATAAGCCCACAGACATGGTGACTTTACTTAACAATATGTATTTGAAAGCCGCTAAGAAAGTACAGTCATCCTGCAGTATCTGAAGGCGGCCGGTTCTAGGATCCTTGCAGATACCAAATTCTGAGGATGCTCAAGTCCCTTATATGGCCTAACGCAGTCAGCCCTCTGTGTCCATGGTTGTGGAATCCTCAGAGAGGGCCAACTGTAGTCCTTAAAAGTTCTTATCACAAGAAAAACAATTTAACTATGTGTGGGAATAGACATTAACTAAACTTACTCTGGCAATCATTTGCAATATATACATTCATCATTAGGTTGCATACATTAAAGCTAATATAATGGTATCTGTCAATTATAATTCAATAAAAAAGTAATGACAAAAATGATACTACATATTATAAAATATATTTTTATATATGTATATTTATATTTAATCTAAATATACGTGTTTGTTGCGATCCACACAGTCAAAGGCTTTGGCATAGTCAATAAGCAGAAATAGATATTTTTCTGGAACTCTCTTGCTTTTTCGATGATCCAGCGGATGATGGCAATTTGATCTCTGGTTCCTCTGCCTTTTCTAAATCTGGAAGCTCATGGTTCACATATTGCTGAAGCCTGGCTTGGAGAATTTTGAGCATTACTTTACTAGCATGTGAGATGAGTGCAACTGTGCGGTAGTTTCAGTATTTTGGCATTGCTTTTCTTTGGGATTGGAATGAAAACTGACCTTTTCCAGTCCTGTGGCCACTGCTGAGTTTTCCAAATTTGCTGGCATATTGAGTGCAGTACTTTCAAAGTATCATCTTTTAGGATTTGAAACAGCTCAACTGGAATTCTATCACCTCCACTAGCTTTGTTCGTAGTGATGCTTTCTAAGGCCCACTTGACTTCACATTCCAAGATGTCAGGCTCTAGGTGAGTGATCACACCATCGTGATTATCTGGGTCGTGAAGATCTTTTTTGAATGGTTCTTTTGTGTATTCTTTCCACCTCTTCTTAATATCTTCTGCTTCTGTTAGGTCCATACCACGTCTATCCTTTATTGAGCCCATCTTTGCATGAAATGTTCCCTTAGTATCTCCAATTTTCTTAAAGAAATCTCTAGTCTTTCCCATTCTATTGTTTTCCTCTATTTCTCTGCACTGATCCCTGAGGAAGGCTTTCTTATCTCTCCTTGCTATTTTTCGGAATTCTGCTTTTAAATGGGTATATCTTTTCTTTTCTCCTTTCCTTTCATCCTAAAGGAAATCAGTCCTGAACATTCATTAGAAGGACTGATGTTGAAGCTGAAACTCCAATACTTTGGCCACCTGATGTGAAGAACTGACTCACTGGAAAAGACCCTGATGCTGGGAAAGATTGAAGGTGGGAAGAGAAGGGGATGACAGAGGATGAGATGGTTGGTTGGCATCACCAACTCAACGGACGTGAATCTGAGTAAACTCCGGGAGTTGGTAATGGACAGGGAAACCTAGTGTGCTGCAGTCCATGGGGTAGCAGAGTCGGACACAACTGAGTGATTAAACTGAATTGAATACATATTTATTAAATATACATTATTATGTATGTATATTTATGTTTTTAAAATAGTCTCAATGAATAGTGAGAAAATTTAATACTCTCAAAGTGTGATTTACACAGGAAAACTGCAGACATAAGAGCTAGAGTTTACATCTTTCAACAGATAACTGCCTACAGAAAAAAATACTCATTTTTCAGTGTAAGACAAATAGGTTAACTTTCAGTTTATGCAGAGTTTCTAAAGAAGTAGGCCTCTTGTTTTCTTCTAAAATTGTGCCCCACAGGACTAAAACCAGTTTACAGAAGAACTCATCCACCAGAGGGAGCCCTTACAAAAGAGAAAAAAATGTTACCAGCAGTGTGGTCTGTGAGTGTTTGTGTGTCTGTGTGAGAGAGACGTGTGTGAGAGAGAGAGAGCCTGTGTGAGAGAGAGCGAGAAAGAAGGAGAGAGACAGAGAGTGGTGTGTGTGTGTGTGTGTGTGTGTTTTGACTCTGCAACCCCCTGGACTACAGTTAGCCAGGCTCCTCTGTCCATGGGATTTCCCAAGCAAGAATACTGGAGTGGGCTGCCATTTTCTACTTGAGGGGATCTTCCCGACCCAGGAATCAAACCCTCATCTCCTGCATTGGAGGCAGATTCTTTACCGCTGGGCTCCCAGGGAAGCCCTAGTATACACAATTGAAGGAGGTGTATTTCTTACAAAACAAAATTCTTTAAATCCAGTAATTTCTTACAATCACATGTATTATTTTCTGAGAAATACAAAATTTCCATTACTGAAATGAGCTCCCTCTAGTGCCCACAGATAGAACAAATATGTATGAAAGAGCTTGTCGCCCACAGCACGTCAACTAGAGTAGTATTTAACCTTTCCATTTCACCCCCACTCACGCCTTTTCTTTCCCCTAAGTTAGTTCTAGGATCATTTATCTTGAAAATCAGTCATCTATAGACATGATGTCAACAGTCATCCTAAAACTGTCACCTAATTCTGGGCTAAGTAATTCTAGGAAAGCCCATGTCATCACCAATCTTGGCCTCCCTCTTACCAGTTAGTCACAGAAATTTTCTACGTCTTTGTATATCTTGAGGCAAATACATTTAAATTTATAAATAAATAATACCCCATAGTACCTATCTATTAATCGAGTATGTATTAATTGGGGGAAAATAACACTAAGTACTCAATAAATGTTACATTATCTCAGGTAAACCTCCCAAAACCCCATGAGGTAGGAACTATTATTATCCTCACTTTACAGATGAAGACTTTGAGGCTTACATTTCACTAGTAGTAAACTACAGGGTTAAGTACTGTGCTATATCACAGATAAGAAAGTAACTGAACTTAATGAGGTAACTGTAGATTTACACAGTTTTTTAAAAAAGGAAAGAGGAAAGAAATACAACAAGGTTCCTTGTACACTTGGCCCAGTTTCCTGAAATAACATTTTGCAAAACTACAAAATAATGTCACAAAAAGGATACTGATAATGATACAATCTACCAATCTCACTCTGTTCTAAGGCATTTTCAGTCAGTCAATACACATCTGCTTTTATTCTATCAATATTTCTAAATGCTCTATATAAAAATTCTTTGTTTTTACCTCTCATAACTTGTCTTCAGTTCAGTTCAGTCACGTCACTCAGTCGTGTCTGACTCTTTGTGACCCCATGGACTGCAGCAGGCCAGGCTTCCCTGTCCGTCACCAACTCCTGAAGCTTGCTCAAACTCCTGTCCATCCAGTTGGTGATGCCATCCAATCTTTACAATAAATGTTAGGGTTTCACACTACTCTATAGTTATACATCTCAGCATTCTCATTCTTTCTACATATGTAAACTTACACAGTTCAATTCTCATTCCTCCAAAGCATGGGCCTTGAGGTCAAGGATTCTGAAATTTAATTCCAGTATTCTGCCATGTACTTAGTTTGGGCAAATAATTTAACCTCTCAATATTTCCATCATCTGTAACTGGGAATAAAAGTACCTACTTCAAAGAGTTCCTAAAGATCAAGCTTTGCCTGCAAAGCAGTTGACACAGTACATGGTACAAATAAGTACTTACTAAACTTTAGCCATAATTATTTACTATTTCTTTAACAAGACTTTTCTAACAGAATTCCATCTATTCCAGTATCTTCAATCATTCCAACCTCTTTAACATCCTAACCTTACCATATATATCCATCTGTTCATTCACTGAGCAAAAATGTATTGTTTACACATAATGAAGATAAACAGCTGAATCAAATACAGATCCTTTCTTCACAAAAGCACAATTACTAAAATCTAAGTGAGACAACAATGATGGCGCAAGTAACACATGAGCTGGCTTCTTGAAGAGCTTAATTTGGCAAATGAGTGGGATATAGCATTTTCTAGAGGAGACATGAGCATAACCAAGATACCGAGGGCACAAAGGGAGTATGAATAGGAAACAGCAAGCAGTTCAGGTTGGCTGCAATGGAGGATGACAGAAAGGAAATAATGGAAAGTAGCACTAAAGACTGGGCAAGGGCAGATCCTGAAAGGCTTTGAATCTAAGTCCAGAATCTAAATTTCACTCTGTCTATAAAGAAGAAATGCAGAGCGCACCATGAGAAACGCTGGGCTGGAGGAAGCACAAGCTGGAATCAAGGTTGCCAGGAAAAATATCAATAACCCCATATATGCAGATGACACCACCCTTATGGCAGAAGGTGAAGAACTAAAGAGCTCTTGATGAAAGCGAAAGAAGAGAGTGAAAAAGTTAGCTTAAAACTCAACATTCAGAAAACTAAGATCATGGCATCCGGTCCCATCACTTCATGGCAAACAGATGGAGAAACAGTAGAAATGGGGTCAGGCTTTATTTTGGGGGAGTCCAAAATCACTGCAGATGGTGACTGCAGCCATGAAATTAAAAGATGCTTACTCCTTGGAAGGAAAGTTATGACCAACCTAGATAGCATATTAAGAAGCAGAGACATTACTTTGCCAACAAAGGTCCGTCTAGTCAAGGCTATGGTTTTTCTAGTGGTCACGTATAGATGTGAGAGTTGGACAGTAAAGAAAGTTGAATGCTGAAAAATTGATGCTTTTGAACTGTGGTGTTGGGAGAAGACTCTTGAGAGTCCCTTGGACTGCAAGGAGATCCAACCAGTCCATCCTAAAGAAGATCAGTCCTGAGTGTTCATTGGAAGGACTAATGCTGAAGCTGAAACTCCAATACTCTGGCCACCTGATGCGAAGAACTGATTCACTGGGAAAGACCCTGATGCTGGGAAAGATTGAAAGCGGGAGGAAAAGGGGATGACAGAGGATGAGGGTTGGATGGCATCACTGACTCAATGGACATGAGTTTGGGTAAACTCCAGGAGTTGGTGACAGACAGGGAGGCCTGGCGTGCTGCAGTCCATGGGGTCGCAAAGAGATGGACATGACTGAGCGACTGAACTGATAATGTAAAGTCAGCGATTTATGAGTAATGCAGTTATTAAGTTCATAATTATATAGCCAAAGCATTAATATGCTATACAATGTAAGACAGACTAGAGAAATTGTTACTGCACCTGTATTTAGAAACCTCCTGCTGCATTCAATGATGTAGGTAAGAAGGAAAGCCTGAAGGGAAAAACACTGAAGAAATTGAATCAATACAGTTTAAAACTTAACAAAATGTGGGGAAAAGGAAGTGAAGATGATTTACGTTTTAAACTTAGTATTGTGAACTACACTAAAGAAAAATGGCTCACAGACATCTCAAATCACATATTCATTTTCCTGAATTCTAAACTAGATTTTAACTTCAGTCCACTGAGAACTGAATACTTTTTACCTTTGGAATGAAGACAAGTATCTTGAAAAAATATGGAATAAATCATTTAAAAAATCTAGAAGACTATATGTATAATAAATAGATTCAAGAAATCTATTAAATAGAAGACTGTAAGTATGCTGAGTAGGTAAGAGAATGCTGCTTATGATATCTGATATAAAATGTATATTAAAAGTGAGATTCCTGGAGAAGGAAATGGCAACCTACTCCAGTACTCTTGCCTGGAAAATCCCATGGACAGAGAAGCCTGGTAGACTACATCCATGGGATCGCAAAGAGTCGGACACGACTGAGCGACTCCACTTTCACTTTCATAAAATAAAAAGGTTTAAAAAAAAAAANGAGAAGGAAATGGCAACCTACTCCAGTACTCTTGCCTGGAAAATCCCATGGACAGAGAAGCCTGGTAGACTACATCCATGGGATCGCAAAGAGTCGGACACGACTGAGCGACTCCACTTTCACTTTCATAAAATAAAAAGGTTTAAAAAAAAAAAAGTGAGATTAATGAAACCTATAATCATCTCTTCATAAAATAGGAAAGAGGATTCCTATACTCACTGGTATGTCCCCAGGGTCTAGAACAGTACCTAGAATCCTGTGAGCACTTGATAAAAACATTGAATACATATATGAATGAGGAAAGAAAATTTTAATTCTTAACTAAATTTTAAGAAAGGTTCTCCACTGTCTTCAATGCTCTGAGGGCTCAATATTCTCTCCTATTCTTTGTCTTGTTATAAAATGGCCTTCTGTTGCTAACTATACTTATGAAAATATAAACTTTAATATATTCATTTAGTAAAGTATGATAACTACTTTAGTAAGTAAGTGTTAGCTGCTCAATCATGTCTGACTCTTTGCGACCCCATGGATTGTAGCCTGCCAGACTCCTCTGTCCATGGAATTCTCCAGGCAAGAATACTGCAGTGGGTTTCCATTCCCTTCTCCAGGGCATCTTCCTGACCCAGGGATCAAACCCATGTCTGTTGCATTGCAGACAGATTCTTTACTGTGTGAGCCACCATTTAGGTATTACCATTTTAGGTAGTACTAAATTATTAATACTGAAGGTCAAAACAAAAACCTAATGTACCATCTGACACAAAGTAAATGAAATCTGAGGTTTCACGCAGATTTTTAGATATCTCCCAAGCTCCATTTTTCAATTTTGGAATTTAAAGGCAAACACACTTGTTACTGAATGGGAAATATGAATATCTCTCCTTGCAGAGTCTGTCATCTTACCAGGTCTTTCCTTCCCAGTGCCTTTTGACTCAGCAAATTTTTGTATCAAGCTTTCAACTGTAGTATTGGCCATGTTATATATAAATTCTTCATGGACCTGTTAAAATGAAATAAAGATAAGTTTTTTTCATTTTCCATAAATATTGTATTTCAGACAAAATTTCCACAAAACAATTAAAATAGAAGTCAGTGCAGTGACACATTCATATCTGAGTGTTTTAGAGACATCAGTCTTACAAGAAATAAAACTCATAAAGCAATGAAAATAGTATTAGAATTTTAGTAACAAAGGTAACAGACTTCATCTTTCTTTGCTATATTTCAATGCACCCTAAATATCATCATTAAACCACTTTTATATTTTTGGAAAATTTCTAAGTATAAATTCTATAACTTACTAAAGTTGCTATTCTAAATTTTAAAATAACAGAATGTTAAAAAAGAAATATTCAAAAATTGTTATCAGCAGACTTTTAATGTATGAAGACTGAGCAAAGTTAATTTTTAAAATTAAATTATCATCCTTGATAGGATGACAAACTCCAGGTTATTTCATATTTAATACATGTAAATATATAGTCTTTATCTGAAATAATTCAGTACCATGTAATGAGTTTGGATTTTTAAAGTCATAAGAGAACATAAAATTCTCATGAATCAGTTCACTAAAGGCGAAAACTTACCTGGCCTATTTGTAAATGAATTTCCTTAATAGCATTTGACAAGGATCCTATAATTTCTTTTATGTGAATGAGATGAGTTTGTTCAATATCCTGAAATTTCTGGGTAGCAAATATAAAAAAAAAATTACACACACAGATACATTCTGAAATTAAAACAAATTTTTTGAAGTCATCTTAATATAGCTAAACAAATTTAACAAGTTACCATTATTATGTAAAATTTAACAATGCTTTAAAAAGCAGAGATGTTGCTTTGCCAATGAAGTCCATCTAGTTAAAGCTTTGGTTTTTCCAGTAGTCATAAATGGACGTGAGAGTTGGACAGTAAAGAAAGCTGAGCGCTGAAGAATTGATGCTTCTGAACTATGGTGTGGGAGAAGATTCTTTAGAGTCCCTTGGACTGCAAGGATCCAACTAGTCCATCCTAAAGGGTATCAGTCCTGAATATGCATTGGAAGGACTGATGTTGAAGCTGAAACTCCAATACTTTGGCCACCTGATGCGAAGAACTGACTCATTTGAAAAGACCCTGATACTGGGAATGATTGAAGGCAGGAGGAGAAGGGGATGACAGAGGATGAGATGGTTGGATGGGATCACCGACTCAATGGACATGAGCTTGAGTAAGCCCTGGGAGTTTGTGCTGGACAGGGAGGCCTGGCGTGCGGCAGTCCATGGGGTTGCAAAGAGTTGGACACAACTCAGTGACTGAACTGAACTATACTTCTAGACAAATGAGTCTAGTTAACATACTGAAATATAACATCAGAAAAAGTTAACTTTTTGTGACATTTCACAGGCAAATATGAATTTAAGTATTAGAAGATACCACAAATTAAAATCTATAATCAGGGTCAGAAAATCAGGAGGAGACCCAGAAAAGAATAGTATCAAAAAACCAAAGGAGAAGTATTTTTTAAAAACTGAAAAACAAATAGCTGGCAGAGCTAAAACTACAGTTTACTTCTTAAGACTTTACAATCTAGCCCAGTGACTTTCAAAACACTCTCCAAAAGAGGTAGTCTACGGTTTAAGAAACCTGTGAAACGTATGTGTATACTCTCATCTCAGCAGTTTCTCAGCTGAAGGCAGGGATGATTCAGATGACCTGGGGAATGTTTTCAAATTACAGAACATACAGATCCTCCAGGACTATTCAGGAAATGGGCTAGAAAGAGGTAAGAATATTGCTGGGGAAAAAATTCCACATTATTGTGGTCTTTACTTCCCGGGAAGAAAACCAGTGCTATACTTGCTTCACAAGAAATATATTAAAAACGGAAGTAACTGAGAAATGCTAAAGTAACAAAGCTTGTTTTACTCTGCTTAATCCTGTGTCTTCCAATTTCTTTCACCATACAACCCTTCTTTTCCTCTCTGAGTATCTATTAATATCTCACAGAACAATTATATTCTTCAAAACAGGATTTGGGAAATGCTGAACTAGTCATTTTCAAATAAAAAAAGAAAAAAGATATCTGTCATTTCCACTGTCAAACCTGTTACCCTCTTTCTTGGCAAATTACATCAGGTCTAAGGAGCAGGCCTAGATGTTTGCTATTTTTCCCTAGTTTATGAAATTCCCTCACCCCATATTAAATGTTCAGTTTCCTTCGGCATGCATCAGAAATCTCTAAGGCAAATAATCATATCCATATTTGTGTAAAGGGTATGAACTTCAAAAAAAATCAATAACGGTGAAATTATAGTTTTGGCAGTAATGCAACAACAGTCCAAAAACTTACCAGTTTTATTTGTGAGGAATGACAGAGTTAAAAAACAGAACTTGTTTGGCTAATTCTGACCAAGTCCAGTGAGAATACTGCAAGATCCTAAATTATCCTTAAGAACTGAGGAACAGTCAGCCAGAACATGTTTCTACTTTATGTTTCTATTATAAGAATTCACTCTTAGCTTAAAATTTGGCAATCTGATGAACAAGATATTTTCTCACAGAAAGGTAGTCTCAAATCCAGAAAAGACTGGTCAAATGGCCACGAATTTCATATGGATGATTCCTAATTCCAAGAAAATTGTGCACCTTCTTTCTCTTTTGAAACACCAAACCTAAGTCAGATCCTTAACAACTGAGAAATATCTTGAAGCGTGAAGCCAAACAGAACCTAAAAGCATGATTTAGCTGCAATTCTGAAATTGTGCTTTATTTCCAATGGGAAGATATTGCTAAATATCACAATTCCTCAAAATTAGTGACTACTAAATAAATTCAGTTATTTAGCAAAGGATTATAGTATCAAGTGTTTTGAATATAAATGAATAAACTTTTTTGAACAAAACAGATTTTTCTTCCTTGCACTCAAATTCACTGGGTTCATATTATTGTTACATTAGCTTTTTAAAAAAGTACAATTTTGTCAGCCACTACAGACGAACAAAAATTGGGTTCAAAATTGGGAAAGGAGTATGACAAGGCTATATATTGTCACCCTGCCTGAGTACATCATGTGAAATACTGGGCTGGATGAATCACAAGCTGGAATCAAGACTGCCAGGAGAAACATCAAAAACCTCAGATATGCAGATGGATGATACCACTCTAATGGCAGAAAGTGAAGAACTAAAGAACCCTTGATGAGGGAAAAAGAGGGAAAAAGCTGGCTTTGAACTCAACATTCAAAAACCTAAGATCATGGCATCCAGTCCCATCACTTCATGGCAAACACAAGAGGAAAAAGTGGAAAAAGTGACAGATTTTCTTTTCTTGGGCTCCAGAATCACTGTGGATGGCGACTGCAGCCATGAAATTTAAAGACTCTTGCTCCTTGGAAGAAAAACTGTAACAAATCTAGAGACCATATTAAAAAGCAGAGATATTACTTTGCCAACAAAGGTCTGTCTGTATAGTCAAAGCTATGGTTTCTCCAGTAGTCATGTATGCATGTGAAAGTTGGATCATAAAGAAGGCTGAGCGCCAAAGAATTGGTGCTTTTGAACTGTGGTGCTGGAGAAGACTAGAGAGTCCCTTGCACAGCGAGGAGATCAAACCAGTCAATCCTAAAGGAAATCAACCCTGAACATTCACTGGAAGGACTGATGATTGTCACCCTGCCTGAGTACATCATGTGAAATACTGGGCTGGATGAATCACAAGCTGGAATCAAGACTGCCAGGAGAAACATCAAAAACCTCAGATATGCAGATGGATGATACCACTCTAATGGCAGAAAGTGAAGAACTAAAGAACCCTTGATGAGGGAAAAAGAGGGAAAAAGCTGGCTTTGAACTCAACATTCAAAAACCTAAGATCATGGCATCCAGTCCCATCACTTCATGGCAAACACAAGAGGAAAAAGTGGAAAAAGTGACAGATTTTCTTTTCTTGGGCTCCAGAATCACTGTGGATGGCGACTGCAGCCATGAAATTTAAAGACTCTTGCTCCTTGGAAGAAAAACTGTAACAAATCTAGAGACCATATTAAAAAGCAGAGATATTACTTTGCCAACAAAGGTCTGTCTGTATAGTCAAAGCTATGGTTTCTCCAGTAGTCATGTATGCATGTGAAAGTTGGATCATAAAGAAGGCTGAGCGCCAAAGAATTGGTGCTTTTGAACTGTGGTGCTGGAGAAGACTAGAGAGTCCCTTGCACAGCGAGGAGATCAAACCAGTCAATCCTAAAGGAAATCAACCCTGAACATTCACTGGAAGGACTGATGCTGAAGCTGAAGCTCCAATATTTTGGCCTATGCTCATGTGAAGAGGCAACTCACTGGAAAAGACCCTGATGCTGAGAATATTGAAGGCAGCAGGAGAAGGGGACAATAAATGATGAGATGGTTGGATGGCATCACAGACTCAATGGACACGAGTGTGAGCAAACGCCAGGAGATAGTGAAGGACAGGGAAGCCTGGCGTGCGGCAGTCGATGGGGTCACAAAGGGTCAGATATGACTTAGGACTGAACACCACCACCACAGATATATATATATATATATATAAAAGCACTCTAATACTAAACTTAATCTGAGGGTGTTACTTAAGCAAATCTCAAATTTCTTTGTACTAGCCATGTTACTGTTCAAAGTAAACAAAATCTCCCTATTGTTTCAAGTTAAACTGGTAGTGGTGAAAAGCATAAGCATAGAGTCACAATTTTAGTCATGCTTATTCTTAACTCAGGGTTTCCCAGGTGGCTCAGTGGTAAAAATAAAATAAAATAAAATCCACCTGCTAGTGCAGGAGCCACAGAAGATGCAGTTTCAGTCCCTGGATGGGGAAGATGCCCTGGAGGAGGAAATGGCCACCACCCCAGTATTCTTGCCTGGAAAATCCCAAGGACAGAGAGACCTGGCCGACGACAGTCCCCGGGGCTGCGAAAGAGGCAGCCAGGACTGAGCGGCTGAGCACATGCTCTCAAGTGACAGAATCCACCTCACAAGTGCTCCAAGTAGAGTCTAAGTTCCTGCACCCAAGGACTCAGGTTCTTCTCACTCTGCTGTGGTCCTGCCACCAAAATCTCTTTACTGCTAGACTGACAGACTCCTTTCCCATTAGGGTTATAGGTCAACCTGCTTGGCCTGGAACAGAAACCAAAGAAGCAAAAGAATTCTTTTCCCTTCTAAGTAACCCAAAATAAAGCCTACTACCTATTAAGGAACAAAAGTTAACCTGTTCTACGGTTGTGTGTACATGCTAGAGAGAGAGAGAGACAAAGAGTGAACACAAGAGAGAAAACATACACGTATTAGCACAGTATACCATCATCTTTATTTAAAAGCAGCGTGGCTAAACATCTGCTCAAACAAATTAATTATTCCATCTTGGGATGGGCAAGATAAACAATTAAAATGCCAATCTGAAAAAAAAAAGTAATGAGGAAGCATAAAGAAGGGAAAAATAAGTGCTGAAATTCTATATAAGGTAATACATGCAAACAAAAACACTGACTTGAACAAATTCTAACTTCTCTTTTTTCAAATTAAATAACTGAAGGCAAGATTTTCACTGATAGAAACTACTCATTCTGATAGAAAATAAGTCAATAACTGCCTTATAAATGAGTGTTCCTACTGATTTAAAAGATAAAGGAGTCCACAAGGACCACAGTTGCTACAGAGATTGAAACTTTCTATCTCACTGGAGCTGGAGCCTCATTTAACACAACTAAATCCTTCCTGAAACATTATCACTTCTGAGCTGCCAGGACATTACACTTTCCAGTTTTTTTCCTTCTCTGGCTTCTCCTACTTGGGTTTCAGCATCTCTTCCTCTTCCAAACTGACAATGAAGAACCTCTCAGAATTTGGCCTTAATTCTCCACTCTCTATCCAAAGATGATGTCATTATGGTTTTGTGTACTGACAAGCCCCTATATTATAAAGGCCCAGTTCTTTATTCAAAATTTTCAGGACCAAGTGTTTGGGAATTTATTGGATTTTTTTGAAATAAAAGTAATGTGTTATCATATATGTTATTATACTACCAATAGAATCTGCAGTAGCATCTGTTTATCAAACACTAAAGGAAAACATTTATATTCAGCCTAAGTAGGATAAAGAGACTATATATAGCCTTGAAGTGAAGTCGCTCAGTCGTGTCCAACTCTCTGCGACCCCATAAACTAGCGTACCAGGCTCCTCTGTCCATGGGATTTTCTAGGCAACAGTACTGGAGTGGACTGCCATTTCCTTCTCCAGGGGATCTTCCCAACCCAGGGCTCGAACCCAGGTCTCCCGCATTGTAGACAGACTCTTTACTGTCTGAGCCACCAGGGAAGTCCTATATATAGCCTTACATCAGATCAAATCAAGTTCTGCTGCCAAATGAATTCTAGAAAAAAAAAAGGGGGGGGGGTTGTTCAGAGAATTCAGAATTGTCAATAAGGGACTGTGACATTATGTCCAGTTCAGATTACTTACAGCCTCCAAAACTGCCATTTGCTTTCTCCACTTAAGTATAAAAGGATTAATCCCCGATGGTTCAGTGGGTAAAGAATCTGCCTACAATGCAGAAGACCCCCTTCCAACCCCTCAAACTAACAGCTCTTCATCTAGACTTTGCTATTCATCTCTGTCAAACCTGGAAGAGACCTGGAACCCCTTTAGAATTCTCCCATCCACCCTAACCCTGCCACCTCCAAATGTATTCACTTCTCTCCTTCTCCAAGGCCACCACACTGACTCATCCTTCTCAATGGACTACAATACTACCTTCCAAATTGGACTCATGATTTTCCTTTGGCCTCATGATAATCCATTCTTCATGAAACTGTCAAAATTAGCTTTAAAAATGCAGATCACATCATGTCTTATCTCTGCATACAGCTCTTCAGTGTCTTCCAACTGTTCTTAGAAGAAAACCTAAGCCCTCACTAGAGCCTGGTCCTTGACTATCTCTTTAACCTCATTTCTAACCACCATCTCTCCTGTTTTAGTAAGCATTTTTACTTTCTAGAATGTGGAGCTCGTTTATACACCTAGGTCTTCATAGCCATGGTCCCCAATGCCTGGAACACGCATACCCTAGACTGTCTTATACTGATTCTTCAAGGCTCAATTTTAAATATTAGTTCTCCAAAAAGGCCTTTCCTAACTCCCTAATCCAAATTAAGTGAAAGCCACTCAGTCAAGTCCGACTCTTTCGACCCCATGGGCTATACAGTCCATGGAATTCCCCAGGCCAGAATACTGGAACGGGAAGCCTATCCTTTCTCTAGCGGATCTTCCTGACCCAGGAGTCAAACCAGGGTCTCCTGCACGGCAGGTATTTTCTTTACCAACTGAGCGACTTGGGAAGTCTCTAGTCCAAATTAGGCCGTCTCTATAATTCTATCTCATGATCTCACGGAAGCCTGTTCTTTTCCTTTGTAACAGTTATAATAATCTAACTTTATAATTAAGCATATATTTAATGTCTGTCTCCCTCCTCTATACTGTATACTCCACGTAAAGCACAGAGAATTTATTTATATATATACTGTACACATCTAGCATCTAGCAGTGTCTACACACAAGCGTGCAAACCCTTTGTTTCTGGGACGTGACTCATTCAGCACTCCAAGCAAGATGACACCCTAGAATCCAAGAAGGCAGTTTCATAAAGTCCTTCTTCACACCTACAGAGTGCCTACCATGAGCTAGGAACTGTTTTAAATGCAGAGGAGATAGCAGCAAACAAATCACTCTCTGCTCTCACGGAACTTACTCAATGGTGGGAGACAGACAATAAAAAACATGGGCAACAAAGCTAGTGTGCTTCACCACGTTTCTCGTCCTCTCAGGCACCATGACCAAGAATGCTCTAAGGGAGCTCTCTCTACCAGTCTCAGTGCCAGAGTGAAGAGCTGGCCCATCACGGACAAGCAGCACGCACTTGCTGCTGTGACCCACTGAGATCTGTGGGGATTCTCTGTCACTGCAGCTTACCCATCCTATCCTGTCTTAAATAGTAAATAAAATTCACGGTGTTAGAGGGTGACAGCCACTAAGGAGAAAAAAACAAGAGGACAAGACATGAGGGTAGAAGCTTTGGATACAGTTCATAAAAGGCACCCACCTTAAATCTAGCCCTGTAATTAAGGCCTTAAGAATATCAAATTGAATATAATTTGTCCCAAGTTAACAGGAGACAGACTTTTTTAAATTGTCTATTTCTCTTTACTGAAATGGAAGCTCTATGAAAGCAGGGGTTCTTGATTGCTTTATTTATTAACTACTACATCCTTAGCACTGAATGATTTCCAGTTTTCTACTTATAGTCAATTTTAAAACCCATAATCTTCATCATCTACCAATGTCCTCATTTTCTCCAATACTCTTTAAACATTCTCTTCTAGTTGATCTGAATAATCCCTTATGATATTATAACTACTGACTGACTATAATTTTCAATCTCCAAAACAAGAGGTGTATTTTAAAAACAGCATTATTAAAATATTGAGACTGCACGTTTTAACAGTTGCTAATATAAAAAAAATCTTATGACAGAAAAAAATTATTTGTATCAGAAATATATTTAATATAACTTACTGTAATTTATAAACAATAAACACAAATATCCTATTTTAGATTTAAAGCCTTAAAAATACCAACCTGAGCTGTTTCTGTCATTTTCTGTTCAAAATCTGTTTTTGCTAATGCATATTTTTCCACATAGAGTTTGTAAGTATCTGTAGCTTTCTTAGATTTAACAGCTGCCTGTAACAAAACAAAAACATTTAGAATTACACAAAATCACTTTACTTTCCTTAAAAAAAAAAAAAGTACATTTTAAGAGGTGAGGCCTATGCTGAGTTCAAGATGATATAAACTAACTTTAATACCTTTTTTCAAGTCTTTCTTATTAGTGTTTTTTGTTACGGTCACACAATGATGTAGAAATTAAATCCTAATTCTCTTGTCCAATGGAATGTGCTTTTAAAAGTTAAAATACTTTCATTTATAACCCAGAGGAAGATCACACAACCACATTATAACAGTACAATGTTACTAAAAATTCAGCAATCAAGAATGTGACAATACCAGCAGAATATAATATGAGTCTTCTTCCTTCCTCCTACAACAAACAGATATTCCATTTAAGGTCTGATCAGTGACTATAAAGCTAGCACGAAAGTTGAAAAAAAAAATCAATTTTCCTTGATGTTGCTCAATTTTTTTTACACTTCAGAATGTCAATAATTTGTTTTAATCATTGTCGATTTTTCAAGATTTCTATTTCTTAATTGCTACTGTATTATAATGGTTTTAATTTTATCAAAGTTACTTATTCAATGCAAATTTAACAATATATTAAATATTATGCACTAAGGAACAGGAAGACAAATTATGTAGGATTCTTTTCCTCAGGGAGTTCATAAAAGAATCACAACCTATACAAAAAAGGCTAGAAATAGGTGGAAAGCAACCAGTAGATTGGGGCAGACATGTGCCTATCAAGAAATTTGATTATTCTCAAAAGACTGCTCAATTTGAATACAGGAAGTTTGAAGGGAAGGGTTGTTGAAGTAAATAAGAGTTTAAAGAAGATCAAAAAATAAAAGAGAGAAGCTATAGCATTTCAAGATAAAAGATCTCCACTTTCTTGGTGTGATAAAAGGTGGTCTGCTATGAGTGAAGAGAAGGCTGTGGTTGGAAACTTCAGAATAAAGTTTCAAACCATGGTGATGGAGGATGCAACTAGTAATAATTACAACAGCAGAAGTATTATAAAGAGTCACTGAGGGCTAAGCTACAATTTGTACAGAGGCAATCAGAACCATAGGTAATTATTTCCAGCTATGTTCAGGAGTCTAAAAGTAAGTATTAGAAACCCAAAGTTGGGTTTACCTGGAGGTTGGGAACAGCAAGAGATGCATACAGTTCTAGACCCTAAAAAAGTAACCTTGCACTGTCTTGAAAATTTTACTACATATATTAAACATATATGCTCTATCCTTGCTGGCCTTTACAAACAGAATATAGGACACCACTTTATCTTGCAGTGTATCAAAACTCTATCTTGTATCAAAACTGAATGCGGTTTCCATTCATAGTCTGGCAACGAAGATCCCACGCGCCAGGGAACAACCAAGTCGGATGCTCTAGGGCCCGTGCACAGCTACAGAGCCCACGCGCTGCCATGAAAGTCCCCGCGTGACGCAAGGAAGAGCCCGCGGGCCACAGCTAAGACTCGATGCAGCCAAATACAGTAAAATAAATAAACAAACGGGAAACTTGGACAGAAGAAACTAAGCTTTAAAAGCAGTAGCTTTCCTCTCATAATTAAAGACTGGTTCTAATAGATTACCTAGTGATAATGAAAGAAATCCTGCATTTTATCATTTCCTTAGCATTATAAATAAATTTATTGATATACTACTGGAAATAATTCTGTTTAAGGGTCTATATAATTTTTCTAGTAACATTTTATGAATTAAATGTATTCATAAAAAATAAGTACTTTGTCATAGTCCACAAACATGAGTAACTTCTAAATGGCGCTTTATAAAAGGGTTTGTAAATGAAGATGAGAAGCATACTATGTCATAATATCCAATAAGTATGTTTTCAAGTTCACAAACACACAAAATAGTTCAAAGATCTGTTTTTTAAAAAATCTACATTCATGGTAATAAAGAGCTTATTATAGGCCAAAATATTTACTTAAGCTTGGATTTAACTACATATAAATCAGAGACACACTAACACCTCTAGTATCACAAGTGACGACAATCGCTTCTTGGGCAGAACAATTAGAAAAAAGCACTGCTTTCTCTTATTTTTTGCTGACTCATAAGATTTAAATTATACTTTTTTCAGTAGTTATGCTTAATGTTATACTTGACTACTACTAATTCTAATATACCATTAATTGTAAAACACACCATTATTTTGTGTACCACTCAGAGAAACACTGTCAATTAAACCATGAAATAATGCTTTCTTATCACTTCAAATTTTTATTTTAGACTTATTATAAGAGCTCTTTTAGACTTACTTGGAGGTAGATTTTTATTCTTGTGTGATAAAAATAAAAAAGAAAGCAAAATGAACTGTTTGAGATACTCAATCTTTCTTCACATTCAGATTCTGACTCTTCTCAATTACTTCCAAGTCAGGGGCTGCTAAGGTCTGTTTCCCCAACC
>SJYX01002276.1:93216-121148 GCA_006410675.1 Oreotragus oreotragus
AAAGTCACCAAGAATATTATTGACAGAGAATATCTTAAAAGTGCCCCACCACCATCTTCAGATTTTCTTCCAAACAGTGGTGTTTACATTTTCTTGATTTTACCAGGTCTCAACAAAAGGTTTTCAAACAACAATCAGAACCATTCCTTCCTCAATGGTCTGTTACCTGAAACAACAGTGTTGTGGCTGTCCATCAAGCCACCAGATATACCAAGCTCACACAGGCAGTGAGACCGCATGACAAATGCCACCTGCCCACAGTGATGATAATAATGCCACCAGTTGAAGATGCATTCTAATTTCAGAGATGTGAGGAAAAAGATATACCTGGTAGCTTTTCATATTCTCTTTTTTTCCTGATGTCTCAGTCTGAATTTTTTTTTCTGGTGTCTCAGTCTGAATTATCTTTATTTAACCTGCTTAATACTGAGAATGTATTTGTGATCTAAATCTTGAGTTTAATTCTGAAAAAAATCTGATCTGTTAACTCTTCAAATATTACCTGTCTACCATCCTCTCCAATTTTTTTCTTCTATAATCCACAGCAGACCATGGTCACCTTTACTCTCTGCATATGTCACTGGTAAGTTCCCAAATTCAGTCTTTCACTATATCAACTCTAAAGTTTATCTTCTCTAATGCTTTTTTAAAATTTCAATAACTATATACTTCATTGCCAAGTTTTCTAGTTAGCTGTTTTCCCATCTACCAGTTCTTGTTTCATTTGTCTCTCTTAATTTCTTTAATATAAGTGTATATTCATTTGCAACTCTGAACATCCTCAATGTATATGAATGTTTCTGATCGTGTTTACTAAATCTAAGTTCTATTTGAACTGAATTCTTCTTCTAGTTGTTAAATTTGTTGCCATCTGTCTTAACAAACGTATCCCTTGCTTTCCCAAAGTTTGTCTTGTGCCACTTTGCTTTAGTACCTGTCTTCACAAACTGGAAAAAAACCCAGAGAGGATTTTCATTTTTACAGAAAAAAAGGTGAAAAGAAAAATAGTACTCAGTGTTTGCTTTGCAGGAGCCTATATGAAGGGAGCACACACCCTGAGGCCAGTGAGAGTGATCCAAGCTCCTTTCCACGATCTACATTTAGCATCTCAGCATTGGTCTCCACAGATCTGAACTGTTTCTGTGAGCATCTGCGCTTTAACTCAATTTCCTTCATACGTTCATTAGCAAGATGTGTTCTAAGGCAATTGCTTCTCTGCCATTTTGGTTCATGTAAGTTTTCATGCAAAAAATCCACTGTTGGAAAGCAGGGGAAAGCTATACGAGATTTCTTGAGATGTACTCTAAAAGTGTGGTTGTTTGCTCATTTCAAGTGTGAGGTTTCTTTTTTCCCCTCTCTTCTCCCTGTCCCTCCATCAGTGATACTGGACAACTCTACAGAATACAAGGTAAACATCACCTCCTAGAATTGTGCTGTATTTACTCATTTATGCTCACCCATCCCTATCTAGCAGTTTCACGTTATCTCCTGCCAGCCCTCCAAGGTACGAATTTACCATCAGTCATACAAAGGCAGCTTTTAATTACTTCCCTGGAAGAATATTGAGGATATGATCAAAATAGTCATAATCAGGACAAATCCATGGCCTGATTGCCACTCAGAACTGTGTCCATTAAGCCCCAGCTTCCAATAATGCTTTAGCCCTTCAGCAGCACAAATCTTTTTTTTTTTTTTTTCTATTTATAGCTTCACCAAGTGACTGGGTTTCCTTGTGGCTTCACCTCAAGTGGGGAGTATTTAGTCCCCTATACCATACAGGACCTAAACTCCACTGCCTAACTTAGGACTTCGGGTCCAACAAGCCTGCATAATCAATCTTGACACATGTCTTTGAGTTTCTGTTCCGTTTCTAGTTCATTAATAATAATAATATTCTTCTTCTGGGACCATGTTATTTTGCTTTACTTTCTCTTTTTATATTTTATTCTTAACTGCTGTGTCTGAAATGCTGTATTTGAAAATCATGAATTTGCTGTGCCTCATTTTTTCCCCCTTTCCAATTTTTATTTATTGCACAACACTAAAGGAAACATAATATCCCAAATTTCACTGACTGTTTTGATTTTTCCAGATTTCTAGTTCTTGCCCATGCATATATAATTTTATAATTATTATAATTGCAAGATTGTTACATTTTTTTTTTACTGGATATTTCAAATATTCTACAAAGCTTTCAAAATTATCACTCCATATGACTGATTCCTAAATGATAATATACCACATCAAACAAGTGGATGGTTAAACTGTTTTGAAAGGCGAAAAAAAAATCTACTTTCAATCAAGATGAGAGTAAGGGAAAGCGTTGTGGTTTACCACAATGCTAGATACATGGGCTCAAAGTCAGCAATAAATCACCCACAACATATATTTATAGCTTACCCTCAAGTATCTATTGCCTTGCTAAATAAACCAAAGTCTAGCTTTAATTTTTTTTTTACCTTATTATTAAATCTTACACCAAGAACTATCTCATCAATTATCTTATACAAATATCCTACAAATGTGTCACTGATATAAAGCAATCATCCCTTTTCATGTATCTGCTAAACTACTTACCATACACAACATATTTTGCAAACCTACTTCTGTCTCACTTAGGAAAATCATTAACACTCACGCACAGTGACTTTCATCTTTAACATGAGATCATTCTTGAGTGTTTAAAGATTAAATGCAGTCTTGTATTTGAAAACACAGAGGCACTATTTTTATTAGTTACCTTTTCTATCTCTCTCTGTGTAGCGCCTTCCTTTTTCAAGCGTTCCTGTTCTACACACTTGGCGCTGTAACTTTCCTTGGACTTCTGGAGGGCCTGAGTTATGCTCTGAATGGCTTGAACAGCTTCCAGAGTTGCTGAAACTTCTTCTTTAGTCTGTTAGGTATGAAATGATTCATCAAACGAGCAGAACTGCAAAGTGTTCAATATCTGACCAACCAATCCAATGAGCAACATAACTGATACCTTTTTATGTGATTTCACTTGTTCTTCTCCATACTTCTGAACTTCCTTTATTAATTCTTGTAATTTTCTAACAAGATCCAAGTGACAATTTGCTAATTTCTCTGTAGATGTTTTGAATACATCCCACACTGGTGCAAATGTTCTAAAGTGAAGAAAACATGGGAATAATTTACTAGAAGGAAAAAAAGTTTAAAGCTCCAAAATAGAACCACTGGAACTAATGGGCAGAAGATGAGATGAAATTAAATCACAAATGAAATGAAAGACATCTTGATTTTTTAGGCCTTGGTTAATTATTTAAAATATTTTTATTTTAATTGGAAGTTAATTACTTTACAATATTGTATTGGTTTTGCCATACATCAACATGAATCCGCCACAGCTATACACGTGTTCCCCATCCTAAACCCCCCTCCCTCCGCCCTCCCCGTACCATCCCTCTGGGGTGGTCTCAGTGCACCAGCCTCAAGCATCCAGTATCATGCATCGAACCTGGACTGGCAATTCGTTCCATATATGATATTATACATGTTTCAATGCCATTCTCCCAAATCATCCCACCCTCTCCCTCTCCCATGGAGTCCAAAAGACTGTTCTATACATCTGTGTCTCTTTTGCTATCTCGCATACAGGTTTATCATTACCATCCTTCTAAATTCTATATATGCGTTATTGTAAAGTAATTAACCTCCAATTAAATAAATTTATATTTTAAAAATAAATAAATAAATATTTTTATACCTCAGATACACCGAAATGCCTTAATTCATATCACAGGTCTGGCCATGACCCTCTCTTAATTATAACGTGTCATTTTCGGAGTTGATTTGGTTACTTAGATTTTTATCAGAAGACTTTATAATCACTGTCTGTTTAAAACTAATCTATTATCAAATCTCAATTTTAGACCCTGTAGTGCTCCATTTAAAAAGCTTCATTGAAAATAAAAGCTCGTGTAAATTCCCTGGAAATCCAGTGGTTAGGACTCCACACTTCCAATGCAGAGGGCACAGGGTGAACCCCTGATCAAGGAACTAAGATCCCATAAGCCATGCCACGGACTGTCGCCAAATAAACAAATACAATTAAAAATAAAAACTCTTCTTAATTTAAACACGCAAAAGTTAAATCTGCACATGACTTAGCTGGTTTTAGAAAAGGCAGAGGAACCAGAGATCAAATTGCCAACAGCCGCTGGATCATCGAAAAAGCAAGAGAGTTCCAGAAAAACATCTATTTCTGCTTTATTGACTATGCCAAAGCTTTTGTGTGGATCACAATAAACTGTGGAAAATTCTGCAAGAGATGGGAATACCAGACCATCTGACCTGACTCTTGAGAAACCTGTATGCAGGTCAGGAAGCAACAGTTAGAACTGGACATGGAACAACAGACTGGTTCCAAATAGGAAAAGGAGTACATCAAGGTTGTATATTGTCACCCTGCTTATTCAACTTATATGCAGAGTACATCATGGGAAATGCTGGACTGGAAGAAACACAAGCTGGAATCGAGACTGCTGGGAGAAATATCAATAACCTCAGATATTCAGATGACACCACCCTTATGGAAGAAAGTGAAGAGGAACTAAAAAAAGCCGCTTGATCAAAGTGAAAGAGGAGAGTGAAAAAGCTGGCTTAAAGCTCAACATTCAGAAAACAAAGATCATAGCATCCGGTCCCATCACATCATGGGAAATAGATGGGGAAACAGTGGAAAGTATCAGACTTTATTTTTCTGGGCTCCAAAATCACTGCAGATGGTGACTGCAGCCATGAAATTAAAAGACGCTTACTCCTTGGAAGAAAAGTTGTGACCAACCTAGATAGCATATTCAAAAGCAAAGACATTACTTTGCTGACTAAGGTTCCTCTAATCAAAGCTATGGTTTTTCCTGTGGTCATGTATGGATGTGAGAGTTGGACTGTGAAGAAGGCTGAGTGCCAAAGAATTGATGCTTTAGAACTGTGCTGTTGGAGAAGACTCTTGAGAGTCCCTTGGACTGCAAGGAGATCCAACCAGTTCATTCTGAAGGAGATCAGCCCTGGGATTTCTTTGGAAGGAATGATGCTAAAGCTGAAACTCCAGTACTTTGGCCACCTCATGCGAAGAGTTGACTCATTGGAAAAGACTCTGATGCTGGGAGGGATTGGGGGCAGGAGGAGAAGGGGGTGACAGAGGATGAGATGGCTGGATGGCATCATGGACTTGATGGACGTGAGTCTGAGTGAACTCTAGGAGTTGGTGATGGACAGGGAGGCCTGGCATGCTGCGAATCATGGGGTGGAAAAGAGTCGGACACAACTGAGCGACTGGACTGAGCTGAACTGAATAATTATTTTAGAATTTACCCACGTACTTCAACAAACACTAGACAGTTCCCTTTCTACTACACTTGGTACAGAATGTATGACATTTTCCTATCACTTTTTCTCAACATTGAGAATTTAATATTTTTAGCCGGTTCAAGTACTTTCAAGAATTACTACACTGTAATATCTTAAATAATACTTGGGATGCCAAAGGTCAGTTTAAACTAATCTGGTCAGTAGAGAATGATATAAGAATAATTTTATCCTATGCTTTCCTCAGGTACGTCATCAGATATTTTCAACAGCATTTGCCTTGCTCTATGATAAAAACAAAGAGTAGCAATGATCACTAAGGCAAGAAGGTAGAGAAAGAAATTAACTATCCTAATATGTACTCTTTACCAGTTGCTGTGTTTCTTAGCCAGCAAGAAAGCTAACTGACAATCATTTTAAGCAGTAACAATAATGTTCAAGGAGGATAAATACTTAAATAGGATTGTTCTGATTAGATCTTACCTCCCTCCCACTTTAGAATCTAATCAACACTAAAACTGGCAAGTAATTAGATGGAAAATTTCAAGAGAAATAAAGACACCTGAAAAGTAACCACTCACAACAGCACCAAAATACATGTGTATCACTTCAAGTAAACCCGATCCCTGATAGTCTATATCTCACAAGACAGATGAGTGTCCCTTTACTTTAACAAAGGAGGTTCAACATAAGATTTCTTTAAATAAGGTTTCTTTAAGGAATTACAACTATTCCATTTTATAAAGGTTGATACACACAACTTTTTTCTGGCCAAGTAATACACAATAACATACAATAAGCACTAAGAAATGAAACTAATGAATCCAAAATATGTTTAAATGCAGTTAAATTCAAAAGATAAAATTCAATTTCAGTAATATTTAAAATCTTTATAATCTTAAGTAACAACACTAACAGAAAAAATGAAATAACATCTATATTCCTGAAAGGCATACATTTCAAAGACAGAAATGTTGTCAGTAACTTTATTAGGAAACACATGTTTTTTTCTACCTCTCACCTGGTAACTAAAAATAAGGTAGAATTTCCAAGATTAAAACTATGGCCTCATGTTCAGTGAGCTAAGACAAATATCATATAATATCACTCATGTGTGGAATCTAAAGAAAAGGGCGGCATAAATAAACTTATTCACAGAACAGAAGTAGTCGCAAATGTGGAAAACACACTTATAGTGACCAGGAAAGGGGAGGAGGGATAAACTGTAAGACAGGATCTGACAGGCACACACCACTGTATACAAAACACAACTAACAATAACCTACTGTACATCACAGGGAACTCTGCTCAATGGTCTGCTAATGGCCTACATGGGCAAAGAATCTTAAAAAAAACAAACAAAAGACAAGACAGAAGTAGAGTCACAGATGTAGAAAACAGACAGACTTAATGGTTACCAAGGGGCGGGGGAGGATAAACTGGGAGACTGGGATGGACATACACACATATATATATAGCTATGGACTATATATAAAAGAGATAACTGACAAGCACCTCCACTATATGCATAGCACAGGAACTCTACCCAATATACTATCATGGCCTATATGGGAAAAGAAATTTTAAAAAGACTGGGTGTGTGTGTGTATATATATATATGTATACACACACACATATATACATACATACATACATATACACACACACATGCATACATACATATATATATGGATAACTGATTCACTTTGCTGTACAACTGAAACTAACACAACACTGTAAACCAATCATACTTCAATAAAAATTGTTTTAAAATATTATTTCTAAAATATCAATCATACTGGAAAACTAAAAGAGTGTATGAAAGAAAATAATTTGTTATATATATGTTAAAAAAAAAAAAAGTCTATTGGTTAAAGCTAGTTTCTATTATTCCAGTTATTCTGTGGCCCTTCTACTCTGGTCAATAAAGAAGAAATTATGTTTAGAAGAGGCAAAGTCTACATGAAGGAGTTAAAAAGAGGAGGATGTGAAAAAAGTGAGGAGAGAGAGGGAAAAAGAAGGAAGAATGAAGCTGCACGGAAGGAACCAATAAGTGCAGGACAACTTGGAGGAAAGAACAGACACAGCCATCAGCTACCAGTCTCCACTCTCCTCTGGGTGCAAAGAGAACTGCAGAAGGTCCTCTTGGCTGTGGCTGTTAGCACTTACATAATGGACAGTGTCACCACCCCGAGGATCAACTAAGAGTCCTACTCTCATTTATCTGGGCTACAAACTAGGAGGACTTCTGTTTAAACTAGTCCAATTACACTAGAGAATACTTTCATAAAACAGTCATTATTAACCAGCTTTTTAGATCATAAGAACCATATGTGAATCTGACAACTGGTATACACCCCTTCAGAGGTATGGATTAACGCCTACACAAAATCTTATATAAATTTCAGAGGAATCATAGATTCATCAGAATCCCAGATGAAGAGGAATCTTTTACTGAGTATCATTGTAAAAATATTTATATTAAGTAAATATAAGACTATTTTAACATCTTAGTTAAAATATAATCTCTCCCCCAATTTTAGATAAGTCAGATTAAGTATTCCTTCCAGACTTGTTATTATTCAAATTACACAATTACTCTTTTCCAGAGTTGTTATAGCTATAAGTATACCTCATTTTAAAATATTCTTATTAATAATATTCATTTTTCAAAGAAAACATTTCCTGAGCACATATTTTTAAAGGGAAAATTTAAAGGTAGTCTATAAAATCCTAACTGACATTTCCAATGTATTTTAATCACTTCAATAAAATTTATACTGAGTTTTTAAAGACCACTGTTCAACAAAATGTAAATGAACTTACAGAAAACCAGAATAATGTGCATAGCACATAACATTTATAATCCCAAAATTATACTACCAAAAGACTATGCAGTTTTAAAGGGGGAAAAGTAAGTTTCATTTTGCATTAACTGATTCAACAAATTCAGCTGTATTTTCTATTAAAGTCAAGAATTATTCATATAGGCATATTTAAAACAAATAATTATATATTTTATATTTATGAACTCTTACATCTTTAATGGAAATCTACTATTCTCAAAAACTTTGGCTAAATCAACACTGAAAGAACTGTTCAAAGAAATTAACTCACCCAAGTTGTGAATAATTGCTTGCAGATTTTGCTAGTTTTGTCATTGACCTGGAGTACGCCTCTTCTATTGTAGCTCTGTTAAATCAAATATCAATACTGTAAGAGCTCTAGTTTAATGACCAAACACAGAAAATACAAGATAATTCCAACTGCAGAAATAAACAGATAACTCAAAGTATATGTTAAAAATAAGTAGGTATGTGGTCATGAATTTCTGATCTATCTTTAAATGCCCTTTGTGCACATCTATTTAAAGAACTTGTCTGGTATAGAACTAAAATAATGTTTGTCACCAAGAAACTTCGGTATAAAGTCACCCTTTTTCTTTTAGTACCAATGGTTATGCGAACAGGAAGAACAAAAGTACCGCTTCCTATATTCTCTGTATACATACAAACTGATTCAGTACGAAAAATCTTTTGTGTTTAACATAGCTTTATTATTAACACTGTGATTTCATGATTATGCACACTTAATAGAATGCGAGACTGACGATAGTCATCTGCACAAGACTATTAGCAAGTACGAAATACTGAACTTCAAGCTCTTAATCTAATCTGTATTAGATCTAAAACACTAACAAATAGACATTTCACACTATAATATTGGGTTTTACATACTATTATTCAGCATACAGAATTTTATGCTAAAAAAACTGAACTAAAGCCACTAAATATAGAATAGAAACAAATGTTCCCATAGGCACATAACTTACAAATAAAAAATATGACACTGTCTTGGCCTTTCCAACTCTACAAAAGTTAAGTTTTATCTTACCTCTCCCATAATTACCCTATCCCTTCTCAGTCTGTGCTACCCTTAACAGAGGAAGTCTACAACCACCACTGCCTTCCATTTATTTACTTTGATAGGTTCAACTAACATTGTTTCTAATGTGCAAATTCAAATCGACATCCTGTTCTTGAATCAAATCATTTGCTTAATATCTAAATACCTCAAGCATAACTCTACCTAGATATTTTAACCACCTAAAACTCAGAATATCCAAAATAAGCTTACCTCCAAACTCTTCCCCAAACCCAACCGCACAAAAACTTTTTAAAAAAAGAAACTATTAATAGCAACTGACTCTCACTGACAGCACTGTGATTTTTTTCTTGCTTCTTTAAACTTCTATGTGTCTTTTTAATATATTAAAGGAGTAGTACTTTGATAATTTTTTAAAAGTTAAAACAGAAATAATATATCAGTGAATAAGTTAAACAACAAGGAAAAAAATAGTTCAATTTCCACTAATAGCAAATTGATCTAAAAACCTTCCAATGAGAAAGGAGAAAAGTAGGAGAGGTGAGGGGTATGCCTAAAGGGCATCAGAGAACTAAAGACCAGTTAAGAATCAGTAAGCCAAGATCCAAGAGGAGGATATCCAGAGAGAAACAGATATGTAGGGCAGCTTTTCCCTGGGGGCATCTAGAAGAGGCAGCTAAGACTGAGAAATGGAGCAAAGCCTCGCAAGGTTAAGGGATATAGGACTAGCTTCAGACTTGCCACAGGTGGGAAGCATGAGAAAATCCATATCCTTTAAATTGAGACCCAAAGAGTAAGCATGAGTTAAGGATGAACCCTAAGTAGGCAAGCTCTCAAAGTGACTACAAACTCTTATCTTATCAAACTTTGATACTGGACCCTGCATGGTTGTCTTAAACACATTCCAACAACAGCCAGGCACATAAAGAAAGAAGATAAGATGAACAATCAGCAGAAACAAATTTAACAATGTTCCAAATGCTAATATTATAAAGCTCAGACTTTGTGAGTTTATGTATTATAAAAACATAAATTCTCTATCTGAAAAATACAACAACCAAAATTAGTATCTCAAAGCTTGCAGTTAGACTAGATTTCATACACTGTACTGTGTGTTAGTCACTCAGTTGTGTCCAACTCTTTGTGACCCCATGGACTAAAGTCCACCAGGCTCCTCTGTCCCTGGGATTCTCCAGGCAAGAATACTGGAGTGGGTTGCCATTTCCAATCTCCAATACACTGTAGTGAGAATCGGTAAACTAGAGAGAGGTGAGAAGAGTCTATTCTGGTTTAAAGCTCAATGAAACATAAACTAATATAATATTGTAAGTCAACTACAATCCAACAAAAATTAATTTAAAAAAAAAGAAAAGCTCAATGAAACAAAAGACTGGGAAACAGAAAAGAAAAATAAAAGATAAAGGACAATGCAAAAATGTCTGACATGTAAAGAAAGTAAGAACAGGTCAGAAGAAATACCTACAAGAGATAATGCTGAAGAATTTTCCAAAACTGATAAAAGCTATCAAACCACAGGTTCAGGTTAGCCCAACAAATCCTAAGAGGGCAAATAAACAGATATGTACACATAAATAAAAGTAAAAAGATAAGTCACATCATGGCAAAACTGGGGAAGGTCAAAAAACAAAAAGAAAATCTAAAAGCAGCTAAACCCTTCCCACCATCAAATGTTACCTTCAAAGGAACAATAATTAGACCGACAGCTAACATCTAAACAGTACAATGCAATAATCTTTGAAGAACTTTTTTTTAATCTAGTAAAATGCAAAACCATAAAACTCATGGAAGATAACATAGGAGAAAACTTAGATGACGTTGGCTATGGTGATGTCTTTTTAGATAAATCACTAAAGACACAATCTATGAAAGAATTCACTGATAAGGTGGACTTCATTAAAATAAAAACCAGCTCTGTGAAAGATGTCAAGAAAATAAGAAGACAAGCCACAGACTGGGATAAATTATTTGCAAAAGAATGAGAAAAAAACACACTGTTATCCCAAATATATTGTTGACTCTTAAAGCTCAACTGTAAGAAAATAACCTGATTAAAAAATGTGCCAAAAACTTTAAGAGACACTTCACCAAAGATAACATACAGATGACAGACAAGCATATGAAAAGATGCTCTACATCACATGTCATCAGGGAAACGTAAATTAAAACAAGATACCACTATGTATCTATTAGAATGGCCACAGTCTAGAACACTGACAACATCAAGGATGTGGAGCAACAGAAACTCTCTTTCATTGCTGGTAAGAACGCAAAATAATACAGCCACTTCACAAGACTCTTACCTCACAATCTAGCAACTGTGTTCTTTGCTATATACTCAGAGGAGTTGAAAACTTATGTTCACGCACAGAATGGTTACAGTAGGTTTATTCATAACTGGAAAGCAACCACGATGTTAAAACTGAAAAGCAACCAAGATGCCTGTCCTTCAGTAGAACAGATAGAATGGATAAATAATGAATAAATCACATCCAGACAGTGGAGTATTATTCAGCATATTACTAAGTGAAAAAAGCCAACCTAAAAATGCTATTATTACATACTATCTGATTCCAGCTACAGTTGACCTTCGAGCACCACAGGCGTGAACTATGCAGGACCACTTACACAGATTACTAAATGATCCACAGCTGTTTGAATCCATGGATACAAAGTTGCAGATATGAAGTGTCCACTGTAAAAATATACATGATATTCAACTACACAGAGGGTTGGCACCCCTAAACCCTGTGTTAAAGAGTCAACTACAAATATGACATTCTTGAAAAGGCAAAACTATGGAAACATTAAAACAGAACACAAAGGGTTCTAGACAAGTGAAAATACTCCGCAGAATATTATAATGATGGGTATGTGTCATCATACATTGACCAACCCATTGAATGTGTAACGCCAAGACTGAACCCCAAGGTAAACTACGGATTTTGGATGATTGTGATGTATCAATGTAGATTCATTCTTGGTTAAAAAAAAAAGTCTCACTCTGATGAGTAATGTTGATAATGGAAAGGCTATGTGTCTGGGGATGGGGACACACACAAAACCTCCTTTCAATTTCAGCTTCCCTGGTGGCTCAGTCAGTAAAGAATCTGCCTATAATGCAGGAGACCCAGGTTCGATTCCTGAGTCAGGAAGATCTCCTAGAGAAGGAATTGGAAACGCACTCCAGTATTCTTGCCTGGAGAATTCCATGGACAGAGGAGCCTGGCTATCAATTTTGTTGTAAATCTAAAACTGCTCCTAAAAAATTAACAAAAGAAATGTTCCAACTAGAATACTATACCCAGCAAAAATACAAATGAAAGTAAACCCTTAATAAAACAATGGATCTAGGNCCAGTATTCTTGCCTGGAGAATTCCATGGACAGAGGAGCCTGGCTATCAATTTTGTTGTAAATCTAAAACTGCTCCTAAAAAATTAACAAAAGAAATGTTCCAACTAGAATACTATACCCAGCAAAAATACAAATGAAAGTAAACCCTTAATAAAACAATGGATCTAGGTGATGAGCATCAATGGCTACTAACATCATGAAAGAGATAAAACCAAAATATTATATGTCTTTGATGGAAGTATACATATTGCCGATGAAGGAGTCTCATCAAAATATTGAACTGAATTTCATCTAGTTGCTACATTTTAATCTATTACATTTTTTTCTTCTCTTACCTTAGAATTAATATCCTCATTTTTTTAGTGGTTATCCTAGAGATTATAACATAGTTCCTTGATGTTAATTTCTAGTAATAATTAGTACTTTTATCATCTTCCTGAAAACGCAAGAACCTGAGAATACTACCACCTCTTGACTTATATGCTTTATATTCCATTAGTATGTGTGTTTAATTTTTTACTCTGGAAATTTAAAGTTTTCTATTTTTAAAACACTTTTTATTGTGGAAATGTACACTTATATGCCATTTTTGTGTGTGTTTCTTTAGCTTTTTATTGTAAACCACTAAGTAATGAACTGTAATATAATTTCAACAGTTTTTAGTATTTTTACAGTCTTGTTTAAAACAGTTCTCTGACATCAAATTATTACCTGTCCATAGACACTTATGTATGTATCTCTAACAGCTAATGATTTAGAGGACAATAACATTGCCCAGTTAACAAAATAAATGTTAATTAAATATTTTTAATGTCTAGTTTATTTGTTCAAGCCAGGTGGTCACTTTTTTTTATATGTTTTGTAAAAGTCATTTTTCAGATTTATTAAAATTATTTTACTTTTCCTCTGGTGCTTTTGTCCTGGATCGCTTTTCTTCTTTTTAAAAAGCATCTTTTAATACTTCTTAATGTGGATTTTCTGGTGATAAATTCTCAGTTTTTGTTGGTTGGTCATATCTTTCATTTATCTTCATTTAAGAAGCTTTTTATTATGAACACTTTCAAACATGTAAAAAGCTTACTCAGAAGCTAGGATCTTAATATAGTGAACTTCCATGCTGCAACCTCTGTGCTTCAGCATGGTTAAACCATAGCCAAGTTTGTTCTATCTATTCCATACCACTACTACTGAACTGTTATAAAGCAGATCTCAGACTCAAAGACGGTGCATTTCATCCATCAGCATTTCAGATGTGTCTGTGAAAGATAAGGGCGGTTTCAAAAACAGAACCACAGTATGTTACCTTATCTAAAAATATAGTATTAGTTCTCTAATGTCACCAGATATCCAGTCAGTGCTCAGTTTTCCTCAATTGTCATATACACACATAATACATGTAGTTGATTTTCTCCAGTCAGGACCACAGCAAGATTTATACATTATGTTTAACTGATGTGACTTCTGAGTCTCTCTATCTGTAGCTTTCCTCACCCTGTCCTTACTGTTCTTTCGATGTTGAAGGAACCATATTATCTGTTCTATAGAGGGTCCCACATCCTAGAACACGCTAATTGCATATTCATAGTTTTAACGTTTTACTTTACCCTAATATTTCATGTTTGAAAGTGTCCATAACAAAAATTTCTTAAATGAAGATAAATTAAAGATATGACCAACAAAAACTGAGGATTTATCACCAGAAAATCCACATTAAGGGGTATTAAAAGATGCTTTTTAAAAAGAAGAAAAACGATCCAGGACAAAAGCATCAGAGGAAAAGTAAAATAATAAATCTAAAAAATGACTATACAAAATATATAAAAAACATAGCCACCTGACTTGAGCAAATGAACTAGATATTTAAAATATTTAATTATCATTAATTTTGTTACCTGGGTAATATTATTGTCCTCTAAATCATTAGCTGTTAGAGATACATACATAAGTATCTATGGACACTTACACATAAGTGTCTATGGACAGGTAATAATTTGATGTCAGAGAACTGTTTTAAACAGGACTGTAAAAATACTAAAAACTGTTGAAACTATATTACAGTTCATTACTTAGTGGTTTATAATAAAAAGCTAAAGAAATACACACAAAAATGGCATATAAGTGTACATTTCCATAATAAAAAGTGTTTTAAAAATAGAAAACTTTTAATTTCCAGAGTAAAAAAATTAAACACACATACTAACGGAAATATGAAGCATCTAAGTCAGGAGGTGGTAGTGTTCTCAGGTTCCTGCGTTTTCAGGAAGATCATAAAAGTAGCAATTATTACTAGAAATTAATATATCAAGGAAGTATGTTACTATCTCTAGGTTAACCACTAAAAAATGAGGCTATTAATTCTAAGGTGAGATAAGAAAAAAATGTAATAGAATAAAAAATATTTAAGGCCAAAGGATAAGAAAGAGAAGGACAAAATATGAAACAAGTAAGATAAACAGAAAAAATATTAAAATAGTAAAGAGGTTGGCAAACGGCAGCACCATCAGCAAATCTGGCCAATTGTTTGTTTTCATAACTAAAGTTTATTATTTATATGCTGGTCATAGCTGCTTCTGTATTAAAGAACAGAGGGACTTCCCAGGTGGTCCAGTGGCTAAGACTCTTGAGCTCCAAATGCAGGGGGCCTGGACTGGATCCCTGGTGAGGAAACTAGATCCCACATGCCACAACTAAAACCTAGTGCATCTAAACAAATACATACATTAAAACAACAACAACAACAATGAACACTAGAGCTGAACAGCTGCAACAGACACCAAATCACACAAAAAGCCTTTACACAGAAAGTTTGACAGTCTCTGACACAACAAATTTGAGCCTAACTATATCTGGAAATACACTGGTGTAAAGGACTAAATGATCCAATTAAAGAATAAAGATTGTGAAAATGGCTTTAAAAACAAACGAGAAACACATTTACACCACAACAATACAGGTAAGAAAAAAATACAAATATCATGCAAATACTAAAACTAAATGCAAGAAGATGCAACTTTAAATAAAGAAGACTTCAACACAAAAAAACACTGCTAGAGATATAATAGTACACTTTAGAATGAATTTTTTTTTTAAGTTCAATTTACCTGAAGATTTACTAGTTCTAAATTTCTATCCATACAGCCCCAAATATACAAAGTAAAAAGTGGCAGAACTACATAGATGAACATTCATAATCTACATATGAGATTTTCAAAACACCTCTTTCAGAAACTGATAAAATCAGCAGGATTAAAAAAAACAAAAAACAATGAGAATATATTAGAATTGGAAGAGCAGAATTCACAAATTTACCATAATATATAGAGAACTTGATATCCAGCAAATGCAAAATACTTTCAGGTAGGTAAAAATATTTACTAAAATTGACTCCATCCTGGTCCATAAATCAAGGGTCAACAAATTTCAAAACAGTGAAATCATACAGAGTATGTTCTCTAACCACAATGCAATTAACCTTGAAAAAAAGAAAAAATATACCTTTAAAAATGAACACATATTTGGAAATTAAGAAATACACTTCTGAATAACCCACAGAGGTAAGAAAGAAAACACAATGAAACTTTAAATATATTTAAACAAAGTACAACAAAAATCCTATTTCTCAAAAATAATAGAGTACAACAAAAGCAAGGCTTGAGGGAAATACACAGAGTTAAATGAATATATCCGAAAAGAAAAAAGTTGAAAATTATTAAGTTAAGCATCCATTCCCCAAAATTTAGCAATAGAACAGCAAATTCAACACAAATTTATTTAAGGAAATAAAGAACAGAAGTTAACAAAACAGAAAATAAATATATAAAAAGAGATCAACAAAGTTAATAACTGGTTCCTCATAAAAACTATTAAAACCAACAAACATCCAATGAGACTGATCATGAAAAAAGGGAGAAGACACAAATAACCAGTATCAGGAATAAAAAGTAAGACATCAGTATAGATCCTGTAGATAATTTTAAAAGTTCGCTAAAGAACATAAGAAAAACTTTTTGCCAATATATTTGAAAATTTACACAAGGGAAAACTCCTTAAAATACAACTTACCAAATTCAATATCTGAATAGTCCTGTAACTATTTTAAAAATTAAATACATGATTTAAAACTTTCCTACAAAGACAATTTCAAGCCCAGGTGGTTTTACCAGCAAATTTTATAAAACATATAAGGAAGAAACTATAATCTTCCACAAATTTTTTCCAGAGAATACAAAAACAAGGAATATACCCCAACTCACTTTATGACGCCAACAAATCTTGATTAGCAAAACCTAAGAAGGACATTTAGAGAAAGGAAGTTTTCAGGTCAATCTCCCTCATAAATATAGATGCAAAAATGAAACAGCAGCAAACAGCTCTACTAATGTATAAAAATGATCAATACATCTCCACTAAATGTGGCTTATATCAGGACTGGAACGTTCAAAATTCAATGTAATTCAGATTAGCAAAAGATATAAAAAACAAAGAAAACATCCATTCATGATTTTCTTGAACAGGAAAACAAAAGCCTTATAAAACAATACGTAGAATTTCCACAATCTGATAAACAGTAGGGAAAAGAACTGCAATAAATATTTGAGTGTGATGTGGGACTGGAAACAAGACTAGGACGCCTATCATCACCATCTCTGCTCAGCATTACACAGGAGGTGTATGCCAGTGCAGTAAGAAATCAAATAAAATATACACAGATTAAAAAGGGAGAGGTAAAACTGTCATTTTCACAAGATGACTGAACACAGAGAAAATCCGAAAGAATCTACAGATAAATAAAATTACCAGAATAAGTAAGAACTCCCAGGCTGCTGGACATAAAAATCAAAATATAAAACTCAAGCATGTTTATATAAATCTGCAACAAATAACCGACAAATTGCTTTTATCTAGAATATATAAGAATTTTTTTCAATGTATTTTTTAAAAGGAAAGAAAAACCAGAAAAATAGGCAAAAGATGAACAGATACTTCATTAAAGAAAACATGCCAATTATATATGAAAGGATGTTCAATTTCATTATTCATCAGGGACATACAAGTTAAAATCACAATGAGTACTACTTATCAGTATGGCTTAAATAAAAGGACAGATAAAACCAAGTGTTGTTGAGGACATGGAGCAGCTTGAACTCTCCAACAAGGCTGCTGCTGCTGTAAATTGGTTCAACCACCTTGGAAAATTCTTTGGCATTATCTACTAGAGTTGAACATACATATACTCTAAGACTTGGCAATTCTACTCCAGGGTAAATGAAAGTGAAATTGAAAGCATTAGTCGCTCAGTCATGTCCTACTCTTTGTGGCCCCATGGGGTGTAGCCCACCAGGCTCCTCTGTCCATGGAATCCTGTTAAATTTTATGCCAGGGTAATTAACTAATATAAATATATGTACTCTGAGACACATGTTCAAGAATATTCAAAGCAGTATTACTTGTAACAGCAAAAACTTAGAAACATCCCAAATGTCTGTCAACAGTAATAGATAAACACATTCAGTATATTTACATAATTTGAAATTAAACAGCATTATAAGTAAACTCAACACAAATGAATCTCACAACAGTGCTGAATAACAGAAGTCAGAAAAAATATCTACTACAGAATTAATTCAAAGTTCAAAAAATAGGCATAACTTACTTCCTTTGATAGATAAAATTACCATATATCCATAAATGGAACACTACTCAATAGCAAAGAATAAATTAGTGATGTGTGCAATGCAACAACATGGACCAATCTCAAAATAATTATATTGAGTGAAAGCACTGGACAACTAAGTATATCCTGCATGATTCCATTCAGATAAAATACTAGAAAATGCAAACTAACCTAAGTATCAAAAGCAAACTAGAATTAGCTTACGGATGGCGGGGTGGGGAGAGAAGGAAGGAATTACCAAGGAGATAAATATGTTCACTATCTTGTTTGTGGTGATGGTCATGAGTGTATGTATACGTCAAAATGTATCGAACTCTACGCTTTAAATATATGCAATATATTGTGCGTCAATTATACCTCAATAAAGCTGGAGAAGGAAATGGCAACCCACTCCCAGTGTTCTTGCCTGGAGAATCCCGGGGACGGGGGAGCCTGGTGGGCTGCCATCTGTGGGGTCGCACAGAGTCAGACATGACTGAAGTGACTTAAAAGTAAAAAAAAAAAAAAAAAAAAGTTGTAGGGAGGGAGGGAGACAGGGAAGAAAGGAGCAAAGGAGAAAGGAAAGAGAACGGAAGGAAGCATGGAAGAGGGGAGGAAAGAATTACAAGGGTATGAGAGAAAAAAGGTCTGAATGATTAGCTTAAGAAGTTATTTAACCTTTCTGGGCCCCCGTTGTCTGATCTATAAAATGAGACTTAGAGTTTTGACAGTTAAATGATAGTGTATGCAAACCCCTGGGCTTCCCAGGTGGCGCTAGCGGTAAAGAACTCGCCCGCCAGTGCAGGAGATGTAAGAAAGGCAGGTTCAATCCCTGGGTTGGGAAGATCTCTGGAGGAGGGCATAGTTATACACTCCAGTATTCTTGCTGGGAGAACCCCATGGACAGAGGAACCAGGCAGGCTCGCAAAGACCCTATTAAGTACATAGGGTTGCAAAGAGTCGGACACAACTGAAGTGACTTAGCACATACACACACACACAAGCAAATTCTTAGTGGATAGCACATGTTTGTGTGCATATCTTTTCTTCTTTTCTTTCTCATTCACTCCTTCAAGAAATATGAGTATCCAACTGTTTCAGGCTCTCTGCTAGGCACTGGGATACAACAGAATATTGTATACTGTTTCCCTTATAGGAGAAACAAATAAGAAAAATAAGAAACTACAACATTTTATGAATACTATAAAGAGATATGTGATCTTGAGAGAGATTATAAAAGGTGATTTTGACCTAGTCAAAGAGATTAGGAAAGGCATTCCTGGAAAGGTGAATATTAATCCACTGCTGACCTCTAAGGTCAGTACGTATAAATAAGGACTAAGCATGTATAAAACTTCGATTGATAAAAGCCTGTCAATAAAATAGCCAATGTTTCTAGAGAGGAAAAAGGAGTCTAAATAAACATAAGTCTGGTGTGAGCTAAGTTTGAAAGGCAATTTGGGGTCATACCATGTAGGCCTCTTAAGAGCAATGGGAAGGCTCTGAAGTGGTTTCAACGGAAGTAACAAACTGAACTTTGAAAGACTTCACTTTGAACTTTCAAACTGTAGTTTGAAAAAGAAACCTCCAATTGCAGTACAGAGAATAAATTACAGGAGAATAATAATGAATGTAGACAGGACAGTTAGGCACTATTGCTACAGTCCAGGCAACAATAATGATAGCTTGGATCAGGACAGCACTGTTAGAAATTCATTTTATCAAAAAATGTTTCCTGAAGGCCTACCAAGGCCAAGCTCTATCCTAAGTGCAGGACAATGAATAAGCAAAAAAGAAAAAAAAGAAGAAAAACAAAACCCTGTTCTTGTGGGGTTCATATTCTAGTGGGGAGAGACGGGCTAAATAAGTGAAATATCACTCATATCAGGTGTGCTATGGAGAAAAATAAAGTAGCAGCGGTCCGGTGGAAGGAGGTGTTTTCTCAATGGCCACAGAAACATTCACGGGTCAGATTCCGAGCAAAGAAGGATGACCCAGGAGTCCTGGACGTCTTATAGTCACTGACACAAACAGGACTAAAAGGCACAACTAGAACTGCCCTGCTGGTCACAAGGCAGATAATCATAATAGTGATGCAAGTGCTAGTCAAGAAGGAGGCTAGGGGATGGGCCAGGAGATGCAAGTTCCACTGTCTCGCCTTTTACTCTTTCCAGTGATGGAAAGTGTGTCAGTAAGGGACAGCTTTATCCACAGCACTTAGGGCTTATGGTCCCCCTTTCAACTGCAGCAGAAAGGGGAAAGTCAAAGAGGATTTGTCTAACGTTACCTCGTTCCTCAATTCCTACAAGTTGATAAACTCCAAGAAGGCAGAAGCTGAATCCTTATCGCCACATTCCCCGATACACAGCAGATGTGGGATATATATGGAAAGAATAAATGAATGGCATATTGTATCTAAAGGCAACATGTCCCTATATTAGCAAGGAAAACATTTTAAATGTGTTCACATGAAAATTACCAAGTAGGACCAGCCACAAAATAGCCTTAATCAAATTAAATTATGCTGATACTAATAGTTTTTAATTGACTATTATATTCTAAGAGTATTAAAGAAAACTATGTTTTATAAATTTGCACAATTTAAAAACACATAATTAAGGATTTTTAAAAAATAAAAGTCATAAAACTATAGCTAAATGACAAATTCAGAAAACTTAAGTCTTTTCAAGTTGTTAGTATGTTTAATGACATACTTGTTTAAAGAAACAGTAATTCTCACCCTACAAAATTCCTGTTTTATCACCTTGCTAGCATATTTAATAAAAAATATATAGATAATATTCTCAAGCAGTGATCTGCAAACCAGATCAATGCCACTGAGAGCTACTACTTAGCCTGCAGTGTATAGATGACAGAGAACCACTACTTTAAAGTGTAAAGAGTATACTTTTTTAAGAGTAGTTGATTACTTTTATTCAAATCCAACTAAAAATTTTCTCAATTATTCATATTCTGAAATGTTTCTTAATAATGAATTATTAAATGACTTATTAAAAAATACATACCTTTCTCTTACAAAATCTGCTAGTTCTTTTGTCGATATCTGTCCATGTTTCATATTATGGTAAAGGACATCAAAGCCACTATTCTTTTCCCCCTAAAATTTAAAAAGATTTTTAGTTTAACAAAAGAAGAGATCAAAATTACTTAAGCAAAACTAATATGCAATTCCAATGTTCAAATGAACTGTTTTCCTTAAGTTAAGCATTGCTCCTCACTGTATAATTTTAAACTGTATCAAAGGAATACTATAGGCTTTGATAATGTGTACATTTACATACACATATATACACAACATACATAAACACACTCTATAATCACTATTAAGGATATATTAATGAAACACATTTGAAATTAAAAAAAATAAATGCAGTCTAACTTAGGACTTTATTTTCTTGGGGTCCAAAATCACTGCAGATGGGTGACTGCAGCCATGAAATTAAAAGGGGCTTGTTCCTTGGAAGAAAAGCTATGACCAACCTAGATAGTATATTAAAAAGCAGAGACATTACTTTGCTGACAGAGGTCCGCATAGTCAAAGCAATGGTTTTTCCAGTAGTCATGTATGGATGTGAGAGTTGGACCATAAAAAAACCTGAGCACCAAAGAACTGATGCTTTTGAACTGTGGTGCTGAAGAAGACTCTTGAGAGTCCCTTGGACTCAAACCAGTCAATCCTAAAGGAAATCAATCCTGAATATTCACTGGAAGGACAGATGATGAAGCTGAAACTCCAATACTTTTGCCACCTGATGCTGACTCATTAGAAAAGACCAAGATGCTGGGAAAGATTGAAGGCAGGATGAGAAGGGGATGACAGAGGATGAGATGGTTGGATGGCATCACCGACTCAATGGGCATGAGTTTAAGCAAGCTCCGGGAGTTGGTGATGGACAGGGAAGCCTGGCGTGCTGTAGTGCATGGGGTCGCAAAGAGGCGGACACAACCGAGCAACTGAACTGAACTGAATTTAGGAAAGATAAACATGGACCATTACCAAATCTCATGTCAATCCCTTTACCTATATTGAGGCATTCCTGATTATTTAACTCAGAGTCTACACTTTACAATAACTAAATCTTGATTTTTGAGTCAAAATAGCATTTACTAATCATATAAGCACTAAACACCACAAAACACTTTATAATCGCTAATATAAGTCTTTCAGTAAACTTAACTTGAGATATAAGAAAGGAGGTAAAATTCTAATAAAACAGCAGTAACAGACTGCTGCTGCTGCTGCTAAGTCACTTCAGTTGTGTCCAACTCTGTGTGACCCCACAGAGGGCAGCCCACCAGGCTCCACCGTCCCTGGGATTCTCCAGGCAAGAATACTGGAGCGGGTTGCCATTTCCTTCTCCAATGCATGAAAGAGAAAAGTGAAAGTAAAGTCGCTCAGTCCGTCCGACTGTTAGCGACCCCATGGACTACAGCCTACCAGGCTCCTCCGTCCATGGGATTTTCCAGGCAAGAGTACTGGGGTGGGGTGCCATTGCCTTCTCCAGTAACAGACTACTGGCTGTGTATTAGTTGTGTCTTTTTGCAACCCCATGACCTCAACTAATGGAAAATTAACAGAACCAGGCTACTATAGAACCCTAGAAAATCTTAGAGCCATTTAATCCAATACAAATTTAAATTAGCAAGTAATAACAAAGAAAACATTAGAAACAGAAATTTTATGGGTGAAATGAAAGACTATAAACTAAATTCAACAACTCTTTTTACAATCAGCAGTTTTAGTTTTTCTTTAGTGATCAAGTCCCTGGGTCAGGAAGATCTCCTGGAGAAGGAAATGGCTACCCACTCCAGTATTCTTGCCTGGAAAATCCCATGGACGGAGGAGCCTGGTAGGCTACAGTCCATGTGGTCGCAAAGAATCAGACACGACTGAGCGAATTCACTTCACTTCACTTCACTTACTGATAATAAGAAGAAGTGAACATATTTGTTGGAAATAGAAAGCAATGCCAAAAGCAAGTATTACGCAATCTGAGACTTAGTTTTCCACAGTTCAACAAAAACAGGAAACATATTATAGAAGCTTCCGGCTATTTTGAAGTGATTCCTAATAAACCTGTCAGCTAGCATAGCAAGTAATCAGACTGTTACACATACAAAAAATTAAAATATATGTAATGAGATAATACAAACAATATCCCTAGCATTCTAAACATCCATTTCCATTTTATCAAGGATATAAAACTACAGTCTCCTATAAATTTGCTGCTGCTGCTGCTAAGTCACTTCAGTCGTGTCCGACTCTGTGCGACCCCATGGACTGCAGCCTATCAGGCTCCCCCATCCATGGGATTTTCCAGGCAAGAGTACTGGAGTGGGGTGCCATTTCCTTCTCCAGTTCTCCTATAAATCTAAACACATCCATTTTTGCTTCTATAATTTTTCACTTTTAAAATAAATTATGATCTAACTTTAGTTTTTTACTTTCTCTGGGTTTTTCATGCAAATTTATTCCAGCCAAAATAATAGTCTCTGAGGTAACCATTATCTCTAGTCTATAGCAAGCAAAAAAAAACCATGAAGATTAGTAAATAAAATAACAGACAAAATAATCAAGGACCTGAAATCTCTAAGATTGGAGATTTACTTGAATATACTACAGAAACTATAAATAATTAAACTATTCACCAACTCCCATAATATAGTCATGAACCATGAAAGAAAAACAAGTCTGAAATCTAAAATCATGAAATCCATAGTCTGGAGCTCTGAGTCCCCAAAAATCTTCCCTGACAACTACCAGTTTTCACTGGCACATAATTCTAAGTCAGGTTCCCAATGTGTGCTATGCATATTCATTGCTGCTGCTAAGTCACATCAGTCGTGTCTAACTCTGTGTGACCCCATAGATGGCATCCCACCAGGCTCCCCCGTCCCTGGGATTCTCCAGGCAAGAACATTGGAGTGGGTTGCCGTTTCATTCTCCAATGCATGAAAGTGAAAGTGAAGTCGCTCAGTTGTTATGCATATTCAAATTAGAAATACGCTGGTGCTATGTTGTGTTCAGTCATGTCCAACTTTTTGCAACCTATGGACTGTAGACTGCCAGGCTCCTCTGTCCACAGGACTCTCCAGGCAAGAATACTAGAGTGGGTTGCCTTGCTCTCCTTCAGGGGATCTTCCCCACCCAGGAATCAAACCTGTATCTCTGGTGTCTCTTGCACTGCAGGCAGGTTCTTTACCCACTGAGCCACCTGGGAAGACCACTCACTCATTTGATGCTCTTAAAAAGTGTAAAAACGCCCAATTCTAGGCACTGTTTTCTTAATTTCACAAACCTGTTAACACAAATACTTAATGTATCATAAACTTTCCTTTGGTAAAACTGGACTTCCCTGGTGGCTCAGAGATTAAAGTGTCTGCCTGGAATATAGGAGACCAGGATTTGATCCCTGGGTCGGGAAGATCCCCTGGAGAAGGAAATGGCAACCCACTCCAGTACCCTTGCCCGGAGAATCCCATGGAGGGAGGAGCCTGGTAGGCTATAGTCCATGGGGTCGCAAAGAGTCGGACACGACTGAGCAACTTCACTTTCACTTTGGTAAAACTAAGCAAAAATTTTAATACTTCAAGTGGCTCTATCTACACACACACACACACACACACACACACACACATGTATCTTAAAGAAAAATGTTCAAAGGTAAGTATCAAAAAAGAACCCAAGCCTACTATTACTTTATCAAAACCTGCTTTATAGCTTTTGCTAAGAGATGACAGTGTATTAGGGATACACACATCTATACACAGGTGAGATACAGCAGGAGACGAGCAGTAGCGCCCAGGGCTAGACTCGTGCGGCTGCAGTGTCTTCACCTGAAAAAACTGGAAATTCTGGGGAGATGGGGAAGACCACTCTTGAAACTAGCAATCCTAACTCATAATTCTGTCACCATTTGAGATTAACCAGTTTTCTTAAAACTACAAGTACTTCCATGCAAGTTCTAATTAATCTTTTAATAGCTGCCAACAGTCCACTCTGAAGGAGATCAGCCCTGGGTGTTCATTGGAAGGACTGATGCTAAAGCTGAAACTCCAGTACTTTGGCCACCTCATGCGAAGAGTTGACTCACTGGAAAAGACCCTCATGCTGGGAGGGATTGGGGGCAGGAGGAGAAGGGGACAACAGAGGATGAGATGGCTGGATGGCATCACCGACTTGATGGACTTGAGTTTGAGTGAACTCTGGGAGTTGGTGATGGACAGGGAGGCCTGGCAAGCTGCGATTCATGGGGTCGCAAAGAGTCGGACACAACCGAGCGACTGAACTGAACTGAATGTTTTTATTCTAATTCAAAGACAAGCAAAATAACAAGAAATATTTCTGAATTACATATCCATTTTATCATCTTAGACCTTGAAGTGGATATGTTCCTACAATTTCCTTTAAATTTTCTTTTATACTGGGGTATAATTGATTTACAATGCTGTGTTAGTTTCAGGTATATAGCAAAGTGATTCAGTTACACATACACATATACACATTCTTTTTCAGATTATTTTCCCATATAGGTTATTACAGAATACTGAATAAAGTTCCCAGGGCTATACAGTAGGTCCTTGTTGATTATTTTATATGCAGTACATGTTAATCCCAAACTCCAAATTTATCCCCATCGAGCACCATTTCCCTTTGGTAATGTTTTTTTTTTGACACACAAAAAAATTTATCTTAACATATTCTGTTAAGCAAGTAAAGCTTGCTTTTCCTTAGCTAACTACAAATACACAAATGTACAAGCAAATAGACAACAGTTTTATTATCAAGTAGAATTATAACTAAAGGTGTTTTCTGGTCTTCAGTATTTCAATAAAACTGTAAATTTTCATGTCCTTTGTCCAGCAATTCCACAGTTAGAAATCTATAACGCAAAAACATACATACAAAGATAAATGCGGAAAAATATCCACTGTAGTACTGTTTATAATTGTGAAAAAACAGAACAACTCAAAAACATCCATTAACATTACTGGTTAAACAAATGATAGCATATCCTACAATGAAATGTAGTGTTTTTTAACTGCGTTAAAAACTTGCAGTCGAATTTTAAGTATTAATCTCGTAAATCTGCCCATATTTACATAAGTGAGAAAAAAAAAAGCATGATGCAATTATTCATAAAAGCCAAAAACAATCTAATGTTGGGAACAACCTAAATGTCTCAAACTGATGAATGGAGAGACAAAATGAGGTAGAGTCACACAATGGAATACAAGTCAGCAATAAAAAGTAACAAACACTGACACGTAAGACTTTACGGATTAACCTCATAAACACTTTACTAAGTGAAAGCCAGGCACAAGAGATTATATATTGTATGACTCCGTTCATACAAAATGTAAGAACAGGCAAATCTACAGAGTTGAGGGTAAAAAAGAGCATTAACTGTTAATCGGACATAATCTAATCACTGGGAGGATAAACATGTTCTAAAATTGATAATGGCAGCACCATTCAGTAAAGTTACTAAAAATCAGTGAATTGCACACTTATATTGGGTAGATTTTATGATATATAAAAGATGCTCCAATAAAACTTTTTTTAAAAAAGCAAGGTGTAAAACAGTACATGTAGAATTTGATTTTCATTGAAAAAATTAACAGGTTGCACACATGCACGGTCAGTCACTAAATCGTGTGTGACTTCTTGCAACCTTCTGGACTATAGCCTGCCAGACTCCTCTGTACCTGGATTTCCCGGGCATGAATACTGCAGCAAGTTGCCATCAACTCCTCCAGGGAATCTTCCTGACCCATGGATTGAACACAGATCTCCTGCACTGGCAGGCGACTCTTTACTACTGAGCCATCCAGGAAGCCCAACAGGTTGCATATGTGCACACAAAAAGAATCTAAACTAGTAACAGCAAATTATTTCTGGAAACTGGAATAATCAGCATAGATTAACTTTCTAATAAACAAGTCAAGTCTTTAATACAGAAGCAGTAGAGTTAAAATCTATGGTGATAAAACGCAGTTTTAAAATGCAATTTTCTCCCAAGCATGTTGATATAAAATCTGGATTATCAACAGCCAGTTTTTTCCTTCTTCTCCTCAAAGTTTTATTCTTTAGTAACAATTTCATTGTGATATAATTCACACATGATACAAAATTTAAAGTATACAATGCAAAAAATGTAAGTATATTTACAGAGTTATAACAACACTACTGCACCACTACTGCAATCAATTTTAGAACACCAGAAAGAAATTCAAATCCAAACAGCTACGTTTTTCAGAGAAGGTATTTATTCATCAGTGATGAGCTTTATTTTCAATTTTTTTTTAAATTTATTTATAATTGGAGGATAACTGCTTTACAATATTTTGTTGGTTTCCACCATATCATCAAAATGAATCAGCCATAGATATACATATGCCCCTCCCTCTTGACCCTCCCACCACCTCCCACCCCATCCCACCCCTCTAGACTGTCACAGAGCGGGTCTGAGCTCCATCACACAGCAAATTCCCTCTGGCTGCCTGGTTTACCGGGGAAGGCAATGGCACCCCACCCCAGTACTCTTGCCTGGAAACTCCAATGGACGGAGTAGCCTGGTGGGCTGCAGTCCATGGGGTTGCTAACAGTCGGACAGACTGAGCGACTTCACTTTCACTTTTCTCTTTCATGCATTGGAGAAGGAAATGGC
>SJYX01002277.1:0-75296 GCA_006410675.1 Oreotragus oreotragus
GTATAATATCATATATGAAATGAATCGCCAGTCCAGGTTCGATGCATGATACTGGATGCTTGGGGCTGGTGCACTGGGATGACCCAGGGGGATGGTACTGGGGAGGGGGGGGTTCAGGATGGGGAACATGTGTATACTTGTGGCAGATTCATGTTGATGTATGGCAAAACAGTACTTTGGCCACCTCATGCGAAGAGTTGACTCATTGGAAAAGACTCTGATGCTGGGAGGGATTGGGGGCAGGAGGAGAAGGGGACGACCGAGGATGAGATGGCTAGATGGCATCATGGACTCGATGGATGTGAGTCTGAGTGAACTCCAGGAGATGGTGATGGACAGGGAGGCCTGGCGTGCTGCGATTCATGGGGTTGCAAAGAGTTGGACACGACTTGAGCGACTGAACTGAACTGAACTGAAAGGCAAAACCAATACAATATTATAAAGTAATTAACCTCCAATTAAAATAAATTTATATTTTAAAAAATTTCTACTTTTAACTTATTTTCTTTAAAAAATGTAAACTTCAGGGGCTTCCCTGGTGGTCCAGTGGCTCAGACCTCGTGATCTCAATGCAGGGGGCCAGAGCTTGATCCCTGTTTGGGGAACTAGATCCCACATGCGGCAACGAAGAGTTCAAATGCTGCCATGAAGATCGAAGACCCTGAGAGTCGCAACTAAGACCTGGGGCATCTAAATAAATAAAATTTTTTTAATGTCATTTAAAAAAAGTCATCAAAGTAATAGACAACACTATTAAATAAACATCATCATTTTGGTCCACTTCCATTTCAAGGTAATATCTATCAAAGGTCTACCACCCTCAAGTTATTGAGTGTAACACAAGGGCTACCACAGGAAGTGGGCAGAGAAGGGGCACACTGCTGCTGCTGCTGCTGCTGAGTTGCTTCGGTCGTGTCCGACTCTGTGCGACCCCATAGACGGCAGCCCACCAGGCTCCCCCGTCCCTGGGATTCTCCAGGCAAGAACACTGGAGTGGGCTGCAAATGGGGGTGATGAAAGCTACTGAACTAAGAGAGCTGAGGGACCCCAGAACACTGTATTAGTCCACTCATGAAGCAGGGTTCTCCTGAAGGATAATGCGGGATGCAGCAGACCATGTCCAGTCTGGCACTGTGGCTGAGCCTGAACTCTGGCGTCAAGTCTGGCTCTCATCACGTTCTGGCTATGACCTTGGGCAAGCTTCTTACTCTGCACCTCAGCTTCTTCATGTGCAAAATGGAGCTAATAATAGCACCTTATCAGGTTAAAATGAGGATTAAATGACAGTAACCATGACGTGGTTGGCTTAACATCTGGCACAAAGTCAAGCTTAATAAACATTAGCTATTATTAGTATAACTATTACCAATTAATTATTATTAGTGGTAAATATCAGTAGGAGCAAGTATTACCAAGTCTTGACCACAGGCCCCAAATACAGGGAATGTGAAATTCCTCAATGGTAGGGACAAATACTCTATTTCATTGTGTGCTGGGAATTCCCCAGTCCCCCTCACAGTGTTTACCACCCTTGAGGGGCTCATCAACTAATCATCTTCCTAATGCCAAAAGCAGTTATTACATCTGAGCCTTAGCCCATATGTGGGCACTGAGTTGCAAGTAACATGAAAATGATTTTCTTTAGCTGCATCATATGTTAGCACTTCTTCTAAGCCTAGGGAAGAAAGCATTAAGATTTTAAAAAAATTAACCAAGTTGGCTATTAGCAATTAGTAAAAGCTCGACAGGAAGGAAACTAAAATAATGTGTTTAAGACAAATAATCAATACATTTCTTTCGTGTGCTCTTGTCTTTTTAAGTCAGAAGGTCACTCAACTTTTGGCTATAAAAACAAGGCCCGGTGCTGGTCGTTTACTGGATCGTGTGCTTGTTTTATTTTTATTTTTTGGCCATTTGGCACATGGGATCTAAGTTCTCCCACCAGGGATTGAACCCATACTCCCTGCAGGGGGAGCATGGAGTTTTAGCCACTGGACTGTAGGGGAAGTCCTACGTGCTTGTTTTATATGGTGAAATTCTTTTATTTCATAAGAAAGCCTTCCCTGTGTTCTGCTTCATCATCTCTCCTACCTCTTTAGTCTCTTGGCAGACCACATTTGCTTCTCTGCCCTCACACCGAGGGGATTTTTGCAAGGGCAAAGTCTTAAGACCTCCTCTCTCTTACTTTAAACTAGGAACCTAATAATAGCAGTTTGGTTATGATTTATTTTAGAGAACATTTTGATGTCCTGGATTTTTCATGTAAAAGTCTTTTTAGTTTATGTCTCAGTTTAATGGATTCATTAGGTTGTGGCTGATTCAGTGAAATTTTTTTTGAAAATCTGGGTTTGGTCTGGGGTTTTGCACATTTATATGCTGATTCTGGATTTTGGTTCAAGCTGCCATTGAATTCCCGGATTTAAATTTTTGACAACTGTCAGAAGGAGCCAGTTGATCCAAGCTTTCTTTTTCTCGGTCCCTGAACTGTCCTTTCTCCTCCTGTGGAGTCATCTTTATCCTCAGAGGGCAGAGCAGGGCCCCTGCTTACACACTCCTGGGCTCAAACTCCAGTCCTGCCACTTAGTAGCTGTATGAATTTAAACAAGTTAATTAGCATCTCAAGACTTGGGCTTTTTTTTTTTTAAATCTATAAAATGGATATAATAGTGCAACTTAGTTCTTAATAGGATTAGAAGGGACAATCCAGATAAACCATAGTATCTCAGTCTATTGCTCTTTTACACGCTGATAATTTTCCATGAAAATTCCAGAAAACAAAACAATCCCAGCAACTCTTTTCTTTAGCTCATCTCATTATGATAATAGCAACCAATTTAACGCCTGTTGGTTGAAAGGGTGTTGGAAGCAGGGGGTCATTTTGTAAGTGGGGATTTCCCTGGGGCTGAAGTGGAGCAATGAGTGGCCTGGAGAGTCCCCGGCTTCAAGGGCTTCCAGGGAGCCTGGGCAACTTAGCTCTGGTGGGCCGGACAGGCAGGAGTTATGGGACTCAGGTCAGGCTGACCCCAAAAGAAGGGAAGTTAGAAAAACATACTTGCGGAAAAGAAGTACAAAAATAAATACTCAGCAAAATAAGGGACTGTGGGTAACACACTGTGCGTTCGTCGCTCAGTCGTGTCCAACTCTCTGTGACCCCATGGACTGCAGCCCACCAGGCTCCTCTGTCCATGGAATTTTCCAGGCAAGAATCCTGGAGTGGGTTGCCATTTCCTTCTCCAGGGGATCTTCCTGACCTAGGGATAGAACCTGGGTCTCCTGCATGACAGGCAGATTCTTTACCATCTGAGCCTGTTAGGGAAGTCTGTTAATACGGGTATAGTAATGTAATTAAAAGGACATTTTCAAAGGACAGGTATATGTATCATAATGTAGTATCAATAAAGCCAGTAACTATGTGTTAACAGGTGCAAAATCAGTGATTCTATTATTTGGGGGAGCCCGGCATGCCTATTACACATATTTCTACCAACCCAACTGTGAACAATAAGCAGAGAAAAAGAGGTTGGGTTTGCAACAACCAGGGAGAGCTTCTACCCCTCTAGCGGCCTCTTCAGGGCCACGGGTCACCCTTTTCAGCCTGGTAAAGGCGCTGAGCAACACTGCTCTCGACCGTCATCTTAGCTCTGAATAAGGTTATTGCTCAGCTTCTTCACATACAGAAATGCCAAGAACACCCAGATGGCTAGTCTCACCATTATGAGGAGTCAGGGCTGGGAAAGGCAAAGCATTTGCAGCCCCAGTGCTCTGTTCCCTTTACACCTTCCATCTGTTCCATCCTCACCTTGTGGAGAAGGGGGCCTTGAAGCACAACAGGGCAAGCGATGCTCTGAGTGGCGATCAACGCCAGCAAGAAGGAGAGCGGAAGAAACAGAGTCCTGGACCAGGAGAGGTGGGGCTGGATACAGGATACGGGAGAGGGAGGCCAGAAGGAAGGGGCCCAGGGCTCCCTCCTGAGGCCTCTGTACTGATGCCCCCACCCTGCTAGGAAATAGGACCCCGGGTGCTGTACCACAACTCGTTGGAAGGTCTGGCTTACTGTGTCACTGAACCTGCCCACTCTACTCTCCCAGGTGTCAAGGGCATCATAACAGGGTTCAGTTCAGTTCAGTCGCTCAGTCGTGTCCAACTCTTTGCGACCCCATGAATCACAGCACGCCAGGCCTCCCTGTCCATCACCAACTCCCAGAGTTCACTCACACTCACGTCCATCGAGTCAGTGATGCCATCCAGCCATCTCATCCTCAGTCGTCCCCTTCTCCTCCTGCTCCCAATCCCTCCCAGCATCAGAATCTTTTCCAATGAGTCAACTCTTCACATGAGGTGGCCAAAGTACTGGAGTTTCACCTTTAGCATCAATCCTTCCAAAGAAATCCCAGGGCTGATCTCCTTCAGAATGGACTGGTTGGATCTCCTTGTAGTACAAGGGATTCTCAAGAGTCTTCTCCAACACCACAGTTCAAAAGCATCAGTTCTTCGGTGCTCAGCCTTCTTCACAGTCCAACTCTCACATCCGTACATGACCACAGGAAAAACCATAGCCTTGACTAGACGGACCTTAGTTGGCAAAGTGATGTCTCTGCTTTCGAATATGCTATCTAGGTTGGTCATAACTTTTCTTCCAAGGAGTAAGCGTCTTTTAATTTCATGGCTGCAGTCACTATCTGCAGTGATTTTAGAGCCCAGAAAAATAAAGTCTGATGCTGTTTCCACCGTTTTCCCATCTACTTCCCATGGAGCGACAGGACCGGGTAAGTACACAGTGAATTCCCCACAGCAGACCCTCACTTTGAGAGCAGGCAGCTCCTCTAAGGGATCAGCCCTCATGATCCCTGAGGAGCTCTTCCCAGGGCAGCAACTCTTTCATGCTCGTGTCCTGAAGTTCTTTTCCACTTGAAGACTGAAGTACGTTCCCAGTTCCCAGTGCCACGTCCACAAGATGGTGCTGAGTCCACACAGAGAGATGCTCTTGGGTCCTGAGTCACTGGGGATCCAGTCCCCAAAACCTTGCTCAAAATGGGCAGATGAACGAATTTTGTTTCAAAATAAATAGACCTTGGGTGTTTTAGACAACAAAAAGCATAGAATAAGATTCTTAGTGGAGCATGCCTTCTAACTACTTCTTCATTTGCTATAGATGGATTCTCGAGATTCTTCAGACCAGGGGTGGGGACCACTCCACCCAGTGTGGGAATTTCCTCCTTAGAGGAGCAGTCCTCACGCAGAGCCCTCAGTTGTGGCCTCTGCATGTGACAGCCCTTAGAAGGTTTGCATGTCCCTTCCCTGGGCTAAACATCTCCCGTTCCTTCAACTAGGCCCCAGCAAGGAGAATTTTATAGACAAGGAACTTTAGATAGTTTCGTCCAACCCTCTCATTTTAGATGTGAGAAAATGGAGGCACAGAGAAGTAGAATGACTTGCATAAGGTCTCATGGTATCACTAAAACAGGTTTCCAGATTTCTGGCTCCATACACCTTAAGCATATCACCATCCTCCTCAACTGCCAGCCACCACACCTGCTCACTGACACAGGACCTTAGAGTGTTCTTGACTTCCCTAAGCCTCAGTCTCTTCACATATTAATTGGAGCAAATCATACAGGCCTCGTGGGCTGCTGGGGGGATTCAATGAGAGTACCAGGTGGCATTAGTGGTAAAGAACCTGCCTGCCAACGCAGGAGACGTAAGAGATGCGAGTTCGATCCCTGAGTTGGGAAGATCCCCTGGAGAAGGAAATGACAACCCACTCCAGTATTCTTGCCTAGAGAATCCCATGGACAGAGGAGCCTGGTGGGCTACAGTCCATGGGGTTGCAAAGAGTCAGACGCGACTGAAGCAACGTGTCACACACTCACACACACACACACACAAGGGCACCCAGCCAGGGCAAGTACATAGCAAATAGCAAGTGTGTGATGACTGGTTTTATTTATAATATTCAGATTCTTCTGGGCATGGAGTTCTCCTTTCTGCCTTTGTGCTCTTCTTCCCTGGCTTCCCATCTTCCCAGGCTGAATTCTCAAACTGATCCTCAAACATCCACGTAGGCTTCTCATGTAGCTCAGCTGGTGAAGAATCTACCTACAATGCGGGAGACCTGAGTTCCACTCCTGGGTCAGGAAGATCCCCTGAAGATGCAAATGGCAACCCACTCCAGTACTCTTCCCTAGGAAATTCCATGAACAGAGGAGTCTGGCCGGGCTACAGTCCATAGGGTCGCAGAGAGTCGGACATGACTTAGTGACTAAACGGCAGCAACATCTACAAAGCACTTCCACACACAACAGCTGACCTCCTTTCTCACAACACCCCTGTGCACTGGGAAATAGTATTTCCATTTCAAAGATGAAGATGTGAAAGCTCAGAAAAAGTAAACCAAAATCCAAACACCACATGGCTTATAAGTTGACAAGGTTGAGTTTTTCAACCCTGATCGTGTGACTCTGGATCAAATTCCTTCTAGCATACTTAAAAGGAAGACTGTATGTATGTGATTCTAAATATTAGTAAATATAAACCACCATCTCATCTTCTGATTGGTATGTTTAGTAGCTGTGTATCTTTGTCGGCCAAAGTCAGTGTCAAATGTGTACTTGCCACTCAAAAAACTACATATCATTAGCTATTTTTACCAATAAAATGGGTTTTTCCTGTTCAGCCTATATACCACATACTGCTGACTAGCTGATCATTTATGCATTCCATATTCTCTGCCATTCTGCATGATTTGACCACACAGTGCTTTATTTAATTCATTCTGTAAAATGGGAATGATGCCTGAGATGATTATCATGATAGTTAAATGAGGCAAGGATTACAGAGACCTCAGCTAGCAGGTAGTTCCCTTCAGGTCAGTCGTTCAGTCATGTCTGACTCTTTGCTACCCCATGGGCTGCAGCACGCCAGGCTTCCCTGTCCATCACCAACTCCCAGAGCTGCTCAAACTCATGTCCATTGAGTCGGTGATGCCATCCAGCCATCTCATCCTCTGGCATCCCCTTCTCCTCCTGCCTTCAACCTTTCCCAACATCAGGGTCTTTTCCAATGAGTCAGTTCTTCACATCAGGTGGTCAAAATATTGAAGTTTCAGCTTCAGCATCAGTCCTTCCAAAAAAATGTTCAGGACTGATTTCCTTTAGGATTGTGGTTTGATCTCCTTGCAGTCCAAGAGTCTTTTCCAGCACCACAGTTCATAAGCATCAATTCTTCAGCGCTCATCCTTCTCTATGGTCCAACTCTCAGATCCATACATGACTAACGGAAAAACCGTAGCTTTGACTAGATTTGTCTAGCTTTTAACTAGGTGTTCACTTAATGGTATTATATTCTACTGCTTCTACTGCTACAACTTCATTACATTCACTAAAACCAAGTAGAGTTTTTTAAAAATATTTATTTATTTGGCTGCACCAGGACTATGCACTAGGGATCTTCATTCTTTATTGTGGCACACAGGATCATTTTAGTTGTGGTATGAGAACTCTCAGTTGCGGAATGTGGGATCTAGTTTCCTTATCAGGGGTCAAACTTGGGCCCCCTGCTTTGGGAGTGTGGAGTTTGAACCACTGGACCACCAGGGAAGTCCCTTAAGTAGACTTTTGTTTTCTAAAAAGTGCCTGATGTACTATAAGGCAGTATGGATACCATGATTCAGAGAAGCAGAAAAATGATTTTGTCCCGTTGGCTTTATTTAATCCTTTCTTTCTTTTCAGAAAGCTCCTGGAGCCCACAGTCCAGTGGAGGACACAGACATGCAAACAAACAGCTCCTCCGCAATGATGGAAGTGCTCTAATGAGCACGCCCAGGGCTTTGAAGGAGGCAGCCTTACACTGAGTTTGGGGAAGGATAGTCAGGGAGGATGACGGCGAACTGAGTCTTGAGAGACAGGGAGAATTTCTCTGGGATCCAAGAAGGAAAAAGGCATTCTATTCTAACAAGAGGTCAGGCAAAGGCAAAGGAGCAGGAGACACAATGACACATTTGGAGACTGGCAAAGAGGTGGGGCTTCCTACACGGCTCAGTGTTAATGAATCTCCAAGGCAGGAGACGCAAGAGACACAGGTTGGATCCCTGGACTGGAAAGATCCCCTGGAAAAGGGCATGGCAACCCACTCCAGTACCCTTGCCTGGAGAATCTCCATGGCCAGAGGAACCTGGTGGGCTACAGTCTGTGGGGTTGCAAAGAGTCAGACATGACTTAGTGACTAAACACACAAAGAGGCGGGATGTCTGCTGCACAGACGCTGGGCAGGGCCGGATGGGAGATGGAGATGGAGAGACTGGCAGGAACCTGGTCATGATGAACACACCAGGAGGGCCTTGGGTTTGATCCTCTAGCCTGGTAGAGAAACCTTACCTGCATACTGGAATCACCTATGGGAACTCGAGAACATGAACACTCAGGCTCTGTCTTGAGATTCTAGTTCGTCTGGTCTTGGGTAAAAAGAAAAAAACTCTCCAGGTGATTCTAATGTGCACCCAGGACAATGGTGAGTCCTTTAAAAGATCTGAAGCAGGAATCATTTAGACAAATATGCAGACAGGTCATTCTGGGAGCAGTCTGATGAGAAGGATGTCTGGAGGGGGCTGGAAAAAAGGCAAGGAGACAGCTGGGGATGGCAAAGAGAAAAATAAGTAAAAGCTATTTGAATGGAAGCATCAACTAGTTATAAACTTGAGGAGAGAGAAAGGGGGAACCAGACCAGAGGGCTGGTCTGGCAGAAGAAGAATTAAGTCAGTGTGCCCTCTGAGGAGCCTGTGGGAGACGCAGCTGGCACTCTCAAGCAGTCCTCCACAGTGGACTTTGATCCACGATGGACTTTGATGCTAAGAGGAAGCTGGGCTGGAGATGCAGCCATGCATCGCACCGACGCACAAGCTGGCTACACACGTGAGCATGGATGATGCCCAAGGAAAGCGGGTGAAAAAGATGAAAAAGAAATAGGGCAGAAGAAGGGACTTGATCAATACCGATACTGAGACGTGATTGGATGTATCAGAATCACCTGGAAGTTCTCACTAAAAATTTAGTTTCTTGGTGCTACCCCAGACTGAATCAGAACAGCCAGGGCCTAAGACCCAGAAACTGGTTTTTCCCAAGTTCCCAGGCACTTCTGAATCAAGGTGAGGCTGGGCACTGTATCAGTTTCCTAACACTGCCATAACAAACTACCACAAACTTGGTGACTTAAAACAACAGAGATTTATTCTCTCACAGCTAATGGAGGCTGCTGCTGCTGCTGCTGCTAAGTCGCTTCAGTCATGTCTGACTCTGTGCGACCCCACAGACGGCAGCCCACCAGGCTCCCCTGTTCTTGGGATTCTTGGGATTCTCCAAGAACACTGGAGTGGGTTGCCATTTCCTTCTCTAATGCATGAAAGTGAAAAATGAAAGTGAAGTCGCTCAGTCATGTCCGATTATTTGCAACCCCATGGACTGCAGCCTACCAGGCTCCTCTGCCCATGGGATTTTCCAGGCAAGAGTACTGGAGTGGGTTGCCATTAATGGAGGCTAGAGGTCCAAAACCAAGATGTACGCAGGGCCGTGCCCTCTCTGAAGCCTCCAGGGGAAGAATCCTTTCTGCCTCTTCCAGCTTGTGATGGTTCTATGGTCCCTTGGCCTGTGGCCGCATTGGTCCCTTGGCCAATCTCTGCCTGCATCTTCACATGGCCCTCCCCTCTTTCTGCATCTCTCTTCTGTGTGTCTCTTATAAGAACACTTGTCACTGGATTCAGGATCCACCTGATAATCCAGGATGAATTCATCTCAAGATCCCTAAAAATTTACATCGGTGAAGGCCCTTTTTTCCCCTCAAAAAGATCACATTCACAGCTTTGGGGAGGTAGAAACATCTTCTGGTGGGATACCAGACACCATGACGATAACTCAACCGGGTGGATGGGGGAGGGGACTGGAGTCCAGAACTCCAAGCTAAGTTCCCCAACAGTGACAGGAAGAGGTGGAAAAAAGAAAACCAACCAAGAGAGAGTCATCTGCTAAGTATACAGCTCCACTTCTAAGTCTTGTGCAGCCCTAGGGGTCCCAGGCCACTAAGTATCCTGGACTCCATCTGAAAGTACTTTAGAAAACAGAAAAAAGCACCACAATTACCAACTGATAAAATAATACACCACGCTACCCTCAAAATAGAGGTGAGCACTTTGAAGGGCTGAAAAGGCTTTTATTTAATTCGCTTTCTAAACTAAATGAATTTGATGTGAAGCTAGGATTTCTCCTCTAAGAGGCTGTGGCCATTTTCTCCTCACCACCTTAGTAACTTCCAGTCCAAACAATAAGTTACCATGGGAGCATGGCATCAGTTATTTCCATTTTCTGAAATATTTCCTAGGAGGAATTTCCCTGGCAGTTAGGCGGTATGGGTTTGATCCTTGGTCGGGGAGCTAAGACCCCATACGCTTTGTGGCCAAAAACCCAAAACACATTAAAAAAAATCCACAGAAGGAATAATGTAACAAACTTAATAAAGACTTTAAAAAACAGTGCACATTAAAAAAATCTTAAAAAAAAAAAAAAGAAAGTATTTCCAAGAAGCAGGCAATACTCTTCAGTCACCAACACTGAAGAAGGTTCGGTTATACTCCACTTCTCATCACCTACCAGTGTCCCAAAATCTTCACGGACTGCCCTCATTTTTATATCTACACATGCTCTACCTTCACAGTTCTACATTATTACTATTTGCGTGGGCTCCCTGATGCACAAAAGTGGGCTATCCTCTAACAAGAAATTTCCCTGCTCGGCAAAAGGGTTTGCATGGCCAAAGGGTCGATGGCGAGTCGTGGGGTGTGTGAGTAAGGAGTCGGGTACTTGGGTGAAGTTAAAGTCGCAGCCAGGGGACAAAGCCTTCAGGATCAGATTCTCAGTGTGGTCCAAACCACCCCATCACACAAGCCTACAGTGTAATGTGAGAGGCACACCTCTCCGCAGCCTCCACCCAGAGACTGTCCCAAAGAGATCTGTGGAGGTAAACAACCAAGTTTAAGGTTTAAAGAAACCAAGTTTCCATATCTGCTGGGGAAATGACCATAGTTATCATGGTGATGATGATGGTGCCAATGACGCGATAAAAGCTAATATTTACTGAGCGCTTTCTACATGCCAGGCCCTGTGCTGACTGTTTGCAGACATCATGACTCACTTAGCACCAAGAGAGCTGAAGAAAAGGAGAGTGATTAAAAGACGTTTAGAAAAAAGGGAAGGCATTATAAATTCCAGGATGTTCGGAAGATCAATAGAGTGTCAACAGAGAAAGGGAGGACAATTCTCACATTGTCCCAGCCTAGGATGACTTAGGAAGTAGCTAACTGCCTGATATTTCAGAAAGCATCCTTGGGCCAAGGAGGTCAATATCACAGACCAGTTTTATCAAGATATGCCTGCTGTCCCCTGTTTTCACCCCATTGCCCAAGACCATCCAGATCAGCCTTGGCATTTAGCTGCCTTGGGAGTGACGTGGCCAGATAAGATGGGGCTTCCTTTGGTGGGTTCTTCCTGTTGCATCCTGAAATGGGCACTCTGAGCACAGAGTAGCTTAATCAAGGCTGCTTTGTTTGACGCCTCTCCAGATGTCCTTGGACACAAAAGCTGTGTTCCCCCGACGAATCACTTTGCCCGTATGAGATGGACTAACTTCACAGCTAAAGTAGCTCCTTTCTTTGCTGTGACATGGAGAAGGCTTGATGGCCATGAATTTTTCTTGGGCTGGGCCTTGGAGAGCTCCAAGCCCAACGTTCTGCAGGAAAAGGCTGGGCAGGTTGCCACTGAGGAAATCCAGCCTGGTGGATTGAGTCAGATGGCGAAACTCTACAACTGCGGAGCAGAGCGGCAGTCCAGAGGCTGAATCAGCCTGCAGACTTGGCTCATTCAGCCCTACAGTATTTTAGAAGTTTTCATGTCCTCCAGTTTGCCATGATCTAACCATTCTATCTTCTTAAATCCAGCCTACATTGAACTTTCATATCACCTTCCTGTCCCTGTATATATCAGTATTTTAGACCCTAATCTGCAATGACATGGAGGTAGATCACTTAGGCCTGTAACGTATCAGTGATTCCTACAGTGATTCACAGGCCTCTTAAAATTTAAATGGTGAGATACCAATATTCAAGCTTTCAAAACTACAGAAGTTTTCTCCATTTTAATGAAGAAGAGGTAGTCAGAAGCCCTAACACAGAATATATTTGGGTCACATAGTATTTCTTCAGGTTCCCTCCAGTGTGTTCACGCCCATGTGGAAAACTTCCTACTGTATGAGTCCTGGGAGACAAAAAGGGTAGGCATCCAATTCTCCACTTTGACTCAAATTGTTTTATTTTTAAATTTTTATTTGTTTATTTTTGGCTGTACTGCAAAGCTTACAGGCTCTTAGTTCCCTGACCAGGGATTGAACCTGGGTCCCAGCAGTGAAAGCACGGAATGATAACTACTGGACCACCAGGGCATTCCCTAAAGTCATTTTAATGATGCGGTCTGCTCAAGCTCTGACAAAGGGATGATAACTCCTCATCAGATCTCCACACAATTTGCCTCTTAGAGGCATCCACTTTTAGAGAGGGTTCCAGGGGCTTCCCTGGAGGTCCAGTGGTTAAGATGCTGCTTCCACTGCAGGGAGTGCAGGTTTGATCCTCTGTTGGGAAACTAAGATCCTGCATCCCATGCAGCATGGCCAAAAAAATTTTTTTTAACTAAAACAATAAATCTAGGAAAAGAGGGTTCCATATTCATCACTAGCNGTTAAGATGCTGCTTCCACTGCAGGGAGTGCAGGTTTGATCCTCTGTTGGGAAACTAAGATCCTGCATCCCATGCAGCATGGCCAAAAAAAATTTTTTTAACTAAAACAATAAATCTAGGAAAAGAGGGTTCCATATTCATCACTAGCAGGAGATGTAACATGGGAGGAAGTAACTACGGAGGATGCACAGCTCCTTACTGGGTAAGGGCATTTTGAATTGATATCATGCTCCTTCACCGCATTACCCAGACAATAACAATTCCAGAAACTAGATCAGAGAAGCACAGCCCGGATGTCAAACAATAGGGTTAACACACCAAGCCTAACCAGCGAGACCACAAGTGTCCTTGGGGAATCTCCGAGAAGTTCTCAGTGGAACAATGGCAATCTCTTCAAGGAAGCAACTGTACCTGGTCTGGAGACTTTGGGGGTGCTGGTGCACAGCGAATCCCTTGGTCTGGAGACCTGTCTAAGCATCTGTCACACTAGGGTGGGGGAACCTCATGGAGAAGAGCTACTGATGCTCTTGCCCCGCTCTGCCATACTTCCTCCCCACCGTCAACAGACACCCCCATGTTCCCAGCAGATCCCCCACCTGGATCCATCCAAAATACCAATGTACGGAGATGATTTTTATGGCCCTGGGCTGTCAGCTATTTATTTGAGTCCACGTAGATACTTTCCTTGCACACACATTACTTCTCTTCTGTTTTCCACCATCTCTCCCCACAGTGGTTTCCATCACTTCTCTTCCACCTCCCGTTTTCCCAGTTTGAAGCTACCACTGGCAATACCACAATCTCTGGAAAGACGCCAGGCATGACACACACCTTGTGGAACTGTCACCTCGCCCTGCGGTTCAGGAGGTGCCGGTCACTGGAGGGACCGTCAAACAAGCCCACCAGCTGGGCTGACGCATGACCAGAGGCCCAGAAGCTTTTCTGTACTGCAGAAATGTTACCAAAACTCTGGCCAGACACACACATGGATGCACAATGGTTCAGACAAAAGAAACCGACTGGGAAAAACTGTGGGGCGGGGGGAGGGCAGAGTATTAAAGGAACTAAATTCCTGTTTGCTTCTGCCAAGTTTACCCTCAAAATAAATCTGATCAAAACTAAATGAAGGTTTCTGGCAGTAGGTATCCAAACAGTTCCCCCTGCTCACCTGTTTTAGAGTGAAATGATCTGGGGGCGAAAAGAACAGGGAACAATTATGTCAATAAATATGTTGCCTGCATTAAAAAAAAAAAGTAAAATTCCCGAGACAAACCTAAACTCAGTGTAGATATTAGCCCACAATAGACTGTTTAGAAAAATTATGCTTTAAATACACTGATTAAGAAAAAAAAAAATCTAAAAATAGGCTGCTCTGTAGAACAGCTCGAGTCTCTGCCTGTGCTTTCATTTTAGAAAACAAATGCTCATGGACTCCTCAGGGGGAGGGGTTTAGCACAGGGATTCAAACTCACAGAAAATGGCCACCGGGTTTCAGAAACCTGAACGCAACAACTAGGGGCACTCAGGGGACCTTCTGGAAACACAGAGCACTTACCTTTCACAACAGTCAGTGCTAGAGACAGATATAACCTGGGTTTTTTTTTGCCCCACCAGCGACACAAATCATGGCCTCCAAAGTGTTTGTTTGCTGAACGCCACAATGACTAATCACCCGACTTTTATTTTTCTCCCTGAGCCAGAGAACCTCATGGGGGGGCGGAGGGCGGGGAGGACAGGTCATTTTTAATGTAAGGGAGCTGCTAGGATTGGAGCTAAGATTCCCGTTTAAGCTTCATACATGAAAAAGAGAAGTTAAGGACCTTGAAAAGTATTTCCTAAAATAGGGACGCGCAATCTTCTTATCAGACATGCCAATCCTTCAGTAGAAAAGAAAGTCTTAAAATAGATCATTCAAACATGGTACAAAGCTCTTGAGTGATTTCCTGAAACTTGTCAAAAAACAAAAATGAATATTCAGACTTAAATAAACAACCAAACAAGGTCAGAACTCACTTCGCAGTGTATATTCATTTACAGGGAAAAAACAAAATGTTCTTCCAGGTAATTTACAATGTTTCTGTGCAAAAAAAGTCAACTTGTAGGGTAGAGTGGCTAAAGAAAACTCCAGAATTGCTAGACCTTGACAGGAAAAAGTCTTAAAGGTCAGGCTTTTTTTTTTTTCAAACCCGATTTAGCACAGCACCCAGGGTGGGCCAATTCTCTAATGTCTGAGTAAAACCCCATTTGGGGCTTCATTTCACTGCCACGTCATCCCTTTTCCATCTATCCCTGTGCCTTCGGCTTCCTCAAAGTGGTCCTCCCTCCCCTTTCCGTTTTAAAGCAAAGATGGAACATACATTAGTCTGAGGGAAAGGGTGGAACAGGCAACAGAGGGAATTTGCAGCAGGGACCCGGGATGCAGTAAGACTGGCCACGGCCTCCCCTGCAAGCACCAAGGACCACCCGAGGCCTTGGCACCCCTGCTCTCCGAGTTCGGGTTAAGAACTACAGGACCAGAACAGACCGTCTACAGAGGGACAGAACAGAATGCTGAGTAGATGCTGAGACCAAAAAAATCTTCCCCTTGGTCTAGAAGTGAATCGGCGTTCTATTAGAGCTAATCAGAAATCTCCATGACTGCATGAAAATGCTTATGTGTTTGGGGAGACGGATTCTGAATGCCGCCGTCTTCTGCCTGGCGAGATAATAAATTCAGCTCTGTTTTTACTGAATTGCTGGTCTTATTATCTAGTGATAATCAACTCTGCAAATAATCACAAGTGTTCTAACACAAAAACAGGAAAAAGAACACAAACAGAACGGGACCTAATATCCCATGCACAAAGCAGGAAGTGGCAGCTTGTATCTATCTCACCTGGCACAAAGCCAGCCTTCAGGGGGTGGCCAATGAACCCCAGGATGCTCCTCTAGCACTTGAACAGCCACTGGATTCCTCAGGACCACAGGGCAATGAGGACCATGTGCACAGGTGTGACCAGCAACACGGGCTGTGCGAGCTGGGTCTTCCTCTTTTATACTCGAGAAAATGCTTTGTTCCTCTCAAAACTAAATTATTGGAGACCTTAGCAATTTTCACTTAAATAAGAGAGGAAAAAATGCTTTAAAAAATACAAGACAGCCTCCTGCCTCTCTTAGCTTAAAAGGAAAATTTTCTTGACTCTCTTAACTGACAAGAATCCAAGAGCTTCGATGGAACAGGAAGTTTGCATTGTGGTGTCTTTCTGCTGAGAAGCCCAGCAGGCATGGCAGGCTGCTCTTGTCAACAGAACAGTTGGAGGGAGCCAGTGCTTCCTTAGGCTTGGCTTGCTGACTGCCCGTTCCTGCTCTCCTGATAATCCACCTTACGACAGGACCTACCTGTTTCTTCAGCAAACTGGACAGGCAAGGGACACTAGCTTCTGTTCCCCGTCTGCCACAGGTGGTGTGACCCTGAGCAAATCCTACGACTTCCCTGCACTTCCGTTCCCTTATCTGGAATGTGAAGAGGCTGGGCTAGTTTATTTTCTCAGGTTCTTTCCAGCCATAAAGTTTCAAACCATGACTCCTTACCTCCCATTTTGTCACCTGTTGATTGATTCCCCAGCCAGTAGGAAAAAAATCCTCATTTCCTCCAAAGCAGACCATCTCTCCCACCCTTAAACCCATGCACTTTCCTCAAAAGTGTATGGGGTACAGGCCGGACTCAAGGTCTGGCCAGTATAAGTACCCCTTGGAGGACAGTGGGAGGGAGCTTCACAACTGGGATCTCTGGCCAACCTCAGATGTGGAGTTACCATCTGCTTGTTTTGGCACATTTGCTTTTCTGCTAGGGAGGAAGTAGAATTACGGCTGGAAGGAGCCTTTTCCATCACTGAACCAAACTTTCTCTGGTTACAGGTGAGGAAATCAAGCCAGCACAGTTCTGTGCTTTTCTTTCCCAAGGCTGCACACTGGGTCATGGGAACCAGTCCTAGGTCTCCAGTCCGATCTTTTACAGGATGCTCTTTGACTTCCCCCTCAACTCCCCACTGCAGGGCTCTGGGCTCTTTCCCCTGTAGACTTCCTTAGGGCCCCAAGGCAATCCCCTAAGAACTGTTTTAAACTTTCAAAGTGACAGAGCAACTCTGGGAAGATAAAGCCCCACGCAAGGACAGTGACAGCTATAAAATGAAAGTGAAAGTGAAGTTGCTCAGTCGTGTCTGTTTGTGACCCCATGGACTGTAGGTCACCAGGCTCCTCCGTCCATGGGATTTTCCAGGCAAGAGTACTGGAGTGGGTTGCCATTTCCTTCTCCAGATGATTTTCCTGACCCAGGGATTGAACCTAGGTCTCCTGCATTACGGGCAGATGCTTTACCGTGTGAGCCAACAGGGAAGTCNGCTCCTCCGTCCATGGGATTTTCCAGGCAAGAGTACTGGAGTGGGTTGCCATTTCCTTCTCCAGATGATTTTCCTGACCCAGGGATTGAACCTAGGTCTCCTGCATTACGGGCAGATGCTTTACCGTGTGAGCCAACAGGGAAGTCTAATGACAGCTATAGCAAGACACAAATCTTTGACCTTATCAGTGCAGCAATCCACTGGTGTCTTTGCTCTAAAAGACAAGCCTGCAGCAGCACTTGGATAGTAGATAAGAACAGGTGAGAAAGATAGGGAGGCCCTGAGGGTAGGTCCTGATCTGATGATACCTAGCACCAAACTCTTATTTGTTGAATGAATTCAAGTTTGCACATTACCTCTGTCCATTCGCTTCTTGTCAAAAATTCTGAGATTACTGGAATACCAGGGGCAAGGGTCTCTAAGCCACAATCAGGAACGATGAGCTATTTCTTGCTCTCAGTATGTGGCTGGGGAAACTACGTGGGGTTTGGAGACAGAAGGCTGGACTTTGGAGCCAGGTAAGAGCCCAGAGTGTGAAAAACTCATGTTTACAACATCAGACCGAACCTCTCAGACTCAATTTCTGCCACACCAGTTATCTGGAGATTCCAGTAAGATGGCCGAGATAATGCATATAAGAGGCAGGGTGGACTCCATGAAATTCAGTTCAGTCTTCTCCCCTTAGGGCCTATGGGTTTAGACATAGAAGCCCTGATTCTAAGCAAGGCTCCAGGACACTGGCATCCTGTTCCAAAAAAAGTGAATTGTCAGTGGAATGCCAACAACAGTTATAAAATGACTCGGCAGAGTTTTAATAAACATATCCCCATTGAGTCACCCAATTTTTAAATTACATACAAGGAACGTAAAGTGCAATTTAATAAACACGAGTCAAATATGTTTTATATTCTCCATAAATAGCTTAATACCAAACATGTATGTATGTCTCAATCCTCTCCTGTGCATAAATAAAGAGAGCTGGACAAGGAGAAAAAAGGGTAAGTTATTCTCTCACCTATAAAATGAGGTTGGACACAATGTGAACTGGCCTAAAAAGTATATGATTACAAGATGCAAAGAAAAAGGAAATATATAATGACACGGATGTTTATCGACCAGAAGACAGAGTCAGATAGACAGATGCATCAAACCATTTTAATAGTGTGCTTGTGCACTGTTACTGCCATTAAATATATTATTGATAACAACACTTAAAGTTGCACTGGTTTTGCAAACTCTGGGCATAGGAACAGGGTGTTACCACTTACTCCACAGGAAAAGAAGTTGATATGAGGGCTGTGTCACCCAGTGACTGCTATGGCTACACCACAGATGGCGACAGTAGGTGTGATAAGACTACCATTCCCTCACTATCTGGGATCCACGTGTCTTTTATCTTATTACAGAATAATTCGTAAACATGAATAACACAAAACTTTTGAGTACAGGCACGTCTTTATGGATTTTAAATCAACCTATCAAGTCTCAGGTTTATCTCCTTTCTCTGCTTCCTAAAAACTGGCATTTGCTAATCTTCATCACTGCAGTACTTGTTTAAAATGAAGATTCTCAGGAGTCTGCCTGAAATTTACTGAATTTGAGTCTCTATGCTAGGGACCTGAGAACCTACACTTTAGTCAATCCCTCAGGTGTAATCTTTTATAAAAAGATTTTTTTTTAATATGGACCATTTTTTAAGTCTTTATTGTATTTATTACAATATTTCTTCTGTTTCGTGTTCTGGTGTTTTGGCCATGAGGTGTGTGGGATCTTACCTCTCCTACCACAGATTGAACCCACACCACCTGCTCTGGAAGGTGAAGTCTTAACCACTGGACCATCAGGGAACTCCTTCCCAGGTAGATTCTTATCCATACTAAATTGCAGGTCATTTGAACTCTCACAGGATAGACTAGCTATCATGGAAGGTATGCGTGTGCCAAGACAAAATGAACATGCTAAAATAAGTCATAAAAATAAGCCTTTAGGTATAGACAGCTATTAGACAAAAATACATATACCTAAAAAAATTGTAAGGGGAATGGAATTAGCATTTATTAATTGCCTACTATGGCATGGATCCTGACCAAGTTATATATTACTCAATTTCTAAAACAATCCTATTTGAGTTATGGATGGAAAAAGTTAGGCTTAGAGAGTAACTTTTCTGAAGTCACAACTCTGGAAAATGGCCCAGCTAGGTTGTGAAACTAGATTTATCTGACCCCAGCCTTCTCATTCCATTGTACTAAGCTCATATGCCCATGAAATACATACACTCACACACACGTGTACCTGCGCACACACACACACACTCTCTCTCTCCCCTGTCATACAACAGTCATATGGCAAAAGGCAAAATACAAACCTGATTACTGTTAGATTCCTTTACATCAACAGAAATGTAGTTTTTAAGAACTTTCTATCAACGGATATTCTTTGGTCGTCTGTTGACAACAGAATAAAGAGGATGACAACTGTCAAAACCACATTTAACATCTTGAAATTTTAGTAATCAGAAGTGTGTTTTGGGGCTTGTTAGGATAAAATTTTTGCAGTGATTCTTGATTTGTGCAAACTACACTTTTTTTTTGGAAATGGAACCACTGGATATCCATTCTGCAGGTCATAGCATGTTACAAAGGAAAACAACAAATAAGGGATTTAGCACCTGTCAATCCAATGGCCGTCTTAGGCCTCATATCCTCTGTCTCGTTCATCTGGGCTTCCCTGGTGGCCAAGTGGTAAAGAATCTGCCTGCAATGCAGGAGACCCGGGTTCACTCCCTGAGTGGGGAAGATCCCCTTGAGGAGGGCATGGCAACTGACTCTAGTACTCTTGCCTGGGAATCGTGACTGAAGCAACTAAGCAGAAGCCTAACACTGCAGGCTCTCTCCTCTGGGAAACCCTCTACTGCTGGCTTCCAGAGCCCTGTTCTCTCATTCTTCCTTGCTCTCTTGTCAGACTTTTTGCTAGGTCCTCTCAGAAGGCTCCATCCTAGAGCTTTGCCTCTCTACAGTTTTTCACTGGAAAATTTGTTCTCTCATCTCTTAATTTTTTTTATATCAGTGATTCTAAACTAGCCCTAGCCTCCCTGTGGGGTGCAAAACCACTGATCGTCTGGGGGACATCATACGTCATACTTCAACACTTCAAACTCAGCCCCTCGAAAATGCAGTCCCTCACCCTTCTCCAAGTTGTCTTCATGGGTACCACTGCTCTGGAAATCTCAGTGTCAGCTTTAGCTGTTTTTTCTCTACTCAGATGTCAGATGGGTCAGTTTTTCCCTTTGCGTCTGTTCCTTTCCCATTTCGCTGCTATCATCTGTTTCCGGCCTTCCCCAAGTTCCTCCCACCCTGTCTTTTCCTTGGTGGATTGTAGTGCCCTTCTAATTGGTCTCCCTGTCTCTGGTTTCTGCCCTGCCTTTTCTTCTGATTTCAAAGTAGGTACTCGATAAATATTTGCTGTGACATTTATAGAACTCCTAGAAGTTTGCAAAGCACACTCACACTCAACATCTCATTTGTTCCATTTGGAGCTTAAGTTTATTACAAGTAGCATTCCAGGCTTACAATCTGATTTCTGTTACTTAAGGCAATCACTGGAGCTACTTCTAACTTTGAACCTTGTAAATTAAAGCATCTCTTAAATTGCTTTACTTTTGAAGATTCAGTGTCTTGTGTGGCCTACAGGCTAAAAGAGAAGTGCATTTCAAGTCAGAGAGAGCCCCCTTGCCAAAATGCTTTTTTTCTCTGCTGATAAAGGTGATGGTGACAGCAAAATCAAAATTGAAAAGAAACTCCTTTCTGTAGATTTTTAAAAAACGTGTTTCCTATTTATCCAGTTGGTATCCTATTTACAAGTCAATCTCCAACATCCTTGGAAGCTGATATTCTGGCATAGTAACAGAAAAATTCTAACAGTTGAGTAACAATTCCTCACTAAGAGAATGAACATAACCATTATCATGACTGTAAAAACAGAGTAATATGTTTGGTCTTAAATACCCAAATAAAAGCTCAATAAACATTTGTTGAGTGAATAAATGAATTCAGAGCCGGCCTTACTATTGTTAATAAATTGAAAGCATCAGTTTCCACAGATGGATGGAAAAGTACGTTAAATTTGAAAAAACAAAAACAAAAAAACTTGCATTGAGGGGCCAGAACTGTGATACATCAACTACCCCGGTCTCTTCTGGGCCCACTCCAACTGCTGCAGGTAGGGGGAGGAGACGGGGGCTACTGGCAGGCACTGTGCTCTTGACTCGGCCTCTCTGGAGTGAAGGTTTCAAGCTCCTGGAGGGCAAGCACTCGACCTTGAACTTTGTGGTCCTATCCCTGTGCTCTGCGTACCGAATGTACATCATCAATGTGGCCTGAGAGGCAAAGTCCTCCATGACGGGCCTGCATTTTCACCTTTCAATCCTTCACATTTATACTTTCTTACTTCGCAGAGGTAGTGTGAGGAGTAAAAACACAGCACTTAAAGCATTTAACACACTGCCTTGCACTCACACACAAAAGCACTTGATCAATGGTACTTGTTATCACCGTCATCTGGGGCTCTGTCTATGCCTCAAAGGTGGAGCTTAGTGTGCTGGGCTGTCAATACCTGTCGGTGCAAACCGTGTGCGTCCTGGGGGTGGACTCTTCATGTGTGGATCCTCAGCGCCTAGCACAGTGTTCCCCCTGTAGCAGGCCCAGAACCTGACTGCACGAATGAGCAATTGCGATACAAGCTCCAGGCCTGCCTCAACCCAGCCCACTGGGTCTCCCTGAAGAGTCATTTAAACTCTCTGGGCCTTGGTGACGTCTGTGGGTCCTTCCGGCCTGAAGAAGCCAGAAGACAAGACTCACAGACGTTCTCACAACAGTCACTGGCAGAACTGGAACTAGAAGGCTTTCATTCCCCCTTCATCACCAGGCACCTCACACATCACGTCTCCTTAATAACAGCTTGCCTAAATGTCATTGGCACTTTGTAATCCCCAAACCTGGTGGATTGCTGGCCACAAAGCATAAGCTCCTTGGGAGCGGTTTAGTCCCTCAGAAAAAAACATTGCCTATTTCAAGTAGAGAACAAAAGATATAAATTCGATTACCTCAGTTAGAACAGACCAGCTTTAACAGAGTTAGTGTCTTGAGCTTCGGAAGAAATCACTTGGAAATCCTTGGTTCTGAGTCCTCCATTTCCTCCACATCTAGATCTAAAAAGAAGTAAAACAAAAAGAATAACGTCTCATGACTAGGTGCCAGGACCGAACGAATCAGAAACAAAAGTGACTTCCATTAGCATGTGGACTGAACACCTACTGTCAGTCCAGCACTGGGCAAAGCGAATGACATAGGTGATTCATACAGTCCTCAAAACATAGGAGACATCCCCCCATTTTACAGCTATGTCAAAAGAGGCTCTGAAAGGTCACAGAATCTATCTGTTCAAGGTCACAGAGCTAGCCTATGTTAGACCTGGGACGTAAACACAGGTTCACCCCAGATTCTAAATCCTGGGTTATTAACCTGTAAATCAGGGTTTAAAAACTTTTTTGACAGTGACCCACCATTTTAAAAAATTATAGTACATAAACGGAAAGTCCAAAGCCTGAAAACAACGCTTACTCTTATTATATACAATGCACCCTGATATTTTCTATTCTTTTTTATACTGCATTATATATTCTATATCTTCAAAAAAAATCTGGTAGCAACCCACTAAATTGATTTCACAATCCTCTAATGGGTCTCAATTCTTGCTAGAAAAACACTACCCTCAGAGATAGTACCTCACTAGAAGTTTCTCAGAAACGGCGAACCTAATCCTCCTATGCTTTTTAACCATGAGAACCTGACCGAGTCGTTGAGCTTCATAATTAGGAGAAAAGTTTCTAACCTTTAAAATATGTCTAAGGCACCAAAATACGTATCATCCATTATGGATCCTTAGAAGAGATATTTAATTTGGGCCAAAGTCCAGAATGGAATTAGTCACTTACCTATAGGAGAAGAGTTATAGAGTGGCACCGCAGACAGACTAAAACCTCAGGTGATTTATAATATATCCTGCAAAAAGTGGCTAACAGCGGGCGGTCCTGTTGTACCAACAGTGGAGACCTAACTACTCCCGAAGTAGGAGGCTGAGATTGCAAAGCCCTGGGGGCAGGGCCCTGCCTTTGCACTTCCCATTCAATTCCAGGGGCTTTGGTGTTCAACCAAGGAAATCCTCAGGTTCCGGATGGGTCAGGACGGGGGTCCAAGTCGCGGTCCGAGGGAGGGGAGATGCGACTGTCAGCGCCGTTCCCGAGCCTGCCGGACCGGAGCCCGTCACGTCCCCCGCCCTTGGGTGCGCGTTGGTCCCCGGACCCCCGCCCTTCAGCATAGCCTTGCAGATGGGCCACGGCTGCGGCGCAACGTGCCCGACTCCGCGGCTGGACCCCGACTCCCAGGGCGCGGGCCCGGGCGTCCGGGCACCTGCGGGCGCCGGGTCCCGGCAACACCGCGGCTCTCCGGAGTCCGCGGAGCTCCCAGCCCTGCGCGAGCGTCCCCCGGCCGGGTTTTGAGGCTCCTTCCCGCGAGAGCAGGGGTCGGGCCGGCCTCGCCTCGCCCGCCCGCCCCGCACACGGCCCCTGCGCCGGCACTTACAGGGCTCGGCCGCTGCCCCGCGAGCGCGTTCCTCGGGGGTCCATGGCGCTTCCGGACCCGCGAGTCAGGCCGCGGCGTCTCGCAGCACCGCCCAGAAAATGGACGCCGGCGGCTCGGCTCGGCCGGCCCGGCCCGCCCCCGGCGCGGGGCTGGGGACGCCACCCGGCCGGGAAGAGGGCTCCTCGGCCTGAGCCGCGGGCCGGGCTCCGGGGCACCAACGAGCGTGCCCAGGACCAGGCCTCGGGAGGACAGGGGCAGGGCCGGGACCTGGGGGTGTGGGGGAGACACACCTCGGCCCCGCAAAACCCCAAACCCAACCTGGGCGCGACGGGGACAGGAGGGGGTGCCCACGACGGCCCCAGATGCCACCAAGGGGGCTGCGGCCTCAGCCTCTCTCCTCTCGGGAGACCCCAGAACCCGCCCCAAGGGCAACCACTTAGGGGTCTATGGCCACAAAACCTAGTCCGTACCAGAACCAGGCCTGGGTTTGCAGACGGGTTCCCAGGTTCCGCATCCAGATCCCAGGCAGCATCCGACCCCTGCCCGTTTAAGAGAGGCAGGTTTCAGAGTAAGTCAACTGCAGTTTTCATTTAAACGCTCAGGAATCGAGTGCCGCCTGTGCTTTCCCATGGCTGACAGGAGATACCTAGACAGATTTTCCCAGCGTGCTGTGAAAACCAGTTCGTGCAAAAGACCCAGGCCTCCTCCTGAAATAAAGCGCGCTGACTGCCTGCTCTGCTAGACCTTTCGTCCAAAGATTCAGGGACTGCTCATTGAAAAAGTATTTACTGAGGCCTGCCACAAACTCGCCTTATGGAGGAGCTAACAGCCTAGTTAGCTATATTGTAGAGGTTTGTTTGCTTGTTTTCTACAAAACCATCCACCTTCTCTGCATTTTGGTGGTATGAGTCTTATTTTTTAAATTTTCTTTTGAAAAGATGCATTCCCAGGTTACAGTTTAAAAAGATAAGTCTGTTCTTTGCATGACTTAACATCCTGTTTTTAGTTTGGAATACAGCGCTCTGCCTCCAAGTTCCTGATCACGTTTTAAGATTGTGAACATTCTTACGAAAACAAACCTATGGTTACCAAAGGGCAAACGTGGGGGTGGGGGCGGCAGGGATAAATCAGGAGCTTGGGATGAATATACACACATTACTGTAAGACAGATAAGCAACAAGGGACCTCCTGTATGGCACAGAGACTCTACTCAATATTCTGTGATAAGAGAAAAGAATTGGAAAAAGAATGAATATATGTATATATATAACCAAATTGTTTTGCTGTACCACTGAAACTAGCACAACATTGTAAATCAACTATACGCCAATAAAATTTTTTAAAAGTCACTCCCAATGTAAAAAGAAAAAAGATTGTGATGATTCTGAGGAATAACGTAGAATCCAATATTATATACAAAGTTGTTAAAACATTTTAATAATCAAGGAGAAATATACTGACTTAAAGTCAAATTAAAGCATCATGTAATTTAAAAATAAAGACAGGGTTTTGAAGGCCAGTAGGTTGGGCAACATGCACACACATGTACACTAGCAATTCCTAACTTCCTTAAAGCCAAGCGTCCTTTATTCTTTCTCTGTGGGTCGCATTCAAAAAGAGCTATTCCACTAAACTGCATTTATTAACTAATGACTCATCTTCCCACTTAAAAAAACAAAAACCCTGGCATGTTTTTGTGTATGTCACTGCCCATCCGAGCTTCAACCAAAACCTGAGCGAACCCATTGTTAATCATGGATTCCAAACTAAAGAAATCTCTGGTCTGATTGCAACTTTATGTGTTTCCATCAAGTCTTTGGGAAAGCTAGGCCTGGGGATCAGGAACCTCAGGTTGGGAATGCCAGTATGAGGTACTGCTCTCCACGCTGCCCTGCTGCGACTGGAAGGTGGGAGGGTGGCATAGTGGGGCAGTTTGGCCTTTGGATTCTACCTGCCTGGGTTTAAAGCCTAGCTTTGTCACTTACAAGGCTTCTCGCTGACTTCAGGCAAGCTGCTTAACCTCCCTGAGCCTCAGCTTGCTCATCTGCAAAATGGGGCTGATTGTAATATTACACGACTGAGCGACTTCACCTTACCTTACCTTACCTCACAGGGCTTTTTTATAGTTAAATGGGATAGTACGTGTGAAGCATCTGCATTATGGTTGTTGGTGCTGGAAGTCAAGTATTCAGAGTTCTAAGTTTCTACCATCCAAGCAGTAAGAACCCTAGTTCCCATGTGTAAAGCAACTTTTAAGCCCTAGAAAATTTCCATGGGTAAGCTCCCAGGGTCACATGCTGAGTGACATAAAGGGATTTAAATACAGGTCTGACTGTACAGCCCAATTTCTATGCTGCTAACATGTTCCCCGTGGTACCTTGTCAACAGCTTGTTAAGGCTGAAATCAGCTCTGGCTTTCCTAAGAGGCTTAGCAAGTGAATGGCTCCTTACATCCACTTGCGAATTCACAAACAGTGGCATTTCTTTCTCATTAGGGACAAATGTTTCTCCAGAAGTGAGTAGATTTCCCCCAAATTGTTATTAATAACTAAAATATCACAGCAACAGTTTTAAACACTGCAGCCTAAAACTTACATAATCATCCTGTCCTTCAAAATTTTCCACCCTTCCTCATAACCAGTTACATATTCTCTCTCTTAATCATTCTTCTGAGTATGGGGAACTATCTGGAAATTTCCAAGAATGTCCCAATTTGTTATAATATTCATTCTTTTCTATAAAGATTTATTCCTTTCAAAATAACTAAGTATGATATATTTTTATATCCTTATAATACTTTTCATTTCAGTGCCTTAGCAAATAAGAAAAAAATATCCTAAGACTTTTAAGTCTTAAATTTCTACTATTAGTAGTTCTTCAACATCTCCCCAGCATGGCTCCTGATCCTTTTCTAGTGGCCTTTTGTAGGAAGTTTTCCTTGTTTTCTACCTCATTTTGTTTAATCCCCGCATGATTTCTATTATGCTACAACTGCCTGTTTGAGCTTTCTGATTTAAGATTCTTGGCCAATTTACCGCCCCTCTTCTTTCTCTTTTTTAAGGTTTCCATATTCTCATCATATATAAAAAGTCTAAAGCATGTCTCATAAACCCACTTGCTTCCTTTGTTTTCCACCATGGGTTAGGAATCATTAGGAGTCATTCCGCCTCCCATTCTTCCTGTACTCTGTTAATTTATTGTTTTATTTCTCTCTTCCCCTCATCCTGGGCACTCACCAGGTTCTGTCACTTGGTTTCCTCTTCTATAGCTGCTTATCTCTTTCCCTTCAAGCATTTTAAGAAAGTCTCTGTCCAAATCTTCTATAATCCCCGCCACATTTCTGAAAGGCCTCTTGTGATGTCATGTTGAGAAGTCTACCGAAGTCCTTGCAGAGGTAGGGTGTAGACACGGGTGGCAGCTTCCCACCCCTGGGAGCCAGGCAGGAAGTAGTAGGAACTGGGGCCTAGAGGGTCATTCATGTCCCACCTAAGTGGGGAATGGGGGTGTCACTCCTCAGCCCCAGACTCATTGTTGTCAGATGAGAACACCAGATCTGCAGAGTTTTCCAATGGAGCCTAAATCAGGATTTTTATATAAAATATATAAAATGTTGACCACGTTAAAAAAGAAAATGAATGTGTATCTGATGAAGCCTTTAGCTGTAACTCTAATTTACAGAAAACCTCTGAGATAGAGGGACATGTAAACAGCATGAAGAATGCAATCTCAAATGTCTGACTGTGGGAAACCATGAGTCAGACAAATTGTTTCTCCAACAAAAATTTTATGATGATAGCAAGGATGACAGGAAGAGAGGGAAGGAAACCTACTGATTAAATAAAATTTAAGGAAATATTAATTGCAGTATGAACCTTATTTGGAATTATGCTTTGAATACTTTTTTTTAAATGACCTAACTGGACAGATTTGAATGCTGACTGTGATATTAATAAAGAATTATTGTTATTTGTTGATATGATAATGATACTGTGGTTATTTTTCTTTTTTACTAGTTGACATTTTTCATGTAATTTTTTAGTATTCCACGTTTTAAAAACTTTTTATCTAGAACTTTTTCAAAGTTTATGGAAGACTTACTAGAGCAGTACCAAAAAACCCTATGTATACCACACCTATATCTACTTTTTTATCTATTTTTTTCTTGATTCATTTGTAAGTTGCAATTATTCTCTTCTATACCTAAATACTTTAACATTTATTTCCTTTAAAAAATTCTTCTCTCTTAGTATCTTTATCTTTTAGAGACTCATACTGATAGATGGAGAAACAGTGTCAGACTTTATTTTTTGGGGGGCACCCAAATCACTGCAGATGGTGATTGCAGCCATGAAATTAAAAGACGCTTACTCCTTGGAAGGAAAGTTATGACCAACCTAGATAGCATATTCAAAAGCAGAGACATCACTTTGCCAACAAAGGTCCGTCTAGTCAAGGTTATGGTTTTTCTAGTGGTCATGTATGGATGTGAGAGTTGGACTGTGAAGAAGGCTGAGCGCCGAAGAATTGATGCTTTTGAACTGTGGTGTTGGAGAAGACTCTTGAGAGTCCCTTGGACTACAGGGAGATCCAACCAGTCCATCCTAAAGGAGATCAGTTCTGGGTGTTCATTGGAAAGACTGATGCTAAAGCTGAAACTCCAATACTTTGGCCACCTCATGCGAAGAGTTGACTCATTGGAAAAGACCCTGATGCTGGGAGGGATTGGGAGCAGGAGGAGAAAGGGACAACAGAGGATGAGATGGCTGGATGACATCACCAACTCGATGGACATGAGTTTGTGTGAACTCCGGGAGTTGGTGATGGACAGGGAGGCCTGGCGTGCTGCGATTCACGGGGTCGCAAAGAGTCGGACACGACTGAGCGACTGAACTGAACTGAACTGAACTAAAATTTTTAGAGATAAAGCAATGTGATCTGGGATTTGCTTTAAAATAACACAGATGAGGATTTACATGAAATAAGATTGAGCNCCATCCTAGAGCTTTGCCTCTCTACAGTTTTTCACTGGAAAATTTGTTCTCTCATCTCTTAATTTTTTTTATATCAGTGATTCTAAACTAGCCCTAGCCTCCCTGTGGGGTGCAAAACCACTGATCGTCTGGGGGACATCATACGTCATACTTCAACACTTCAAACTCAGCCCCTCGAAAATGCAGTCCCTCACCCTTCTCCAAGTTGTCTTCATGGGTACCACTGCTCTGGAAATCTCAGTGTCAGCTTTAGCTGTTTTTTCTCTACTCAGATGTCAGATGGGTCAGTTTTTCCCTTTGCGTCTGTTCCTTTCCCATTTCGCTGCTATCATCTGTTTCCGGCCTTCCCCAAGTTCCTCCCACCCTGTCTTTTCCTTGGTGGATTGTAGTGCCCTTCTAATTGGTCTCCCTGTCTCTGGTTTCTGCCCTGCCTTTTCTTCTGATTTCAAAGTAGGTACTCGATAAATATTTGCTGTGACATTTATAGAACTCCTAGAAGTTTGCAAAGCACACTCACACTCAACATCTCATTTGTTCCATTTGGAGCTTAAGTTTATTACAAGTAGCATTCCAGGCTTACAATCTGATTTCTGTTACTTAAGGCAATCACTGGAGCTACTTCTAACTTTGAACCTTGTAAATTAAAGCATCTCTTAAATTGCTTTACTTTTGAAGATTCAGTGTCTTGTGTGGCCTACAGGCTAAAAGAGAAGTGCATTTCAAGTCAGAGAGAGCCCCCTTGCCAAAATGCTTTTTTTCTCTGCTGATAAAGGTGATGGTGACAGCAAAATCAAAATTGAAAAGAAACTCCTTTCTGTAGATTTTTAAAAAACGTGTTTCCTATTTATCCAGTTGGTATCCTATTTACAAGTCAATCTCCAACATCCTTGGAAGCTGATATTCTGGCATAGTAACAGAAAAATTCTAACAGTTGAGTAACAATTCCTCACTAAGAGAATGAACATAACCATTATCATGACTGTAAAAACAGAGTAATATGTTTGGTCTTAAATACCCAAATAAAAGCTCAATAAACATTTGTTGAGTGAATAAATGAATTCAGAGCCGGCCTTACTATTGTTAATAAATTGAAAGCATCAGTTCCCACAGATGGATGGAAAAGTACGTTAAATTTGAAAAAACAAAAACAAAAAAACTTGCATTGAGGGGCCAGAACTGTGATACATCAACTACCCCGGTCTCTTCTGGGCCCACTCCAACTGCTGCAGGTAGGGGGAGGAGACGGGGGCTACTGGCAGGCACTGTGCTCTTGACTCGGCCTCTCTGGAGTGAAGGTTTCAAGCTCCTGGAGGGCAAGCACTCGACCTTGAACTTTGTGGTCCTATCCCTGTGCTCTGCGTACCGAATGTGCATCATCAATGTGGCCTGAGAGGCAAAGTCCTCTATGACGGGCCTGCATTTTCACCTTTCAATCCTTCACATTTATACTTTCTTACTTCGCAGAGGTAGTGTGAGGAGTAAAAACACAGCACTTAAAGCATTTAACACACTGCCTTGCACTCACACACAAAAGCACTTGATCAATGGTACTTGTTATCACCGTCATCTGGGGCTCTGTCTATGCCTCAAAGGTGGAGCTTAGTGTGCTGGGCTGTCAATACCTGTCAGTGCAAACAGTGTGCGTCCTGGGGGTGGACTCTTCATGTGTGGATCCTCAGCGCCTAGCACAGTGTTCCCCCTGTAGCAGGCCCAGAACCTGACTGCACGAATGAGCAATTGCGATACAAGCTCCAGGCCTGCCTCAACCCAGCCCACTGGGTCTCCCTGAAGAGTCATTTAAACTCTCTGGGCCTTGGTGACGTCTGTGGGTCCTTCCGGCCTGAAGAAGCCAGAAGACAAGACTCACAGACGTTCTCACAACAGTCACTGGCAGAACTGGAACTAGAAGGCTTTCATTCCCCCTTCATCACCAGGCACCTCACACATCACGTCTCCTTAATAACAGCTTGCCTAAATGTCATTGTCACTTTGTAATCCCCAAACCTGGTGGATTGCTGGCCACAAAGCATAAGCTCCTTGGGAGCGGTTTAGTCCCTCAGAAAAAAACATTGCCTATTTCAAGTAGAGAACAAAAGATATAAATTCGATTACCTCAGTTAGAACAGACCAGCTTTAACAGAGTTAGTGTCTTGAGCTTCGGAAGAAATCACTTGGAAATCCTTGGTTCTGAGTCCTCCATTTCCTCCACATCTAGATCTAAAAAGAAGTAAAACAAAAAGAATAACGTCTCATGACTAGGTGCCAGGACCGAACGAATCAGAAACAAAAGTGACTTCCATTAGCATGTGGACTGAACACCTAGTGTCAGTCCAGCACTGGGCAAAGCGAATGACATAGGTGATTCATACAGTCCTCAAAACATAGGAGACATCCCCCCATTTTACAGCTATGTCAAAAGAGGCTCTGAAAGGTCACAGAATCTATCTGTTCAAGGTCACAGAGCTAGCCTATGTTAGACCTGGGACGTAAACACAGGTTCACCCCAGATTCTAAATCCTGGGTTATTAACCTGTAAATCAGGGTTTAAAAACTTTTTTGACAGTGACCCACCATTTTAAAAAATTATAGTACATAAACGGAAAGTCCAAAGCCTGAAAACAACGCTTACTCTTATTATATACAATGCACCCTGATATTTTCTATTCTTTTTTATACTGCATTATATATTCTATATCTTCAAAAAAAATCTGGTAGCAACCCACTAAATTGATTTCACAATCCTCTAATGGGTCTCAATTCTTGCTAGAAAAACACTACCCTCAGAGATAGTACCTCACTAGAAGTTTCTCAGAAACGGCGAACCTAATCCTCCTATGCTTTTTAACCATGAGAACCTGACCGAGTCGTTGAGCTTCATAATTAGGAGAAAAGTTTCTAACCTTTAAAATATGTCTAAGGCACCAAAATACGTATCATCCATTATGGATCCTTAGAAGAGATATTTAATTTGGGCCAAAGTCCAGAATGGAATTAGTCACTTACCTATAGGAGAAGAGTTATAGAGTGGCACCGCAGACAGACTAAAACCTCAGGTGATTTATAATATATCCTGCAAAAAGTGGCTAACAGCGGGCGGTCCTGTTGTACCAACAGTGGAGACCTAACTACTCCCGAAGTAGGAGGCTGAGATTGCAAAGCCCTGGGGGCAGGGCCCTGCCTTTGCACTTCCCATTCAATTCCAGGGGCTTTGGTGTTCAACCAAGGAAATCCTCAGGTTCCGGATGGGTCAGGACGGGGGTCCAAGTCGCGGTCCGAGGGAGGGGAGATGCGACTGTCAGCGCCGTTCCCGAGCCTGCCGGACCGGAGCCCGTCACGTCCCCCGCCCTTGGGTGCGCGTTGGTCCCCGGACCCCCGCCCTTCAGCATAGCCTTGCAGATGGGCCACGGCTGCGGCGCAACGTGCCCGACTCCGCGGCTGGACCCCGACTCCCAGGGCGCGGGCCCGGGCGTCCGGGCACCTGCGGGCGCCGGGTCCCGGCAACACCGCGGCTCTCCGGAGTCCGCGGAGCTCCCAGCCCTGCGCGAGCGTCCCCCGGCCGGGTTTTGAGGCTCCTTCCCGCGAGAGCAGGGGTCGGGCCGGCCTCGCCTCGCCCGCCCGCCCCGCACACGGCCCCTGCGCTGGCACTTACAGGGCTCGGCCGCTGCCCCGCGAGCGCGTTCCTCGGGGGTCCATGGCGCTTCCGGACCCGCGAGTCAGGCCGCGGCGTCTCGCAGCACCGCCCAGAAAATGGACGCCGGCGGCTCGGCTCGGCCGGCCCGGCCCGCCCCCGGCGCGGGGCTGGGGACGCCACCCGGCCGGGAAGAGGGCTCCTCGGCCTGAGCCGCGGGCCGGGCTCCGGGGCACCAACGAGCGTGCCCAGGACCAGGCCTCGGGAGGACAGGGGCAGGGCCGGGACCTGGGGGTGTGGGGGAGACACACCTCGGCCCCGCAAAACCCCAAACCCAACCTGGGCGCGACGGGGACAGGAGGGGGTGCCCACGACGGCCCCAGATGCCACCAAGGGGGCTGCGGCCTCAGCCTCTCTCCTCTCGGGAGACCCCAGAACCCGCCCCAAGGGCAACCACTTAGGGGTCTATGGCCACAAAACCTAGTCCGTACCAGAACCAGGCCTGGGTTTGCAGACGGGTTCCCAGGTTCCGCATCCAGATCCCAGGCAGCATCCGACCCCTGCCCGTTTAAGAGAGGCAGGTTTCAGAGTAAGTCAACTGCAGTTTTCATTTAAACGCTCAGGAATCGAGTGCCGCCTGTGCTTTCCCATGGCTGACAGGAGATACCTAGACAGATTTTCCCAGCGTGCTGTGAAAACCAGTTCGTGCAAAAGACCCAGGCCTCCTCCTGAAATAAAGCGCGCTGACTGCCTGCTCTGCTAGACCTTTCGTCCAAAGATTCAGGGACTGCTCATTGAAAAAGTATTTACTGAGGCCTGCCACAAACTCGCCTTATGGAGGAGCTAACAGCCTAGTTAGCTATATTGTAGAGGTTTGTTTGCTTGTTTTCTACAAAACCATCCACCTTCTCTGCATTTTGGTGGTATGAGTCTTATTTTTTAANGCTCATTGAAAAAGTATTTACTGAGGCCTGCCACAAACTCGCCTTATGGAGGAGCTAACAGCCTAGTTAGCTATATTGTAGAGGTTTGTTTGCTTGTTTTCTACAAAACCATCCACCTTCTCTGCATTTTGGTGGTATGAGTCTTATTTTTTAAATTTTCTTTTGAAAAGATGCATTCCCAGGTTACAGTTTAAAAAGATAAGTCTGTTCTTTGCATGACTTAACATCCTGTTTTTAGTTTGGAATACAGCGCTCTGCCTCCAAGTTCCTGATCACGTTTTAAGATTGTGAACATTCTTACGAAAACAAACCTATGGTTACCAAAGGGCAAACGTGGGGGTGGGGGCGGCAGGGATAAATCAGGAGCTTGGGATGAATATACACACATTACTGTAAGACAGATAAGCAACAAGGGACCTCCTGTATGGCACAGAGACTCTACTCAATATTCTGTGATAAGAGAAAAGAATTGGAAAAAGAATGAATATATGTATATATATAACCAAATTGTTTTGCTGTACCACTGAAACTAGCACAACATTGTAAATCAACTATACGCCAATAAAATTTTTTAAAAGTCACTCCCAATGTAAAAAGAAAAAAGATTGTGATGATTCTGAGGAATAACGTAGAATCCAATATTATATACAAAGTTGTTAAAACATTTTAATAATCAAGGAGAAATATACTGACTTAAAGTCAAATTAAAGCATCATGTAATTTAAAAATAAAGACAGGGTTTTGAAGGCCAGTAGGTTGGGCAACATGCACACACATGTACACTAGCAATTCCTAACTTCCTTAAAGCCAAGCGTCCTTTATTCTTTCTCTGTGGGTCGCATTCAAAAAGAGCTATTCCACTAAACTGCATTTATTAACTAATGATTCATCTTCCCACTTAAAAAAACAAAAACCCTGGCATGTTTTTGTGTATGTCACTGCCCATCCGAGCTTCAACCAAAACCTGAGCGAACCCATTGTTAATCATGGATTCCAAACTAAAGAAATCTCTGGTCTGATTGCAACTTTATGTGTTTCCATCAAGTCTTTGGGAAAGCTAGGCCTGGGGATCAGGAACCTCAGGTTGGGAATGCCAGTATGAGGTACTGCTCTCCACGCTGCCCTGCTGCGACTGGAAGGTGGGAGGGTGGCATAGTGGGGCAGTTTGGCCTTTGGATTCTACCTGCCTGGGTTTAAAGCCTAGCTTTGTCACTTACAAGGCTTCTCGCTGACTTCAGGCAAGCTGCTTAACCTCCCTGAGCCTCAGCTTGCTCATCTGCAAAATGGGGCTGATTGTAATATTACACGACTGAGCGACTTCACCTTACCTTACCTTACCTCACAGGGCTTTTTTATAGTTAAATGGGATAGTACGTGTGAAGCATCTGCATTATGGTTGTTGGTGCTGGAAGTCAAGTATTCAGAGTTCTAAGTTTCTACCATCCAAGCAGTAAGAACCCTAGTTCCCATGTGTAAAGCAACTTTTAAGCCCTAGAAAATTTCCATGGGTAAGCTCCCAGGGTCACATGCTGAGTGACATAAAGGGATTTAAATACAGGTCTGACTGTACAGCCCAATTTCTATGCTGCTAACATGTTCCCCGTGGTACCTTGTCAACAGCTTGTTAAGGCTGAAATCAGCTCTGGCTTTCCTAAGAGGCTTAGCAAGTGAATGGCTCCTTACATCCACTTGCGAATTCACAAACAGTGGCATTTCTTTCTCATTAGGGACAAATGTTTCTCCAGAAGTGAGTAGATTTCCCCCAAATTGTTATTAATAACTAAAATATCACAGCAACAGTTTTAAACACTGCAGCCTAAAACTTACATAATCATCCTGTCCTTCAAAATTTTCCACCCTTCCTCATAACCAGTTACATATTCTCTCTCTTAATCATTCTTCTGAGTATGGGGAACTATCTGGAAATTTCCAAGAATGTCCCAATTTGTTATAATATTCATTCTTTTCTATAAAGATTTATTCCTTTCAAAATAACTAAGTATGATATATTTTTATATCCTTATAATACTTTTCATTTCAGTGCCTTAGCAAATAAGAAAAAAATATCCTAAGACTTTTAAGTCTTAAATTTCTACTATTAGTAGTTCTTCAACATCTCCCCAGCATGGCTCCTGATCCTTTTCTAGTGGCCTTTTGTAGGAAGTTTTCCTTGTTTTCTACCTCATTTTGTTTAATCCCCGCATGATTTCTATTATGCTACGACTGCCTGTTTGAGCTTTCTGATTTAAGATTCTTGGCCAATTTACCGCCCCTCTTCTTTCTCTTTTTTAAGGTTTCCATATTCTCATCATATATAAAAAGTCTAAAGCATGTCTCATAAACCCACTTGCTTCCTTTGTTTTCCACCATGGGTTAGGAATCATTAGGAGTCATTCCGCCTCCCATTCTTCCTGTACTCTGTTAATTTATTGTTTTATTTCTCTCTTCCCCTCATCGTGGGCACTCACCAGGTTCTGTCACTTGGTTTCCTCTTCTATAGCTGCTTATCTCTTTCCCTTCAAGCATTTTAAGAAAGTCTCTGTCCAAATCTTCTATAATCCCCGCCACATTTCTGAAAGGCCTCTTGTGATGTCATGTTGAGAAGTCTACCGAAGTCCTTGCAGAGGTAGGGTGTAGACACGGGTGGCAGCTTCCCACCCCTGGGAGCCAGGCAGGAAGTAGTAGGAACTGGGGCCTAGAGGGTCATTCATGTCCCACCTAAGTGGGGAATGGGGGTGTCACTCCTCAGCCCCAGACTCATTGTTGTCAGATGAGAACACCAGATCTGCAGAGTTTTCCAATGGAGCCTAAATCAGGATTTTTATATAAAATATATAAAATGTTGACCACGTTAAAAAAGAAAATGAATGTGTATCTGATGAAGCCTTTAGCTGTAACTCTAATTTACAGAAAACCTCTGAGATAGAGGGACATGTAAACAGCATGAAGAATGCAATCTCAAATGTCTGACTGTGGGAAACCATGAGTCAGACAAATTGTTTCTCCAACAAAAATTTTATGATGATAGCAAGGATGACAGGAAGAGAGGGAAGGAAACCTACTGATTAAATAAAATTTAAGGAAATATTAATTGCAGTATGAACCTTATTTGGAATTATGCTTTGAATACTTTTTTTTAAATGACCTAACTGGACAGATTTGAATGCTGACTGTGATATTAATAAAGAATTATTGTTATTTGTTGATATGATAATGATACTGTGGTTATTTTTCTTTTTTACTAGTTGACATTTTTCATGTAATTTTTTAGTATTCCACGTTTTAAAAACTTTTTATCTAGAACTTTTTCAAAGTTTATGGAAGACTTACTAGAGCAGTACCAAAAAACCCTATGTATACCACACCTATATCTACTTTTTTATCTATTTTTTTCTTGATTCATTTGTAAGTTGCAATTATTCTCTTCTATACCTAAATACTTTAACATTTATTTCCTTTAAAAAATTCTTCTCTCTTAGTATCTTTATCTTTTAGAGACTCATACTGATAGATGGAGAAACAGTGTCAGACTTTATTTTTTGGGGGGCACCCAAATCACTGCAGATGGTGATTGCAGCCATGAAATTAAAAGACGCTTACTCCTTGGAAGGAAAGTTATGACCAACCTAGATAGCATATTCAAAAGCAGAGACATCACTTTGCCAACAAAGGTCCGTCTAGTCAAGGTTATGGTTTTTCTAGTGGTCATGTATGGATGTGAGAGTTGGACTGTGAAGAAGGCTGAGCGCCGAAGAATTGATGCTTTTGAACTGTGGTGTTGGAGAAGACTCTTGAGAGTCCCTTGGACTACAGGGAGATCCAACCAGTCCATCCTAAAGGAGATCAGTTCTGGGTGTTCATTGGAAAGACTGATGCTAAAGCTGAAACTCCAATACTTTGGCCACCTCATGCGAAGAGTTGACTCATTGGAAAAGACCCTGATGCTGGGAGGGATTGGGAGCAGGAGGAGAAAGGGACAACAGAGGATGAGATGGCTGGATGACATCACCAACTCGATGGACATGAGTTTGTGTGAACTCCGGGAGTTGGTGATGGACAGGGAGGCCTGGCGTGCTGCGATTCACGGGGTCGCAAAGAGTCGGACACGACTGAGCGACTGAACTGAACTGAACTGAACTAAAATTTTTAGAGATAAAGCAATGTGATCTGGGATTTGCTTTAAAATAACACAGATGAGGATTTACATGAAACAAGATTGAGCTGCTGCTGCTGCTGCTAAGTCACTTCAGTTGTGTCCGACTCTGTGTGACCCCATAGACGGCAGCCCACCAGGCTCCCCCATCCCTGGGATTCTCCAGGCAAGAATACTGGAGTGGGTTGCCATTTCCTTCTCCAATGCATGAAAGAGAAAAGTGAAAGTGAAGTCGCTCAGTCTGTCCGACCGTTAGCGACCCCATGGACTGCAGCCCACCTGGCTACTCCGTCCATTGGATTTTCCAGGCAAGAGTACTGGGGTGGGGTGCCATTGCCTTCCCCGCAAGATTGAGTAGTTATTGAGAATTGTTGAAACTGAACCATAACTACACAGGATTTCATTGAAGTAGTTTTTCCATATTGTACACATGTTTAAGATTTTCATAATAAAGTTTTAAAAGATTATGTTAATGAAAGACTTTAAAGTGATATGCAATGCTTACGGTACAGTAAGTAAATAAAAAGATATGAAATTGCCTATAAAAATATTATCTCGACTATTAAAAAAATCAGTGGGCATAGATAAAGGGCTGAAAGAATGCACGTCAAACTGGTAACATTCCAAATTATTTCAAAGTAAGTATATATTACTTTTATAATGAGAAGGAAAAAGAGTAATATAGTTCAAAAAACAGAAAACAAAGTTGGCAATGGATTCAATTAAGACTATTGTTAGAAGTCAAACAAAGCACATCTGTAGGTTGGACTGACCAGTGGGCCCCCAGTTTGCAGCTTTTGACTTAGAAAATGAGTCCACAAAACTGTATCCTACAGGCCAATTTCACCTGCCAACTGTTTTTGTATAAGCTACAAGCTAAGGATGGTTTCAACATCTTTAAATGATTGAAAAGAAAAAAAAAACAATATTTCATGACATGAAAAGTTACATGAAAATCAAATTTCATTGCCCATAAGTGAAATTTTATTGGGACACAGCCACAGCCATTCATTTCTGTATCTGTGACAGTACATACACTATATATAATTCATATTATATGTTAGTATATTTTTAATTTCATCAATAGTTCGTGAAAAATTGTTTTCTTTGTCGTTATATAAATATGCAGATAACATCCTCAGTTTTGCCTCCACTCACAGAGCTAAAATACTTACTATCTGGCCCTTTACAGAAAAAGTCTGCCAACTGCTGGTTTAGAAGCGGGCTTCCCATGTGACCTAAAAGCGTCTTGATTTAGCAGAAAGAGCACTGGACTAGGAGTTAAGCAAGGCCACTTAACTCTCTGAGTGACCTAGAGAAGGCACAATTTCTCTGGGCCACACTTCTCTCAATATGACCAAATAAAGGGAACCTACCATTCCCACAGTGACTGAAGTCTGGGGTTCATGTTTCCATAAGAGCTGAGCAAGAAGTACAGGGTGATGGCAGCACTATGTGCTGGTGTGCCAGCCAGGGGCAGTGCTTCTGGAGACCATGGAACTCAAACAATCAGAATCTCCACTGTGGATGGCTTGATGGGCACTCAGAGCAGGGCGTGGCTAGGCGGGTGAAGAGCAGGGAAAGACAGGCTTTGCGAGCTTCAAAAGCTGAGCTGCATGCCTGCTGAGGGCAACATGACTTTGGGCAAAAGAGTTTCTAAAATTTTCCATGTATCTATGGCCATGGAATTCTCCAGGCAAGAATCCTGGTGGGTAGCCTTTTCCTTCTCCAGGGGATCTTCCTGACCCAAAGGCTCAAAGTTGAGCCTCCCACATTTCAGTCAGATTCTTTACCATCTGAGCCACCGGGGAAGCCACCTAAAACACATATTTTGGGTCTATCTCCAGGCTGAGCTTTGTGGAAAACGAAAAGCGATTGGTCACAACACATGTAAAAATCTGCCCATTTAAAATTTAGTCCAGATCCAGTCAAGTGACAGTGGCAGGGGTAGAGATGGTCCCAGCATGAAAATAGGAGCCTTGGGACAGAGACTTCCTAGATCCTGGGATAAATCACCCTTAGCAAGGCCAATCTGTAGGCTCTTTGTCACAGCTGCGGTGGGACAGTGGAGTCCCAAGGCCAACATCATGACTGAAGCCAGACAGAACATGGGAGCACCCAGCCCATACACAGCCTGCATCTCAGGGGCTCTCCCAGCCTCTTTTTACTCCTTGCAACCCCTCCTACTCTTTCTCCTGTGCCCAGCAACCCCAGCTTCAGGGTGCGGCACAGCAGCCTACCTCCTGACTGCCTGCTTTGTTCCCTCTTCCTGATTTCCTGCACCCCCTCCCCACCTCCTTGCTGCCCTCTCGGTCTGCAGTCCTTCCATCTCCCCACTTTGCCCCGCCGATGACCATCCCACTCGCTTTCACATCGTTTCCCCAATACCTTGCATTTTCTAATCTTTCAGTGTAACCCCTCTGTTTTCCTACTACAGGTCCCCTACTTCCCTTCCACAGCTCAAGAAACACGAGAAAAGGGGGAAAAAAATTACAAGGGCACTGCCCTTCTGGGATTTAACCACATTCTCAGCTGGTGGCTTTTGTTTTCTCGTCTCACTGGCTTGTAAGGCCCTCGGGGCAGGGACACCACGTCATGCTCGGCGCTGGGGAAGATGGGCAGGACTGTGAGGCCTTAATTAGAGCAAGGCCTCAGACAGGGTAGAAGATTTCAGCAGGCAAAAAAAAAAAAAAAAAGGAATTTCAAAATATCTATTTGGCAGCAATGACCACAGGGTAAGGAAGAGGTTTATTTAATCATATAAAGAAAATTATGAAAGACTTCACAGCTTTTTATGAACACAGAAAAAAAATATTTATACTGGCATTTGAAAAACAAAATTGAACCAGAAAACAAACTTCCTCCATAGGCCAAATATAGTGACTGTAGACACAAACGCTAGTCTCGAACCCTGAACTAGAACAGCTGCAGAAGCAAGAAAACCATTAAAGGAAAAGATGCAAAACAAATCACAAGATCAAAAGAGCCATTTTCTGGTCAATGAGATGTTTGGGCCATGGCACTGTCATGCTGGGCTCACCTAACAAAGATAAGGGCTTTGGCAACTGGTCTTTGATTTACCTGCTTCCCACAGAAGCAGAACAGGGCTTCAGGGGGACCCCCCACGACCTGTCAGGGAAGGTAAAAAAAGCAGAAGCTTCTTGCCTGCATCACAAATTCAATTTTTTTGCATTCAAGGGCTTTTCAACTTAACATCTGCTCATGAATGCGAAAGAGTGGCAGCCCTTATGGAGGTCACCTGGCAAGGCAGGCCGACCAGCTTGGAGCAGGGCAGCCAGACATACGGTGGCTTATTAGGAGCCAAGACATTTTGGGAAGGTGACCGAGGATAAGACACAGAGTCCTGGGGAAGAACCATCCTTGCCATCGGTTGCAGTGCCCCCAAAGTGAAGGCTGACCTCCAGGAAACAGTATAAAAGGCCACTAAGAGAATAGCATGCCATTCATTTCCTTCTGAAACAGAGAGGACGTACAATTGTACCTGTCCATGCAATGCCCTAGCTTTGTACACAAACCTGGACATGAGCTTCATAGGGAGTTTTATGTCACATTTCCATTCTGTTTGGGTGGCAGTGGTCTCTGTCACATAGGAGATGCTCAACAAACATTTGAAGAAATGAACTGACTTGGTGAAGCCCCCTCCCACTTACCCCTACCCCCACTGACGGACAATAGTCTACTCCAAAGCGCTAGAACATTCTTCAATGCAGTGGAATGTTTCATGGCTGGTCAAATTCAAACAAAGTGGACTGAGTCAGGCCACTTCTAACTTCTGATAAGCAAAGCCCAATAAATTGTGAATCAATTTTAGAAGGGGCTTTTGAAACATTCAGAAGACTTTGAAGGGCCTTGTTTCTAACTTGCAGAGCAAACCTATCCCTTTGTTCTTAGAGCTTCTTTAGCAGATGAACCTAAAAGGCACAAAAGATTTCTGGTTCTGAAGAATTTCCTTAGCATTATTTGTTCAAATAGAGAAAGATCAGTCCAAGCAGCAAAGTCTTTAGAAAGCCACCAACAAGCAGGCAAAGGGTTCTGCAGAAACTGAAGCATTTGAGGCATTAGAGGACAAAGGCAATTTACTGGCAAGATGGGACAGACCCTTCCACTTCTTGCCTTTGAAAAAAAAAATTAAAGGAAGTGGCTCTCTCAGTGTTTTGCCGTGAGTCAAAGTTCTGGAGTTCTTAAGAAAAACAAAGCAAGAGGCTTCCCAGAAATTTCCTTGCTCCAGGATTCCTTTCTTTTGTGGATTTCTTGGGTTAAACTGAACCTGTGCCTGAATTTCACCACCACCTAGGAGTGCAATGTTCAGAGCTTCACTGCATCTTTGGAGCAGTGCTGGGGTGAGGCTGGGTCAAAGGCAATGCCTCTGAGGGCACCAAGTTCTGGGAATTTGGGAGTCTGGGCCACTGTCTCATTGCAAGGGCAGCTTACCTAAGCCAGGCTCAACCCACGAAGTCTCAGACCTGACCCTGATACAATGGCAGTAACTCATTAGAAAGGAAAGTTTGCAGTCTGAGCATGAACGACTCTCTGCCTGGTAATTCTCTCCATCATATCTTCACCTCTCTGGATCCATCTCACCGTCTAGGTCTCCACCTAAATACCACCTCCTACAACACTTTGCCTGGCTAACCCTTCTCAAGTGGCTCTTCTCCCCCCAAAAAGATACCCTCACTTTTTAAAACTTTATCGTCTCTTTCTTACTTGCACTTGTCTTCTATAATTATTTATTTACATGTTTATTTTTGTGCCCCTGGCCCCCCACCCTTCCACCACACCAGGGGTGGGTCTATGAGAGGCAGGCCCTGATCTCTCTTGTTCATTACTCTATTTCTAGCCTCTACAATATGACTGGTAGGTAGTAGGTACTCAATATATGTGTTGAATGTTTAATCATCAAAAAAGCTGTGAAGGATAGCATTTCCCATGGAAGAGAGCTGCTAGAATGAACCATATGTTACCAGGAACTCAAAGGCATCATGTATCAAAAAGAAAAGTGCTAGATCATTTTCAAGATTCATCTCCCCATATCAACTAGCCCTAAGATATGGTCTGGGTACTCAGATCCTCTATGAGGGGAATCCATGGAAATCATGGACCTAGATCAACATCACTCTAGTAGCAAGAGATGCAATCTTGGTATTCTCACCGAGTTAAGGCTTGGGAAAAAAATCCTATTCTCTAAAATAATAATAATAATATTTGATAATAATTATATATTATTTTATAATAATAATCATCAAATCTTATTATTATCATCAGATTTGAGAATTGTAGACTCCAAATCATTCAGGTAGAAACCCACAGATTCATCCATTTCGTTTTGGTAGGAGCCAAGCAGTTGTTTGCACATTCTTTCTGTCGCACCTGCCTTGGCCTCCCCAGCGTAAACACCTTAGCCAAAAAGTGAAAATGGGTGAAGCACTGCCTTTTCAACAATGAGCAGGAATAAGTGCGATTCTCTACAACTGGCAGGAAGTGTTTTTGGCTAATTTAGAAAATCCAATGATAATTGTAAATGGGTAAATTTAGAAAAGCTTTGTGTCTGGTAAACATTTCTGTGAAATATGAAGGCAAAGCATTAAGGCAAAACACACAAAGTAATAAATAATAATTATTCTTCCATTCACTGTTCTATTTATTACAACGACAATGATACAATATACTTCCCACCAGTCTTAGCTGGCTTTCAAGCTCCTTGACTTGTGTTTCAAATTCTTTTAGGAGAGACCAAGAGCAAAATAATGAAAAATGCCAGAAAAAAAAATCATGAGGTATGAAAATCTACAAGATGACGCAACCATGCTTGAGTTAAAAACAAAAGGATCGACATTTTACAGAGAAGCAATACACTGTTGAATCTCTCTGGCATTCAATTGGAGGGTAAAACAATTCCATTGAATCCATCTAATCTTGTGATTAAGATTCAAATGGTTTCAAAATGATTAATTTGTACCAGCCTATCAAAATAGAAGACATTGAGTTGTAATCTTTCTGAACAGCAATAGTGTTTTAATTACAAATGCCAGGCTCATTATTTTCTCAAGAGCAAATGACAATTAGCCTAGTCCTACTGCAACTGTTAATGCTACTGATGCTAAAATAAATAGGCAATATGGAATCAGGGCTCTGACATTTCCCTTCAGTTTACAATCTTCTGACTGATGCTATATGCAAAATGTACTTAGTCATTTTAAGTCACAGGCAAGCAGGAAAATGGCTCCCAAACAGCAAAAAAAAAAAAAAAAAAAAGAGGGGGAAAAAGAGGTGTTACAGGAAGAATATTTCATGGCAAGCCCACAGAACGAAATCACTGTGATCTGAATCATGTTCTAATACAATTGAACCAGAGAAAAGCTCCAAGCAAGATATTTAAGTTGGCTTCCAAACAACAACACAACAACAACAACAAATCTTTAGTCCACTAGAGGTTTGATTTTACAGACAGTGCTTTGGGATATTAGACAGACTGCTAGGATAAAGCAACTGTTTACACAGATGGTTGTGCATCTCAACGTTCTACACGTTGGAGCAAAGCTCAGGGAGGTTTTGGGTTTAGCAGCATCTTCCTCCTAACACACCTACAAAGACCTTTCTCACAGAGACTCAGTATGCACTTATTGTGGGGGTGGGCTCAGGTTTGGGTCCGTCTTTACCGATAGCTCGGAGGTTACCGATGCAGGGATCAGGCAGGACAAGAGCATAAGCATTTTCTGATTCTGAGAATTTCTGAGATACCTTTTGTTTCAGTGGCGCTGGTGAACTCGTGATAATGAAACTACACCTTTGCACACAAGCCTTGACCAGCATTCTGGAGCACGTTACAAAGAAAAAACCTTAATTTTGAAAGTACTGAGCACAAAGAAGGAAAGAGAAAGCTCTTACTGTGCAAGGTTTCTCTCTATGTACAGAATTATGGCTTAATTTTTAAGGCTTGAAGACCGCATTTTAAAACGTCTAAAACCAGTTCAGACTCTCCAAGAGAGGAAAAGGACTGCAAAATTTTCATGAAACATTTGGTCTTTCTTAAGACAATCTTTTGCATATCTGTTACTGCATTTTTAAATAAGATGTGGTTACTAAGGAAACAAGTTCTGGCCCAGTGTTAATTTGAAACCAAAATATATTTGAGAAGTTAAGCTCAAAGGAAAGAACCCATGAAATAATTTTGAAAAGTGCCAGAATTTGGTACTTACAGAACCACAGCTGTATGGTCTGCAGTGAACCATTCTAGGGACTCTTTTATTCAGTGAAGCTCTCTTTCTTCTAACAGAGTCATCTATATTTAATATTTCTCCCTTTAAAAATTATAATTCCTTGTCTCCCCAAATAACAGATATATAAATAATGAACTTATTCTTGTGTATCATTTAAAATTGATTTTGGAAGCACCTAAGTTTTTATTTTCATCTTTCATATAGCACGTTTAAAGACCGCTTCTTAAAATTTAAATATTTTAAATGTTTCTTATTAAGCTTGTTTGCGCTGTTCGAAATTATCTCCAGAAACCCATTTATTTTTAGTTTCAAACTAACATGGAGCTGAATCCACAGACTTTTCAAAAAATTCTTTTGTTGTCTGATGGCGCCACACCTATCATATATATGATTTTTTAAAAAGAATCCTCTCACTTTTATAGCAGAGTCATCTTAGAAGTTTATAAAAGTTATATATTTATATAGAATCTGAATAGGAAAGGCCACCCAAGTGAATACCCCCACCTCACAATTACAACTGTCTTATTTAATTTTTGTTTTAAAAGTCATATTTTAATCTAATATTCTTGCTACATGGCTTAAAAAAAATCTACAAAACATGCAAATTTCAACCTACCTGTATTGTATCACTTAATGCAGTGCTAGCATGACAAGACACTCAGCCATTTTTATGTAAAGCGATGGAGACCAACTGATTTCTCCGTCTTCTTGCTCTCAAGTTTTAGATGCAATTGTCACACACACACAAAACCATACGCAGAACAGCTTGAATGTACTGTGATCACGAGAACTGAATTTATCAACAGGAAAACAGGTTTGAAAAAACAAGTTTCTCATCCAAGGTTTCTCTGAGGCTGCAACCAAGGAGGTAGTGTGTTGAATTTTTTTCCCTTCCTCCTCTGAGAGTTCAAAGCCCGGAGCTGACCACTGCAAAGGCCACTGTCACATTTGCTGAAAATCAAACCACTGATACCAGCACTGAAAATACGAATTCAAAAACCAAGTTGCTTGCACACCATGGAGTGCATCAGAGTTAAAAATAGATTCCACCTTGCCTTCTACCTGCATAATAAACATGTAAGTTTCAAGTGTTTAATTTGATATTCACATTAATTAACAATACAACATACATTATTTAAAAGACAGCAAATGCAAGAAGAAAGGGGAGACACCATCTGGTAGCAGAGTTTAGTTGTTGTTTTTTGTTTTTAGGGTTTTTTTTTTTTTTTTTTATCTTTACCATCTGAGCCACCGGGGAAGCCACCTAAAACACATATTTTGGGTCTATCTCCAGGCTGAGCTTTGTGGAAAACGAAAAGCGATTGGTCACAACACATGTAAAAATCTGCCCATTTAAAATTTAGTCCAGATCCAGTCAAGTGACAGTGGCAGGGGTAGAGATGGTCCCAGCATGAAAATAGGAGCCTTGGGACAGAGACTTCCTAGATCCTGGGATAAATCACCCTTAGCAAGGCCAATCTGTAGGCTCTTTGTCACAGCTGCGGTGGGACAGTGGAGTCCCAAGGCCAACATCATGACTGAAGCCAGACAGAACATGGGAGCACCCAGCCCATACACAGCCTGCATCTCAGGGGCTCTCCCAGCCTCTTTTTACTCCTTGCAACCCCTCCTACTCTTTCTCCTGTGCCCAGCAACCCCAGCTTCAGGGTGCGGCACAGCAGCCTACCTCCTGACTGCCTGCTTTGTTCCCTCTTCCTGATTTCCTGCACCCTCTCCCCACCTCCTTGCTGCCCTCTCGGTCTGCAGTCCTTCCATCTCCCCACTTTGCCCCGCCGATGACCATCCCACTCGCTTTCACATCGTTTCCCCAATACCTTGCATTTTCTAATCTTTCAGTGTAACCCCTCTGTTTTCCTACTACAGGTCCCCTACTTCCCTTCCACAGCTCAAGAAACACGAGAAAAGGGGGAAAAAAATTACAAGGGCACTGCCCTTCTGGGATTTAACCACATTCTCAGCTGGTGGCTTTTGTTTTCTCGTCTCACTGGCTTGTAAGGCCCTCGGGGCAGGGACACCACGTCATGCTCGGCGCTGGGGAAGATGGGCAGGACTGTGAGGCCTTAATTAGAGCAAGGCCTCAGACAGGGTAGAAGATTTCAGCAGGCAAAAAAAAAAAAAAAAAGGAATTTCAAAATATCTATTTGGCAGCAATGACCACAGGGTAAGGAAGAGGTTTATTTAATCATATAAAGAAAATTATGAAAGACTTCACAGCTTTTTATGAACACAGAAAAAAAATATTTATACTGGCATTTGAAAAACAAAATTGAACCAGAAAACAAACTTCCTCCATAGGCCAAATATAGTGACTGTAGACACAAACGCTAGTCTCGAACCCTGAACTAGAACAGCTGCAGAAGCAAGAAAACCATTAAAGGAAAAGATGCAAAACAAATCACAAGATCAAAAGAGCCATTTTCTGGTCAATGAGATGTTTGGGCCATGGCACTGTCATGCTGGGCTCACCTAACAAAGATAAGGGCTTTGGCAACTGGTCTTTGATTTACCTGCTTCCCACAGAAGCAGAACAGGGCTTCAGGGGGACCCCCCACGACCTGTCAGGGAAGGTAAAAAAAGCAGAAGCTTCTTGCCTGCATCACAAATTCAATTTTTTTGCATTCAAGGGCTTTTCAACTTAACATCTGCTCATGAATGCGAAAGAGTGGCAGCCCTTATGGAGGTCACCTGGCAAGGCAGGCCGACCAGCTTGGAGCAGGGCAGCCAGACATACGGTGGCTTATTAGGAGCCAAGACATTTTGGGAAGGTGACCGAGGATAAGACACAGAGTCCTGGGGAAGAACCATCCTTGCCATCGGTTGCAGTGCCCCCAAAGTGAAGGCTGACCTCCAGGAAACAGTATAAAAGGCCACTAAGAGAATAGCATGCCATTCATTTCCTTCTGAAACAGAGAGGACGTACAATTGTACCTGTCCATGCAATGCCCTAGCTTTGTACACAAACCTGGACATGAGCTTCATAGGGAGTTTTATGTCACATTTCCATTCTGTTTGGGTGGCAGTGGTCTCTGTCACATAGGAGATGCTCAACAAACATTTGAAGAAATGAACTGACTTGGTGAAGCCCCCTCCCACTTACCCCTACCCCCACTGACGGACAATAGTCTACTCCAAAGCGCTAGAACATTCTTCAATGCAGTGGAATGTTTCATGGCTGGTCAAATTCAAACAAAGTGGACTGAGTCAGGCCACTTCTAACTTCTGATAAGCAAAGCCCAATAAATTGTGAATCAATTTTAGAAGGGGCTTTTGAAACATTCAGAAGACTTTGAAGGGCCTTGTTTCTAACTTGCAGAGCAAACCTATCCCTTTGTTCTTAGAGCTTCTTTAGCAGATGAACCTAAAAGGCACAAAAGATTTCTGGTTCTGAAGAATTTCCTTAGCATTATTTGTTCAAATAGAGAAAGATCAGTCCAAGCAGCAAAGTCTTTAGAAAGCCACCAACAAGCAGGCAAAGGGTTCTGCAGAAACTGAAGCATTTGAGGCATTAGAGGACAAAGGCAATTTACTGGCAAGATGGGACAGACCCTTCCACTTCTTGCCTTTGAAAAAAAAAATTAAAGGAAGTGGCTCTCTCAGTGTTTTGCCGTGAGTCAAAGTTCTGGAGTTCTTAAGAAAAACAAAGCAAGAGGCTTCCCAGAAATTTCCTTGCTCCAGGATTCCTTTCTTTTGTGGATTTCTTGGGTTAAACTGAACCTGTGCCTGAATTTCACCACCACCTAGGAGTGCAATGTTCAGAGCTTCACTGCATCTTTGGAGCAGTGCTGGGGTGAGGCTGGGTCAAAGGCAATGCCTCTGAGGGCACCAAGTTCTGGGAATTTGGGAGTCTGGGCCACTGTCTCATTGCAAGGGCAGCTTACCTAAGCCAGGCTCAACCCACGAAGTCTCAGACCTGACCCTGATACAATGGCAGTAACTCATTAGAAAGGAAAGTTTGCAGTCTGAGCATGAACGACTCTCTGCCTGGTAATTCTCTCCATCATATCTTCACCTCTCTGGATCCATCTCACCGTCTAGGTCTCCACCTAAATACCACCTCCTACAACACTTTGCCTGGCTAACCCTTCTCAAGTGGCTCTTCTCCCCCCAAAAAGATACCCTCACTTTTTAAAACTTTATCGTCTCTTTCTTACTTGCACTTGTCTTCTATAATTATTTATTTACATGTTTATTTTTGTGCCCCTGGCCCCCCACCCCTCCACCACACCAGGGGTGGGTCTATGAGAGGCAGGCCCTGATCTCTCTTGTTCATTACTCTATTTCTAGCCTCTACAATATGACTGGTAGGTAGTAGGTACTCAATATATGTGTTGAATGTTTAATCATCAAAAAAGCTGTGAAGGATAGCATTTCCCATGGAAGAGAGCTGCTAGAATGAACCATATGTTACCAGGAACTCAAAGGCATCATGTATCAAAAAGAAAAGTGCTAGATCATTTTCAAGATTCATCTCCCCATATCAACTAGCCCTAAGATATGGTCTGGGTACTCAGATCCTCTATGAGGGGAATCCATGGAAATCATGGACCTAGATCAACATCACTCTAGTAGCAAGAGATGCAATCTTGGTATTCTCACCGAGTTAAGGCTTGGGAAAAAAATCCTATTCTCTAAAATAATAATAATAATATTTGATAATAATTATATATTATTTTATAATAATAATCATCAAATCTTATTATTATCATCAGATTTGAGAATTGTAGACTCCAAATCATTCAGGTAGAAACCCACAGATTCATCCATTTCGTTTTGGTAGGAGCCAAGCAGTTGTTTGCATATTCTTTCTGTCGCACCTGCCTTGGCCTCCCCAGCGTAAACACCTTAGCCAAAAAGTGAAAATGGGTGAAGCACTGCCTTTTCAACAATGAGCAGGAATAAGTGCGATTCTCTACAACTGGCAGGAAGTGTTTTTGGCTAATTTAGAAAATCCAATGATAATTGTAAATGGGTAAATTTAGAAAAGCTTTGTGTCTGGTAAACATTTCTGTGAAATATGAAGGCAAAGCATTAAGGCAAAACACACAAAGTAATAAATAATAATTATTCTTCCATTCACTGTTCTATTTATTACAACGACAATGATACAATATACTTCCCACCAGTCTTAGCTGGCTTTCAAGCTCCTTGACTTGTGTTTCAAATTCTTTTAGGAGAGACCAAGAGCAAAATAATGAAAAATGCCAGAAAAAAAAATCATGAGGTATGAAAATCTACAAGATGACGCAACCATGCTTGAGTTAAAAACAAAAGGATCGACATTTTACAGAGAAGCAATACACTGTTGAATCTCTCTGGCATTCAATTGGAGGGTAAAACAATTCCATTGAATCCATCTAATCTTGTGATTAAGATTCAAATGGTTTCAAAATGATTAATTTGTACCAGCCTATCAAAATAGAAGACATTGAGTTGTAATCTTTCTGAACAGCAATAGTGTTTTAATTACAAATGCCAGGCTCATTATTTTCTCAAGAGCAAATGACAATTAGCCTAGTCCTACTGCAACTGTTAATGCTACTGATGCTAAAATAAATAGGCAATATGGAATCAGGGCTCTGACATTTCCCTTCAGTTTACAATCTTCTGACTGATGCTATATGCAAAATGTACTTAGTCATTTTAAGTCACAGGCAAGCAGGAAAATGGCTCCCAAACAGCAAAAAAAAAAAAAAAAAAAAAGGAGGGGGAAAAAGAGGTGTTACAGGAAGAATATTTCATGGCAAGCCCACAGAACGAAATCACTGTGATCTGAATCATGTTCTAATACAATTGAACCAGAGAAAAGCTCCAAGCAAGATATTTAAGTTGGCTTCCAAACAACAACACAACAACAACAACAAATCTTTAGTCCACTAGAGGTTTGATTTTACAGACAGTGCTTTGGGATATTAGACAGACTGCTAGGATAAAGCAACTGTTTACACAGATGGTTGTGCATCTCAACGTTCTACACGTTGGAGCAAAGCTCAGGGAGGTTTTGGGTTTAGCAGCATCTTCCTCCTAACACACCTACAAAGACCTTTCTCACAGAGACTCAGTATGCACTTATTGTGGGGGTGGGCTCAGGTTTGGGTCCGTCTTTACCGATAGCTCGGAGGTTACCGATGCAGGGATCAGGCAGGACAAGAGCATAAGCATTTTCTGATTCTGAGAATTTCTGAGATACCTTTTGTTTCAGTGGCGCTGGTGAACTCGTGATAATGAAACTACACCTTTGCACACAAGCCTTGACCAGCATTCTGGAGCACGTTACAAAGAAAAAACCTTAATTTTGAAAGTACTGAGCACAAAGAAGGAAAGAGAAAGCTCTTACTGTGCAAGGTTTCTCTCTATGTACAGAATTATGGCTTAATTTTTAAGGCTTGAAGACCGCATTTTAAAACGTCTAAAACCAGTTCAGACTCTCCAAGAGAGGAAAAGGACTGCAAAATTTTCATGAAACATTTGGTCTTTCTTAAGACAATCTTTTGCATATCTGTTACTGCATTTTTAAATAAGATGTGGTTACTAAGGAAACAAGTTCTGGCCCAGTGTTAATTTGAAACCAAAATATATTTGAGAAGTTAAGCTCAAAGGAAAGAACCCATGAAATAATTTTGAAAAGTGCCAGAATTTGGTACTTACAGAACCACAGCTGTATGGTCTGCAGTGAACCATTCTAGGGACTCTTTTATTCAGTGAAGCTCTCTTTCTTCTAACAGAGTCATCTATATTTAATATTTCTCCCTTTAAAAATTATAATTCCTTGTCTCCCCAAATAACAGATATATAAATAATGAACTTATTCTTGTGTATCATTTAAAATTGATTTTGGAAGCACCTAAGTTTTTATTTTCATCTTTCATATAGCACGTTTAAAGACCGCTTCTTAAAATTTAAATATTTTAAATGTTTCTTATTAAGCTTGTTTGCGCTGTTCGAAATTATCTCCAGAAACCCATTTATTTTTAGTTTCAAACTAACATGGAGCTGAATCCACAGACTTTTCAAAAAATTCTTTTGTTGTCTGATGGCGCCACACCTATCATATATATGATTTTTTAAAAAGAATCCTCTCACTTTTATAGCAGAGTCATCTTAGAAGTTTATAAAAGTTATATATTTATATAGAATCTGAATAGGAAAGGCCACCCAAGTGAATACCCCCACCTCACAATTACAACTGTCTTATTTAATTTTTGTTTTAAAAGTCATATTTTAATCTAATATTCTTGCTACATGGCTTAAAAAAAATCTACAAAACATGCAAATTTCAACCTACCTGTATTGTATCACTTAATGCAGTGCTAGCATGACAAGACACTCAGCCATTTTTATGTAAAGCGATGGAGACCAACTGATTTCTCCGTCTTCTTGCTCTCAAGTTTTAGATGCAATTGTCACACACACACAAAACCATACGCAGAACAGCTTGAATGTACTGTGATCACGAGAACTGAATTTATCAACAGGAAAACAGGTTTGAAAAAACAAGTTTCTCATCCAAGGTTTCTCTGAGGCTGCAACCAAGGAGGTAGTGTGTTGAATTTTTTTCCCTTCCTCCTCTGAGAGTTCAAAGCCCGGAGCTGACCACTGCAAAGGCCACTGTCACATTTGCTGAAAATCAAACCACTGATACCAGCACTGAAAATACGAATTCAAAAACCAAGTTGCTTGCACACCATGGAGTGCATCAGAGTTAAAAATAGATTCCACCTTGCCTTCTACCTGCATAATAAACATGTAAGTTTCAAGTGTTTAATTTGATATTCACATTAATTAACAATACAACATACATTATTTAAAAGACAGCAAATGCAAGAAGAAAGGGGAGACACCATCTGGTAGCAGAGTTTAGTTGTTGTTTTTTGTTTTTAGGGTTTTTTTTTTTTTTTTTTTTTTTTTTTTAAAAAAAAAAAAAAAAAAAATTTTATTTGNTTAATTTGATATTCACATTAATTAACAATACAACATACATTATTTAAAAGACAGCAAATGCAAGAAGAAAGGGGAGACACCATCTGGTAGCAGAGTTTAGTTGTTGTTTTTTGTTTTTAGGGTTTTTTTTTTTTTTTTTTTGCTTTGTTAAAAAAAAAAAAAAGGTAAAAATCTATTTTGAATGTGATGAAAAGCAAACATCCAGAAGCAAATGAATCGGAACTGAAAGGTGATGCTGAAATAGCTAAGGCTGTAATGAGGCAAAAACAAGTCTTCGCTACCAGATGATATGGCATCCCGAGCATTTACATACTCACATCTGAAATACTAGGCAACGTGTAATGAATTCTCTACACAGCATGCACACACAGCACAAGGACGGCTAATCCTGCCTGCCATCTTAGGCTCACAGAAGCCAGATACGCACTGCATGCAGCACACGAGCTCTGGGGAAGGAGGAGGCAGGGGACAGCTCACCTTAAATGCGGTATCTGATTAATGTTGTAAGTGACATTGCATATCAGCCACAGAGTCTTGGTTCAACTGAGTAGGAGGGAACAAAGAAAAATGTCATCAACTGGTGATGCAAGATGAGCCCAATCACTAAACACTGTTTAGCAAACTCCAAATTCTGCAACCAGGCAGTAGAAGGCATTTCATACAGTTCAGCAGAGCTGCTGCACAATGACTGGGTCCTTCTGCTTCTGAGAATCAAACGGTCCTTTTGGCTAAGGAAGAAAATAAGCTGGAACGAACACTGTCATATCTTCCTCTTGAAGAAAGCTTTCAATACAGTATGTATCTGGCTCGGGATGCATTTTATAGACTGTTGATTTCATAGAATTGCTAGCAAACAACAACAAAAACAAACCTTTTAAAGCTATTGTAAATTAAAGAGTCGTAGCATTTCTAGACTATTTTTCAGAATCCTAACTGGTGCCGGCAGGCTTGTGGAAGAATGCATGATCAGCTGTCTGTATCCGTGCTATAACCTCTAACCACAAGTCGTGTAAATGTATTCTGCTAAATGTATCTGCAGTACAGAACAGCAGATACCTCCTCATCAGAATGGTATGAAAATGTGAATGAATTTGCTTAAACTTAGAAGCAGAATAAAAGCAGTTACAGAAAGATAAATTAATGCTGAGTTCCTTTGGATGTCTAGCTGACCATCATGAACAATAAAAGCTGTCCTTAGGACACTGACCTAAATAATATTAAGTCTTGCAACAGCATACTGTACTTGCTCAGAATCTGGGAAATGCAAAATTATTTTTCTCCTTTCTCCCCCTCCAAAAGCTAAAACTGTCAAGTAACAAGCCATTCACAGGAATGCCAAGAGGCTTTGTGTGTATGTATCATGCAAACTGTAAGGAAAGAAATGGTGTTGAGCTGACATTCGATGTTTCTTTGTTTTACTTTGAGGCTTATCTTAGCTATGCTCCCACGATGACATTGACATCATGGAGGTCAGAGCTGACACTGGGGTGCTATCCGTTTTATGAGTGAAATGTTTTCCGAAAATTAAATCTCATCTACTCAAACACCGAATTTCATGTCTTCTTCAATATCCCCTCCCTAACCCTGCTGCTCAAGATTGATTGGCTTTACTTTGGCTGTGTGTAATAAATCGGAATCACCTTCCGTAGAGGCTCTGATACATAATCGTAGGAATTAAATTTTTAAAGAAAAAACCTTCAAGAATCCTTAGGCATTCCCTTTCAGTCTTTCATATCAACACACACACACAATTGAAGCTCAAATTGCAGTGAAATGTTTAACATGTGGAACAAAAAATGTGGAAAGAGCTGCTTATTCAGGATTTTGAAGAAATGCCTAATAAGCAAAGACTGTTTTGCTACAAAACCAGTGTCACCATGTTCCCAAAGAGAGGAAAACAGCATAGCCTGCTAGAAAAATTTCCTCCAGATCCTGCCGGCAAGTAAAAAATCAGAAAAGCATTTCATTTATCATGCTGTAAAAATCATGAAATCTTTTATTTTTAAGGAAATAGACCAGATTCTTTTCTACTCTTTCTTCAGCTACAAAGAAACCATACCCACCCCCACCCTTAGATCCTGGATGTAAGCCAACATTTTCATAAAATGCTATGAGACTAATTTTGAGTATATAATACTATGTTTTTCTTCCTCGTATTTCTCCAAAAGTCTTTAATTGCCTATTGCATCACTAAATATGCTAACGTTCAGTAATTTCAACACGTGCAAAAATGAATCCATCTTTTCTGGGGTTGCCTCTATTTTCTGTAAGGACTGATTGCAAATAATCAGATCAGCAAAACATTCCAGTTCCCTAGAATTTTTTTAAAGGAGAAAATGTATTTGAACATCTTAACATAGGTACTAGGTTTCACAATCGGATCCTTTGTTTCTAACTCTCATTCTGTCTCTTTCCACAGCACCCAAGCGATTTTTAGCTCAATGTATGGAAAGTGCCCAACCTACCTCTAAACTGTACTCTAATTTAAAGTCTCTGAGTCGGGCTGGCCAGATGGTCGGTCATACCTGAACCACACTGAGTCCTCTTCTCTTTGGAGCACATTTCTCTCCCACAACTATTCCAGAAATAAACGTGGCTTTAACGGAAATAGTAGCTCCTGGTCTAATACCAATGGTGGAGCCATCTTCCCCACCCCCACAGCATTGCTCTATGAGCTCTGGTTAGCACTGACAGTGACAGAAAATTAGAATGGAGTGTCCTTAGGCTAATTCCTTCTTTACTATGGCAGTTGAGAATTAGAGGGACTATAGCGCTCAGTTACAAGGTACCAGTTTAATGTATGGTCATCTATAAAGCAGAATCCTGGGAGTGGGGCTGGAGGAGGTTGAAGCGGAAACCTAGGCATCTGATGCTCTTGGTGTCTGTCCAGATATTCCTCAGCAATAACTCAGACATTCACATTAAAATACTCACAAATTGTCATGGAAGCTAAATACACACGATATGGAATCTAATCTGGACACATAAAATGAAGTCACTGCCTCCTCTGTCTGAGATAATAAAGGACAGTGACGAGGACAGCACTCCACACCACTCCCAAGAGAGGAGCACACAGTGTGACATCCACTTTGTCGGGGCAGGGCAGTGAAGATGGGCAGGCCCCTGACTACCGCTCGGAAGCCAGGCGCCAGGGCAGGCGGTTTCCAGACCTCCCTGTGCCGCTCTCTGTCAACTCTTCTGTCAAAACGAGTCTAAAAGCCATGTATTGGTTTATTTTGTGAAGTTCCCAAACATTCAACGAACAAACGTGGCTCGTTTACCAAACCTGTTTGTATTCAACAAATTTGAACTGTAGTTGAGAGCACCTAGACGGATGAGCTTGTTTAGACAGACATTCTCGACCAGTAAATCCTGTTTTGCACTTAAAAAAAAAAAAAAAAAAAATGCTCATGCCCAAATTACTTAAGCTTTGTCGTGATTACGAGTGGCAAGGGTATGCGCTCACTTATGATTTTTAAAAATTGCTTGCTTGTCAGCCTCCTCAGGGCATAGGCACAGATGTTTATCAGGCAAATGCCTTTTCCGTGATGAAAATTTTAACCTGTTTTTGCCACTTTGATGAGTCAAGCACAAGGAACCCAAAATAATCTGGCAGGAGCAGGCTGGAGAAGGACAGAGGTAACAGTAAGGGGTGCCTCTTTCACTTTGATTAATGCCCTTGCTTGCTTACAGCCTCCTTCTACAGTCTGAGTTCATTTTATTTTCAGTCCTGTGGGTTCAAGTCAAATTGCATGACTTATGCAAAGTACATAATTCAAGTATGAACAAAGCTTGACTCTCTGTTTAAAAAAAAACAAAACATAAAGTCAGGGCACTGAGTCCCAGAGGAATCCTTGGTTTATAAACATTTGGATTGGTTTGCACATTTCTTTGCTCCATTCACTGCATTAAAAACTACAGCTGGTTTCCGTTTATACCTAATATAGATAATCAACATTTGTGGGTAAATTTGTTACCAGGTTCAGCTATTCTAATCTCAATTTTTAAAAATAAAATGTTTCCAAGATGTAACATTTCTGCTTAAGTTCATAGAATTTAAACGTTTTTATGAGGTTGCTTTTTACATTTGTTTGCAGGATGTTCACAGAAGCAACATGGTGACAATTTACCAATGACTAAAAATGCCTTTGGATGATATTTTAGCCTAAATTCTTAGGAAAGTCCAAGGCTACTTTAAACATCTACATTTTGCCTACAGATATAGGCGGGAACTTCTGCTTTCTACCTTGATCAGAGCTAAGTCTATGGTAGCTACCATTTATTGAAAACCTACATCATACTCAATATTTTAGCTATCCCTGGTAGCTCAGCTGGTAAAGAATCCACCTACAATGCGGAAGACCCTGGTTCTATTCCTGGGTCGAGAAGATCCCCTGGAGAAGGAATAGGCTACCCACTCCAGTATTCATGCATTTCCCTGGTGGCTCAGATGGTAAAGAATCTGCCCACGTTGCGGGAGACCTCGGTTCGTTTGCCATCCCCTGAGGAGGGCATGGCAACCCACTCCAGTATTCTTGCCTGGAGAATCCCCATGGACAGAGGAGCCTGGTGGGCTACAGTCCATGGGGTCACAAAGAGTTAGACATAACTGAGCAACTAAGCACAGCACATATTATTTAATTCTCACCCAATAATCCCTGCAAGATGAGTATTAGTTATCATCACCTTTAGGTGAGGAACTAATTGAGATTACCAGTCACACACAGCAGAGTTAGGATTCAAACTAAGTCCAGTTGATTCCAAAGTCTGGGTCTTTCCACCAGTCTAAAGAGGATAAAACCTGCTTCATCCACACTCTGCCCTGATGTAAGAATCTTCTTACTGCGCAGACTTGCGGTGGAGAAGACTTTCACTCCCTGGAGCCAGGATCATCCCTGTTTAGATGAAACGGTTTCGACTCTCCAGGCTCTGGGAACCGTGGGTACCAACTGCAGACAGTTTGGACCAGCAAGTGGAAAAGAGTAAGAAAAGAGGAATTAACTAGACTGCGTTGGAAAGTTAAGGGTAGAAACCAGGATAACAATTTTGGTCAGAGATTTGTCATCATTTGGAAATGTTTTATCAGGTGAAATCAGTGGAAAACCTTACGTATCCATCTGAACAAACTACTTCACCTAATGAAGTCCCGTCTTTCTGTGGTACAGATGAGGAAACCAAGAGTATGAGAGATATGGTCATTGGCCCAAGATCACACACTTAATGAGTGAGTTTACTCATTTCCTATATTAAAATTTTTCTACCAGCCTGTATTTGTGGGTAAATCTGTTATCTGGTTGTTAGATGGTCCTAATCTAAATTATCAAAGAAAAATCAGTATAACAATCAATGGACCTGGTTTCTACTCACAAATAGTATTTCTGTCCTAAACAGATAACTTAAGTCTGTATGATGAGTTCCTTCCCCCCAAATATTTTATTTTTTATTTAAAAAAATTTTTTTTTTGATGCAGGCCATTTTTAAAGCCTTTATTGAATTGTTTACAATATTGCTCCCATTTTATGTTTTGGTTTTTTGGCTGTGTGGCATGTGGGATCTTAACCCCTGGCCAGGAATTGAATCTACACCCTGTGCATCAGAAGGCGAAGTCCCAACCACTGGACCACCAGGGAAGTCCCCCTAACACATTTTTAAAACGAACTTTTGAATGGGAAATTTTCCTCAACCAAGTTTAGTGTTTCAAGCGCATCATTTTGACAATTACCTCTTTATGTGGACATCTGCTTTTGCCCCCATTTAACATCCCTTCCAGTTCTGAAGGTTTNAAAAAAAAAAAAAAAAAATGCTCATGCCCAAATTACTTAAGCTTTGTCGTGATTACGAGTGGCAAGGGTATGCGCTCACTTATGATTTTTAAAAATTGCTTGCTTGTCAGCCTCCTCAGGGCATAGGCACAGATGTTTATCAGGCAAATGCCTTTTCCGTGATGAAAATTTTAACCTGTTTTTGCCACTTTGATGAGTCAAGCACAAGGAACCCAAAATAATCTGGCAGGAGCAGGCTGGAGAAGGACAGAGGTAACAGTAAGGGGTGCCTCTTTCACTTTGATTAATGCCCTTGCTTGCTTACAGCCTCCTTCTACAGTCTGAGTTCATTTTATTTTCAGTCCTGTGGGTTCAAGTCAAATTGCATGACTTATGCAAAGTACATAATTCAAGTATGAACAAAGCTTGACTCTCTGTTTAAAAAAAAACAAAACATAAAGTCAGGGCACTGAGTCCCAGAGGAATCCTTGGTTTATAAACATTTGGATTGGTTTGCACATTTCTTTGCTCCATTCACTGCATTAAAAACTACAGCTGGTTTCCGTTTATACCTAATATAGATAATCAACATTTGTGGGTAAATTTGTTACCAGGTTCAGCTATTCTAATCTCAATTTTTAAAAATAAAATGTTTCCAAGATGTAACATTTCTGCTTAAGTTCATAGAATTTAAACGTTTTTATGAGGTTGCTTTTTACATTTGTTTGCAGGATGTTCACAGAAGCAACATGGTGACAATTTACCAATGACTAAAAATGCCTTTGGATGATATTTTAGCCTAAATTCTTAGGAAAGTCCAAGGCTACTTTAAACATCTACATTTTGCCTACAGATATAGGCGGGAACTTCTGCTTTCTACCTTGATCAGAGCTAAGTCTATGGTAGCTACCATTTATTGAAAACCTACATCATACTCAATATTTTAGCTATCCCTGGTAGCTCAGCTGGTAAAGAATCCACCTACAATGCGGAAGACCCTGGTTCTATTCCTGGGTCGAGAAGATCCCCTGGAGAAGGAATAGGCTACCCACTCCAGTATTCATGCATTTCCCTGGTGGCTCAGATGGTAAAGAATCTGCCCACGTTGCGGGAGACCTCGGTTCGTTTGCCATCCCCTGAGGAGGGCATGGCAACCCACTCCAGTATTCTTGCCTGGAGAATCCCCATGGACAGAGGAGCCTGGTGGGCTACAGTCCATGGGGTCACAAAGAGTTAGACATAACTGAGCAACTAAGCACAGCACATATTATTTAATTCTCACCCAATAATCCCTGCAAGATGAGTATTANTTCTTGCCTGGAGAATCCCCATGGACAGAGGAGCCTGGTGGGCTACAGTCCATGGGGTCACAAAGAGTTAGACATAACTGAGCAACTAAGCACAGCACATATTATTTAATTCTCACCCAATAATCCCTGCAAGATGAGTATTAGTTATCATCACCTTTAGGTGAGGAACTAATTGAGATTACCAGTCACACACAGCAGAGTTAGGATTCAAACCAAGTCCAGTTGATTCCAAAGTCTGGGTCTTTCCACCAGTCTAAAGAGGATAAAACCTGCTTCATCCACACTCTGCCCTGATGTAAGAATCTTCTTACTGCGCAGACTTGCGGTGGAGAAGACTTTCACTCCCTGGAGCCAGGATCATCCCTGTTTAGATGAAACGGTTTCGACTCTCCAGGCTCTGGGAACCGTGGGTACCAACTGCAGACAGTTTGGACCAGCAAGTGGAAAAGAGTAAGAAAAGAGGAATTAACTAGACTGCGTTGGAAAGTTAAGGGTAGAAACCAGGATAACAATTTTGGTCAGAGATTTGTCATCATTTGGAAATGTTTTATCAGGTGAAATCAGTGGAAAACCTTACGTATCCATCTGAACAAACTACTTCACCTAATGAAGTCCCGTCTTTCTGTGGTACAGATGAGGAAACCAAGAGTATGAGAGATATGGTCATTGGCCCAAGATCACACACTTAATGAGTGAGTTTACTCATTTCCTATATTAAAATTTTTCTACCAGCCTGTATTTGTGGGTAAATCTGTTATCTGGTTGTTAGATGGTCCTAATCTAAATTATCAAAGAAAAATCAGTATAACAATCAATGGACCTGGTTTCTACTCACAAATAGTATTTCTGTCCTAAACAGATAACTTAAGTCTGTATGATGAGTTCCTTCCCCCCAAATATTTTATTTTTTATTTAAAAAAAATTTTTTTTTGATGCAGGCCATTTTTAAAGCCTTTATTGAATTGTTTACAATATTGCTCCCATTTTATGTTTTGGTTTTTTGGCTGTGTGGCATGTGGGATCTTAACCCCTGGCCAGGAATTGAATCTACACCCTGTGCATCAGAAGGCGAAGTCCCAACCACTGGACCACCAGGGAAGTCCCCCTAACACATTTTTAAAACGAACTTTTGAATGGGAAATTTTCCTCAACCAAGTTTAGTGTTTCAAGCGCATCATTTTGACAATTACCTCTTTATGTGGACATCTGCTTTTGCCCCCATTTAACATCCCTTCCAGTTCTGAAGGTTTGGGATTCTAAAAAATCCAGCCTAGCTTGGTTCCTAGGTTGGTTAGGCTAAGAGCTGAACTCTGAGCCTCCTGCTTTCAGGTTATATGGCCAGTTGACTGTCTCGCTCATTGGCAGTAATTCTAGATGGCAACCAGAGAGTTTGCGAAGAGGGCTTTCTAATCAACTCTAGGAGCTCTAGCCTGCTCGGGATAGAAATATAAGAGGAGGATTATCTCTCTCGATGCTCCTAAGGCAGCAGAATAAAGGGTTGGATAAATGGACGAGCATGATGAGTTTGAGCTCCAAGAAGCCTGCTCCAATTCTTTCGTTAATGTTGTTCAGCCACTCAGTCGCGTTTGACTCTTTGGTCAGTGCCAAAGTCGGCAGCACGCTAGGCTTCCCTGTTCCCAGCATCTCCCGGAGTTTGCTCAAGACATGAGCTTTCTCACTTTCGTCCATCAGCATCTGTATAAGACGTGGGCAAGGAGCATACATTTGATGGCAAAGAGCCCTCGGGACCAAACTGAGGTTACCCTCAGGGAAAGGGCTGCAGGGAGAAGGGAATGTGAACCATGGGGTTTTCGACTGAAACAAAGTGGGGTCACTGACTTTGTGCTTCCAGGGAGACTGTGGTAGACAGCACCCCACTTCACCCTCGTCCAGCTCAGACTCTCCTGTGGGAGTACTGTCAGCATGCTCACCGTCATTTTCAATATCACAGCCTCAGCTCTAGCAGGAGACTGGCCCTGCTTTCACTGTGCAGTGCATGGGAAACGAGGCGCTAATAAGGATCCTGCCTGCCCACCAAGGCCCAGAGCATCCCTGCATCCTTAGTCACACATTTGTTTGCAGTCATCAGTGATTGACTCTCCAGAAGGAGAGCAAATGGAACAACAGGGTCTTCTGGATCCTGAACTGACCAAAGACATTCAGCAAGAAGGCTGAATTTCTTCTTTCTAGAGAGACTGGCAACTAGTTTTAAGAGGGAAGGTGGGGATGTGAATGAAGGTAGAGAAGGAAGAAATCTTACAGATGGGGAAAATCTATCTTCACATGAGCGGATAATCCTCTCCTTGTATCTATGTGCATCCTGGGCAACAAATATTCCACGACAACCTGGGAACAAAGTCATTTGCTTTTTTTTCTCTCAGATAAATGACTTCGTATTTCAGAAAGGTCATCAACCTCTTCTCACCAGAGCAGCTTAACAAACCTCAGTGAATCTTTACTTCCTTTGCACTAAAGATAAAAGCACTGTAGTTTTTGTTGTATTGAGCTGTCTGCCTTTAGTCATGTCTCTGGCTGGCACCCTGTGAGAACTGTGTCTCTCCCATGGCAAACAGAGCATTGCCTAATGCGATGGAGGGACTTCCACGGGTAGGCTCTTAATTGACCAACACAAAATTAGGGGTCCTTTCTCTGCTCTTACCACTCCCAGTGGAATCCTCAGCTTTATCTCCTGAAACCACTTCCTAAAATGAAAAAACTTGTTCCATGAGTTAAGGAACGGATCTGGGGACTAAAAATACCTATGGAAGTCTTTCAGGTTCTTAATCACTTGTTTACCAAGGTGGCGGGGGAGGGAGGGGTGGGGGCACACGTCTGGCGAGCAGACCCCAGGCTATGTTTACATCTGTCTTTCCTAGAATAGGGAAAGGGGAGACAGAAATTAAGAGCGGCCTGGTGACAATACCACAGCCTCCAAAATGTGCCTCAGCATTTCCCTGCGCTGTCAGTGGCAGAGCCCGTTACACAGAATTACAGGATGGGCAAGGCACTTGGAAAGATGTCATCTAAACCCTTTCTTGAAGGGAGGAGAAAATCAGATTCAGGGACTGTGATATCTGAAGCCCTCAGCAACCAGGATAAAACCCAGATTCCTACATTACAAGTATTCTACTCTTTGTAGTTCAACACACTGGCTTAACTAATAAAAAAAAATCCACCTTTCACTTAAACAGATGCCTCAAAAATGATTACAGAATAAGTGAGCTAACAAATAGATTCCAGTATAGTTTGTAACTTCTTTCCCAATTCTTCCCAGAAAACAGTGTTTAGCTATTTAACTTTTTTTAAAGCTCAACAGAACATAATTTTAAGCAAAAATAGTAAATATTAGCCAAAAATATCACCTGGGACCCAGTATCATTTAAGAAGTATCAGAGAAGCAGACTTGATGGCTATATTAAGTCAACCAGATTAAGTTCAGCCAGCTGAAGTAGCTTTTATCCTATTTGGTTTGCAAAGAAAAAAAAAATCTCATGAGTTAGCATTAGCAGCTAAAAATAAGTTGCAGGTTTCATTTTCCATTGTTCAGTATGGTTTTGAAACCAAAAGGTGCAAAACTAGGAGATTCACCAACGCCTACTGAAGATCAACAACTCAAAGAGTCAGTCCCCTTTCGGGCACAGAGTCCTGATTACAACTCACAGCCAGGCCTGAGACACTACACTTAGGCCCCTCTCCCCATGGTCTCTTGAGATGACTGTAATAAATACGATGCGGCAGGAAATTAGGGGCTGAGGCCAGTCCTGGGGGGGACAGTGGCTTGTGTGTGTTTCTTGTCATATCCGGATAGAATGCCACGTAGACAGCAGCCCCATAGGCACAGCTTTGATCTTAGATGGCGCTGGGGACCCCTTCACAAAACAACTGAGTAAATAATGCTAGAATTTCGCTCGGATGAGGCCCTGAAGGTAATGAGCACAGCGGGGAGCCCTTGACCTAAATGCCCCAGGGCCTTGTGCAATTCCCTACTGTGAACCCCGGCAGCTCACGATAAGTTTAATTTCAAAACGGTCTTCCCAGGGCCAAGTCTGGCAAAAAGGTGTTTGACAGAGGCGCAAATGCTTCAGAGGGAAGGCAGCCATCGCAGGCTGAGGCGTTCAGCTGTGGCACGAGGCCCGGAGAGAGCAGCGCTGGCGAGAGAAAGCCTTCTACTGAAAGAGACTGGTGGGGGGCAGGGGACGCGCAGAGAAGGGTTAATCTCCTTCCATTAGAGGAGGGGCCCTTTGGTGAAGGTGAAGAGAATAATCTGTATGAAGAGCAGGGAAGACAAAGAGCCATTCCAGAGAAGAAATTACCGTGCAGTGGCTGGAAGGATGATTTGTCCTAGAGTTTCACTGTGACACCGTTTCTTAGATCTGAGTCTTCACCTCGCTTTGAAGTTACAGCCTCAGGGTGGGGGAAGGGGGATCTTCACACGTAGCCCTGCAAGACTTGAGCTTCAGTTGCATCTGAGATGGGCCAGCTCTGACTGACTCCGGGATGCAGAGGGTGAGGCCAAAGCCACTAGGACGCCGCCTTAGAAGCTGACCCGTAAATGAGCAATAAACAATAGGAGTTGCTCACAAAAGAGAACCCAGTGGCTGAATCCCCCTTTCTTGGGAGTGAGGAACAACCTCCCTCTTTAATTGAACTTTTAAAAAGTCGTTTTTAATAGTTTGGGCGGAACCAGTTTACGATTCACAAGAAGTTGCAGAAACAGTACAGTAGCTGTATGATGTCACCTATCTTCTCAGAATGACAGTATCTTGTATCAATACTTCTGTAAAACATTCTCTAAACCAAGAAAGTAATACTAATACTGGTACAATATTGTTAATTTAGGTTCAGACTACTACTTCAGATTTTAGCAGTTTTTACATGCACTTGTGTGTGTGTGTGTGCACGTGTGCGTGTGTGTGTGTGTCAAGAGTTCCATGAAATTTTATCACATGTGAAGACTGGAGTAACTATCAACACAATCCTGATGCAAAACTATACCGTCACCACAAAGAAACCCCCTGCGCAACCCCACCATAGTCACACCTTCCCCCAAGCCTAGCCCCTGGCACTGATCTGTTCTCAGCACTGGAAGTTTGCCCCTTTGATAATGTTATATAAATGGAATCTTGCAGTCTGTAACCCTTTAGGACTGACTTTCTCTCACCCAGCAGAACGTCCTTATGAGCCATTCAAGTTGGATGGGTAAATGTGACTTTTTACTGCTGAATAGTATTCCATGATACGAATGTATCACAGTTTGTTATCCATTCACCCACTGAAGGACATTTGGCGGGTATCCAGTTTTAAGCTAGAATAAATAAAAAGGCTATGAATATTCACGTGACTGCTAAGTCGCTTCAGTGAAGTCCAGTTCTTTGTGACCCTATGGCTCCTCTGTCAATGGAATTCTCCAGACAAGAATACTGGAGTGGGTTGCCATGCCCTCCTCCAGGGGACCTTCCTGACTCAGGGATCAAACCCATGTCTCATGTCTCCTGAATCGGCAGGCAAGTTCTTGACCATTAGTGACACCTGGAAGCCCCATTTGTGAAGGTACTTAGGTTCATTTGTGTAAATCTAAGTTATCATTTCTCTTCTGTAAATATCCAAGAGTGGGAATTTATGGTATATATATGATAACCTTTATTAAAAACTATCAAACTCTTTCAGAGATTGCACCATTTATACTCCCACCAGCAACGTATGCATGATCCATTTTCTCTACATCCTCACGAGCATTTGGTAACATCAGTATTTTTTTTTTTTTTTTTTTTTTAGCCATCCTGATAGACTCATTGGAGCTCATTTTGATGGTCCCCAGTCAAGATGGCAGTCACTTGTGGGGCCTTCAAAGCTTGACTGGTGTGGCTTTAGGTCTCTCTCACCGTTCCAGCTTTCCAAATACTGTCTACATAGCAATGTGTGCTGTTTGGCATTTTGATGATGGAAAATGAGGCTCTTGATGTAGGGTGAGGCCTCAGGTTTGTCCAGTCGCTCCTGACATCAGTAGTAGGACTTCACCATCTGGGAATGCTGGGTTTCTTTAAGGCAGTATTTCTTGGCCCAGCAGGCAGACTTGATACTGGTGACATTCACTCCCGTGGAGAAATATGAAGGTCATGATATAATAGCCATGTGGTGGGGATAGACTTTGCCTGGGCTGGGGTCTTCCTGAGGTTTTAGCCAGAGACTGTGTAAATGCTTTTTATTCCTAAAGTTGGTACCTTATTAGCACGGGGTGGTGGGATGGCGGTGGGACATAAAGTCAGCAGAGACAGGTAAGGACGGGACCACCAGTGGCACTTGTCAGATGTCAGAGGCCCCACTGAACACTTCTTGCCCTTGGACCTTCAACCTACTCTGTTGACTGCTCAACTCTCCTGCAGCATGTGGATACCTTGTTTGGATGTCATGGGCCTCTGATTTCTACCTCCTGGGAGTTAGATTTGAGGCAAGGCTGTCACCACCACAGGGAGCTTCCCAACCTAGGAATCCAGGTCCTGCCAGCAAGTAGAATTCCATCTGAGTAGCAGAAGGTACCTCATCCAAGGAAGGTGTTCAGATGACCAGGGAAATGGGCTTTGAAAAGGACCAACCCCATGGGGATGACTCAAACTGCCCCAGCCATGTCTGGAAAGCCATCCTCCATCTGTTGTACCCCTGATTCAAGGGAGGCTGTGAACCTTCCCAGAACCCATACCCCTCAAGACCCTGCTTCCACAGGTTTGGCCAAGAGGTCAAGAATCAGGAGGGCAGTGATCCTGGATAAGAATAGCCAAGAGATAATGGAGACCCTGCACAGAAGCAGGGAAGCTTGGTGATCCTAAGTAGATTCCCTCACGCTTCTGAACGGAGGACGGATGCTGTGAAGGTTCTCCTCTGGGTTCCTCTCGGTTCTGGCTCTTGTGCTTCACCTGGTGTGTTCACAGGAGATGCATCTGAACTTGGGCATGGAGGAATCTAGACGGTGTCTTACAGAACCCGGTCATGAACTGGGGACTGCTGGGGGCTGAACAGTCTCTGGAGGCTGAACTTGAGGCTGCCCCTGAGAGCCAAATGATGAGGTGGTCTGATGGCTTTGAGAAGAGCTACGCAGATGGGATGGATAGTCACACTTCCTCTTAGACGGTGGTGAGAATTTTTGGATTTGATTGTTGTTTGTTCACTACGTTCTCTGGTGTAACAGAACATTTTCCAGGTTTCCATTCTTGGGGACCTCTTCTCTAACTCACTGCTCCATTTGGCCATGTGCTCTAACTTACCTCCCATCAGAAGGCAGCCAAGCACATAGCACCTTTCAGATACAATGAGGTAGGTGGAGCTGGGGGCAGTACCTCGCCTGACCATGAATTTGGATAATGAGACACCATCCTTTAGGCTGAACCCCGGCAGTGCCCCTCAGCTCTGGCTTTGGCTTTTCCACTCATGCCTCCCGTGACCTAACATTTGCCCACAGTGTGAATCTTGCTCTGTCCCTGCTTTGTTCTCTTGGGTTCTGACTCTGGACCCCACCTCCTCCTTGGCTCTTACGGCCTGGATCCACATGGCTGCCCTATGTCTTCCTCGGACTAAGTGTTATCATCTTGGTGCTCAGGGCACAGGATAGTCTCTTACGGTGTCCCTCACAGGGTCTGGGCTGCCCACATGTGTCCTGAGATATGCCCTGCCTATCAGAAGGCAGATAAACATTCTCTGGTAGAACCAGGGGCTCACTTGAGGAGTCAGTCTTCTCACAGTGCCTTGTCTCTACTACTGTAACAGAGAAGAACAAATCTGACTCCATATTGGAGCTATTCCTCCAGCTCTAACCCTTGCACTCTGTTATCCGTGCCTAGGCATGCTGGCTCAACACTTTGTGAAAAAGAATGCTGCCAGCAGTCCAAAATGTACATGATATCCCATTCTCAAGACTGTGACCTTTCAAAGTATAACACTTCTCCATTCATATAGAGATAAAAAGTTGCATAATAGAGCATAACATTTGTCTTGCTGGAGGTTTATAGGAACATTGTGACCAGATCTGTGTAGAAGGCTGCAAGAGTAAAGGATTCCAACATCTAGATGTTTGCAACAACCAGTCAAATCTGTTCTTGTTTTAGTATAAAAGAAGCCTGAGCTCTAACTTGGGTAAGATGGTTCCTGGCTTTCTGAATAAAGTTGGTATTCTTTGACCTAACAACTTATCTCTCAATTTATTGTCCTGTTGTGCAGTAAGCAGTACAAGCTGCTGCTGCTGCTGCTAAGTCGCTTCAGTCGTGTCCAACTCTGTGCGACCCCATAGATGGCATCCCACCAGGCTCCCCCATCCCTGGGATTCTCCAGGCAAGAACACTGGAGTGGGTTGCCATTTCCTTCTCCAATGCATGAAAGTGAAAAGTAAAAGTGAAGTCGCTCAGTCGGATCCGACTCTTTGCGACCCCGTGGACTGCAGCCCATCAGGCTCCTCCATCCACGGGGTTCTCCAGGCAAGAGTACGGGAGTGGGGGGCCATTGCCCTCTCTAAGCAGTACAAGCTAGGACTTAGTAATGCTACCCAGAGGTTGGGTGGATCCAGGCCCTTTGTCACTCAAGTTCTAGTTCTTCCTCTGCCACTAGATCTCTGGGTAACAATCACAAGTGAGTAAATGAACTATTCTGTGGCTCAGTTATCTTATATTTACAGTAAAGTTTCCAAACTCCCTAGCTGATAAACTTTCAACTGTATTATATCAGGATTAAGTAGAAACCTAAAATTCAGAAGCCAAAAAATACCTTTAAGTTAAATTCTAATTTGGATATACTAGCTTACAGTTCCTTGACTTTTTTCTGTCTAGTAAATGTTGCTGAAAAATGAGTGTTTATTAAATTGAACGCAGTATTATCAATAGTCCTCAGGCCTTAATGTGCATAGGGACTGGGAGGGTATATTAAAACACATATTTCTAGGCCCTCTCCTCAGAGCTTTCCATGCCACTGGGGCCTAGGAACATGCATTTTAACATGAGAAACTGAAGGGGACTTAGATTTTGAAATAGACGTTGGTAACTTATCAAGGATTGATTTATGCATTAGGAACTTTAAAAATAGGCCATTTGACCTACTGATTCAATTCTAGGAATTTTCTCTCAGATGTCCACCAAGATTTATTTATAAGAATGTTTTTACATTTATAATAGCAGAACACTAGAGGCAATAAAAATGTACATAAAAAAGAATGGATAAATTAAGACATATCCATGCAATGGAAACACAGCCATTAAAAATAAAAATTTCAAAAGATCATTTAGTGACTTGGAAAAACATTTACAACATAATGTTAAGTGGGGTGAAATCATCTAGTGACTTGGAAAAATGTTTATAACATAAATAAAATTTAAAAAGAGGCATATAAAATAGCATTTCAATAATGTTCAAAAGAAGAAAAGAATATATATGAAAAAACTGACAAGAAGTACATCAACATGTTAATATTGAATTGTTGTTTGGTTGTTAGATTACTGGAGATTGTTGGTTTCTTCTTGATACTTTCCTTTATTTTCCAGATTGTGTATAATGACTAGTTATGGCTCTTTTTATTTGAAAAACAATGCTGATTTTTTTTTTTTTTTAAGTAAAGAAAAAGAATTTGACTCATGAGGAATGAAAAGAGAGGGAAGAGACACCTCTTAGGAGCCTGGTCCAGCCATGGCCTTGCTGCTGCAGGAGGACTTGGAAGACAGACTGAGTCGTGCTGGGGTGAATTTTAAGCTACATTCTCCTTTGCAAAGTACCTTGCTATAGTCAATGCCTGGGAATTTGGGTCAATGAGAAAATCCTTTTCACCAGATACTACTTTCTTGCTACATTAGAAGAGAACAGACTATAGGAACAGGGACGTGGAAGGGAATTCAGTTTGAACAACATCTTTACTGCTCTTGAGTTGATCTCATGCTTGTTGCCTCTGTGTATAAACCCCATGGCCTCTCCCCAGAACACCACACAGACTGACTGCACTCTGCTTAGGGGCTTCTGGACAGATGATGGGCTTCATTCCAGCTTGTGAGACTTCACCCAGGGCCGGAGCTTCCATGGAGCTTCCAGCCTTCTTCCATGGAGGCTTTCAAAGCCTCCTCTGGCCAATGCACTGGGAGCCCCATTGAATGCCAGGAAGCATCTTTTTTTGGCAGACAGATGGCTCAACTCTACTTTCTCTCACGGATCTCAGTGAATCCCAGGTCAAACCTGAGAAAGAGTAGAAGCTTCCTGGTTAGACTCCTGGCCTAGGGGGCCTAACCTTTCCAAATGTCCTTGAAATTTTTACACCACATGCTTTGGCTAGTTAGGAAATGGTGCTAAGGATTTCAGGTGCAAGTCAATTTAGAAAGATCAATCAATCAATCAATAAAATGATACTTGCAGTATTATTAGCAATATAAAAATCCAAACACCAATACTGACCACAAAGACGGTAATTGTTTTCATCAACACCCTAACTTGCCACATATTTTCCTAAGTTGTCCATATATTACCTTACTTATTCTGACAGAACCTCAGCTTTACACTTTTAAAAATATCATTTTGGAGGTGGGAGGAAGCTATAAAGTTCTGATGAAAACCAGAGGCTTGAGTTAAAAACAAAACCCTGCAGTCTTCAGTGTGGTGTTTTCCAACTGTGTTCTTGACAAGAAGTCAGGGGATTTCAGCATGAGAAATCACGAAGCCCTATTACCATGAATTCTCAGCTTTGGTGACTGTGATGTGGCCTGATTGCAAAATCTTCCAAAGGGAGTAACAGAACATTCATAATGCTGATCCAGGGCAAGACGGGGGCTTGTACTTCTATGCCCTGAAAAGTATAAAACTTTTAACCTGAGGTTAAAAATAATCAACTGTTCCAAGCACTGCCTGCATCAGCCAACTGTGCCCAGACCACATCTGAATCAATAGACACGACCTCTGAAAAGACTATGTAGCCTCACATTGAATTGTACCCCTCATATGAATTGGAGAATGGGAAAAAAAACCCAAATATATTATATATATATTAAACTGAATCACCTTGCTATACACCAGAAACTAACATAACATTGTATAAATCAACTATGTTTCATGGCAACCCATTCCAGTACTCTTGCCTAGAAAATTCCATGGATGGAGGAGCCTGGTGAGCTAGAGTCCATGGGGTCACAAAGAGTCGGACATGACTGAGTGACTTCACTCACTTCAACAAAAATTTTTAACTAAAATATAAAATTATAAGTTAAGGAAGCTTGAGAAAGTCTAACTTTTCCCATAATATCTACTTTGACACATTTTTGAAAACGTTGAAGATCAAAATATTTACAAAGTGTGTTGGTTACCCCTGCCTCACTGGTGGGTCTGTAGTGTTAACCTAGCATGCTGTGCCAGCCCGATGAAGGGGTTGTGCTGATGGCAGTGAAGTTTTGATTTGGTGGTGGCACACCTCTCTCTGCCACACTAGGCAGCTAGACATGAAAAATCAGGTTGATCCCAGCTTTCTCCCTCACTCCTATGGCAATTCCTGCATCCTTAGTACTTTGAGGAGTCATTCTCACATGGCAGTTGAAATTAATAATTTGTGACTAACAGTCTCCCCAGTGAATAGACCCTGACTCCTTTTCCTTCTTGACCATGGTCTTGGCCGCACCCTTCCTGGCCGACTCCTTTAGGCTTGAACATGCAGCAACAGATCATTCCCATTCGATGCCAGCTTTTGAAACCTGGTACTTGTTCTCAGCTTACTCCTTGCGGCTGCTCCCTAATTGCAGCCCCTGGGCTCTCCCAGTCAATCTGGTCTTATCTTTAGTTTTCTCCACTAACCCAGCCAGCTCTCCACTTAGTAGTTTCTTTTGGGATCCACCAAACCAAGAAAGGCAATGGCAACCCACTCCAGTACTCTTGCCTGGAAAATCCCATTGACAGAGGAGCCTGGTAGGCTGCAGTCCATGGGGTCGCTAAGAGTCGGAGACGACTGAACGACTTCACTTTCACTTTTCACCTTCATGCAGTGGAAAAGGAAATGGCAACCCACTCCAGTGTTCTTGCCTTGAGAATCCCAGGGACGGGGAAGCCTGGTGGGCTGCCGTCTATGGGTTCACACAGAGTTGGACACGACTGAAATGACTTAGCAGCAGCAACNTTTCACCTTCATGCAGTGGAAAAGGAAATGGCAACCCACTCCAGTGTTCTTGCCTTGAGAATCCCAGGGACGGGGAAGCCTGGTGGGCTGCCGTCTATGGGTTCACACAGAGTTGGACACGACTGAAATGACTTAGCAGCAGCAACAGCAAACCAAGAAAATGGACTTTCAAAGGTTGAAGCATTTTTGCAACAAATCCACTCATTCTTCTATCCCACTCCTCCTGATGTGAGGGGACTGGGCGGGGGTGAGGCAGCAGTAATAGGAGATGAGGCCAGGCTTTGAGAGCTGTGTTAAGTCAGTCAGTAGCTGGCCTTCCCACACAACGGACAATGTGTATTCTTCAGGGTGTGGGTGTGAGTGCCAGAAATGTCAAGTCCAGGACTAAGATATAATCCAAAACCAGAGTGTCTAGCCAGATATTGACAATGAAACTAGAGACGTAGGTACCAGGCAGCTCAGCCAAGGACTGGAAACCATTTTTATAGTCTGTGTGCTGCTAAAGTGAGCACATGCAGCCCATTTGTATTGGAGAACTTTACGACGCCTTGCGGCCATCATAGAGGCACCACCACATGGTTTCTGATATTTTCCAGCAAGGGGGATACGGCACCAAGACCAACAATGTTGAAAAGACTGCATAACATATAAAATCAGTTCAGGGTTCTTCAAACAGGGCTTATAACCTTACCACTCATGATTGCACTAAATGTTTTGCAACTTTTCCTGAAAAGAAACAGCTAGAACTATACATCAAGTCCTTTGGGTAGCATTAATACCCTCAGCTGGAGCCTTTTTTAGTCTACTTTCACATGTTTCTCTCATAACTTGGTTTCAGGATCCCATCTTGTCAGGAATTTCCCTCTCCACCCCCCAATATTAAAAATTATGCCAAGATCTAGACCGGGGTAGCTTCCCAATTTCCCCAGGAGCAAACAGAACCATGAGCTAAAAAAAGAGAAAAAAAACCAAAACCCACCAAGAGCTTTCCTAGTGACCACTAGGAGAACAGAATTCTATTGGACAATTCCTACAAGCATGACAGACCAAGAATGGTCTTAAACCAAAAGGACCCTGGAGGGGGGAAAAGTGGGGGAAGAATGCCCTTCATGGTTCACTGGCCACTGGTGGCCTAGAGACAGAGGCATCTTGAAAAATCTGCTCCTTGCCCACTCCTTAACAAAAAGTGTCAGTTATACTAATATAATTCTAAATATCTGATCTCTTTTTACTTCTCCCACTACTTCATCCTGCTATCTTATCTTTGAGCATCTCTAAGTTCCTCATTATGCCTTGCAGAGAGGACGACTTCTTCTTCAGAAACACTCCAGAGCTGTTACTGGAAAGTGGCTGCCCCCCCCATCCAGGGACTACATTTCCCAGATGCCTTTGCAGTTAGATATGGTCATGTGACAAGCATTTTAGCCAACAGAATGTGAGTAAATGTGTCCTGGCCACTTCTAGGCAGAGGCCATAAAAGTCTCCATGTGCACTTTTTCACACTCTTTTCCCCTCCTCCACTGGGAAGTGGAAACAATCCCAGGTGATCTTTAAAATAACATATTGCAGATGGTGGAACCTCTCTCAACCTGTGTCTCTGAATGAATGTCTGACCTCTACTGTTACATGACCAAGAAATAAACTTCTATTGCGTTTGAGTCATTATACCTTCTTCAGTCTATTACAGCAATTAGCGTATCTTAACTATTACTATTATCCTCTTTGATACAGCTGTTATTGTGTGTGCAGAAGTCCCTGTGCCCTCTTCCCTTTCCCTGTACCTTACAACGAAATAAAAGAACAGATTTAGTCAACTAAATTCAAGCAGCCATTAGGGACAAATGACACTCACCAAATCAATGGTCACAGTGTTCAGATCTTATAGCCAGATGAAGAGTGGTTTAGCAGAGCCTCACTTTGAGACAACCTGATATATTAAGATAAAACAAAAAGTAAAATGTAAGATCTACCACACAGATGTATTAGCATGCAATGGTTAATCTTCAAAGGGTGTTGTCAGTTTGCGAAGGAATTTGCCACTCTTTTTCAGTAAGCAACAAGCTTCTCAATTGCATTTATAACATAAGATACATTTTAAAATACCCTTACCCCATCATTATAGAACAGAATTTATGAAGAACAATTCTACTCAGCTAATTACGCTATACAAAGACTAGATAATGACTCGGGAGATGACTTTGGATGCCAGGAGAACTGGGTATGATTTCTATGTCTGTGTGCTCTGCAATTCTTTACGAACACGTTAAATCTTTTCTCATGGGAACTTAACTTTCTTGGGTAGAAACTTCCAGAGCTTGTAAAATTATAGGTTACACAAAGACTTAAACTTGTTTCAGAGAAATTAAAACAGACATCAAAGATACATTATCATCAGTCTCCGTGTTTCATATCATCCCAGATGCAATGGCACAAGCAGGAATGAAAATAAGCTCTCTGAAAACAGGGAGATGAGACAGGGGAGGCGCACGAACCGGAACAACCACAGAGAACCAGAAACACGCTGCGTATGGGTGGCAGGTTGTGGTCATTTTCTTACCAGAGCTGCCAACTTTTAGCAGGTTAGGTGTGAAAATACCACTTGACAGCACAGGGCACATATTTGCCTAGAATGGGGTTTATTTTTGTTTCTGATGATTTGGTATAAGATCCAGGAAACAAACGTTTCAGAACTCTGAACAAACACGCTGGCCGTCCAAAACAGAGCACTAGCGGGGAAGGACGAAGAGGAAACAGAATAAGAGAGGTGACGGGGAAAGGCACGATGCAGGCCCTTTTCACCAGAATTTGGCCTTACTCTGTGTGTGTGTGTTTTGTTTTGCTTTTTAAGAGGAAAAGCGTTCTGGTCTGGGCCTGTGGAGAAGAGAAAGATCAGAGAGATCTCCTCGGTGCCGTGTTCGGAGGGTCTCCCAGATGCAGCCCCCGCACCCTCCCCCTGGGCTGGGGCCTGCCAGGCGCAGGTGTCAGGGACCAAGATGGCGCCCCACAGTGAAGGGCGCGGTGTGAGGGGTCTGGGGGCGGCCTGCACTTACTCCGAGGCGCTGGCTCCTCTGAAACCCAGACGCTGCCAATTCCCTGGGCTCAGGAGTTCTAACCGCCTTCTTGCTCTGGGTTCTTCACTTCTGGTCGAGATCAGCTCCACATATTTTTCTGATGATGTCACCCATTCTGACTTCCTACATTTTGAAAGTTGATCTATAAGTAAAACCTTCCTTGAGACTTCAAAAAACAAAACAAACAAAAAAGCAGCAGCATAAAAGAAAACCAAGGTGTGCTGTGGGGCGATGGAGAGGAGGAGAGAGGCAGTTGCCTCCTTATTTTGAGATTTGCTGCAGCCTGCGAGTGCCACTCCCCAGCCAGTTTCCTGGCTGCAGAGGGAGGCCAGTGGC
>SJYX01002277.1:79623-91052 GCA_006410675.1 Oreotragus oreotragus
TTTAAGAGGAAAAGCGTTCTGGTCTGGGCCTGTGGAGAAGAGAAAGATCAGAGAGATCCCCTCGGTGCCGTGTTCGGAGGGTCTCCCAGATGCAGCCCCCGCACCCTCCCCCTGGGCTGGGGCCTGCCAGGCGCAGGTGTCAGGGACCAAGATGGCGCCCCACAGTGAAGGGCGCGGTGTGAGGGGTCTGGGGGCGGCCTGCACTTACTCCGAGGCGCTGGCTCCTCTGAAACCCAGACGCTGCCAATTCCCTGGGCTCAGGAGTTCTAACCGCCTTCTTGCTCTGGGTTCTTCACTTCTGGTCGAGATCAGCTCCACATATTTTTCTGATGATGTCACCCATTCTGACTTCCTACATTTTGAAAGTTGATCTATAAGTAAAACCTTCCTTGAGACTTCAAAAAACAAAACAAACAAAAAAGCAGCAGCATAAAAGAAAACCAAGGTGTGCTGTGGGGCGATGGAGAGGAGGAGAGAGGCAGTTGCCTCCTTATTTTGAGATTTGCTGCAGCCTGCGAGTGCCACTCCCCAGCCAGTTTCCTGGCTGCAGAGGGAGGCCAGTGGCCGGGCGTGGGTGACGTCAGGGCCAGGCCTGAGTCATCGCCAGCGGCCGGTCTGCCCTGCCACTCGGAGGGGGACAAAAGGAACCTTTGATGTCCAGAGGCCCTCCTCTCGGGACACTCGCCTGTACGAGCAGCAGGCCAGAACATTCCTGCCGCCTCCCCACCCCCGGCCGCCCTTCCTACTTCCGGAACCGTCCCAGGCAGATTCAGCAAGTCCTCCTCAGGGGACATCGCCCTCCTGCATGGCAGAGGCAAGGCCGCTCTCTGCCAAAGAAGCAGCAGGGGGAGGTTTCTCTGGGGATTTCTCACTTCACCCTCTGGCATCCCCCACCGCCCACTTCCCTGTGGTGCCACCTTACCCAGGGAATCGCAGAGGTTCCAGAAGAGTGCGGGAAAGGTGGAAGGTGCTCTTGTCACCCTCCCTGGATGGCACACAATGCTCAGGGTCTATTCTCTGCCTTTGTGCCCTGACTCCGTGCCTCTGCACCCCGACCTCTGGGTACCAGTGTGAGTTTGCGCTGCCTGGATTCAAGGGGTCTCCTCTCTTTAAGAGGGGGATTTATATCCCAGTGCTTGCCACAGGGTGCAATAAACACATGGTGAATACATGAATGAAATAAACAAAAGTTTTGAAATAAAATAGTAGAGAACATATATTGTGTACTTGTAGTAAATGTTGGCACTTCTGGGCTAAGTGCTTCACAAAGATTATTTCATTTATGGTTTTCATGACAAAACTATGAGGCAGGTACTGTTATTATCCCCAGCTTTACAGATGAGGTGCTCGGAGAGATTAAGACACTTCTCTGAAGTCTCACAGCTAGTTAACGGCAGAATCTAGATTGTCTGATCTCAAATCCCGTGTTTTCAAAGCATGACGCTAAGTGGCTGAGCGAATGAAGGAATATAGACCAAGAGCAGCCTGTCCAGGTGAGGGGAAATGGGAGTAATGACGGGGCTTGAAACCAAATCCCACAAGGCAATAGTGGAGCAATTAGGTACGGTCTGTCTACAGTAGTAGGCCTCAGGCTCTTCTGACGGGTCAACACCACGTCTGAGGCTTGGTGGGATACCCAGAGTGGCCAGGTAGGTAAGTCAGGTCCAAGGACCCAGTCAGGTCCAAGTGGCAGTGAGGAGCCAGGAGGTTTGGTGGCACATGGTGACTGCAGGACCTGAGATCACAGTGGACAGAACAGGAGCCGAGTCCTAGACTTGTCTTAATAGCCCTGTGGCCTCATGGGTGTAGGAGGGAGGGTGAGTGAAGCTCAAGGCACGAGCCTGGGGAAGACAGGACAGGGAAGGGCCTTCCCTGGTGGTCCAGGGGCTGTGACCCAGTGGTCCCAATGTAGGGGGCCCAGATTCGATCCCTGGTCAGGGAACTAGATCCTGCATGTCTCAACTTTTGCATGCTGCAACTAAAGATCCTGCATGCCACAGCTAACACCCAGTGCAGCCAAATTAAAAAAAAAAGNCCAGGGGCTGTGACCCAGTGGTCCCAATGTAGGGGGCCCAGATTCGATCCCTGGTCAGGGAACTAGATCCTGCATGTCTCAACTTTTGCATGCTGCAACTAAAGATCCTGCATGCCACAGCTAACACCCAGTGCAGCCAAATTAAAAAAAAAAGAAAAGAAGAAAAGAAAGAAAAGGGAAGACATGAGAGCATTCTCAAAGACCCCAAGACTTGGAGAATGTGTTGGAACTATCATATCGTTTCAAAGCACCAGGAGGAGATGGGAGTGACGGGAGCCAGAACTGGAGCTGACAGTGGCTGTCACAGCCCTGAGCACTGCCCTGCCAGCAATCAGCTGCCCTTCTGAGATGGAGTGAGAGTCCCGCTGGGGGTTGTGCTGTGCCAGGGTGAGGAAGGCTGGCAAGAGGAGGACATCTGATGATGGGGCTATCTGGGCCCTGGATAAGAATGACCTTGGAGATCCCTTCTTCCGCTATGGTTCATAATTCTGTGGTTTGTACTTTTCTGTTATTCCAAGAGGAAAAAAAAAGCCAGGATTTTTCAGCCCAGTGGGCAGTGGGCAGGGAGATGCTGGTGGCTTCAGTAAAGCCACCCCATGGCTCTTCTTTCCACCGTGGGGCAGGGCGTTCAGTCACGGGATTCCTCTCCCGGGCTCAGGAAATCGATGCTTCTGTTCGTTGGGGACACTGTGTCGTTACCTTGTTCCTGGAACCACTGCCAGTTGCCACTCTGAGGAATTACACCTGTGCTGTGGGCTCTGACTCCCCAGGCAGGTGGAATTAGCAGAAGTGAGTTTCAGAAGGGAGAAAGCCACATGCTTTGGATGGAGAGAGTAGCAATAACTGACCGGGGTCACTGTCAGCATCCGCACAGAGCCTGACCTTGGGCCGAGGAAAGTGCTGGAAGCGCCAGGCAAGTTTTGGCACAGGCTTGCTGATTCTTTTCTTATCTACAGAAAATGTCTCCGGGCACCTCCCTGTTGCTTCCCCAAAGGCCCCATGGCCATGCCTGATTTACACACACGGGTGTTTATGTCTCTAATTAGATGAACAGAGGCTGATTATTTTTTCAGTCTACCTTGTGGGACCAAGAAAATGTGAAGAGAAAGATAAAGCAAAGACGGAGAAACGATGAGTAGGCACCAAGTGAAATGCCGCTCCTGGCATTGTTTGCTCTGGGGGTTGATTCTAACAGTGAGGATTAAATCAGAGAATTGGGCCAAACATCTATTTGGGGACACAGAGGTGTAAGTACAGTGACACCTCAACCTCTATCCCATCTGGAGAGCCCTCCTTTTCAGTGAAATAAATGCAGTTATATACTGGAAATTCAAAAACAAAAGCAAAGACTTAGAAGACTTATCTATACTTACTGCCTCCAATTTCTCTCATTTCAATACCTTTTTAAAAACAATCTTTTTATTATTATGGTATAATTTTTATGTCAAAAAGTTAACCCACTTACAGTGTACACATCAATGGATTTTAGTCTATTCACGGAAGTGTGTGATCCATAACCTCGTTTTTTAAAAAGTATTTATTTATTTATTTAATTTACTTGGCTGTGCTGGGTCTTAGTTACAGCACCCAAAACTCTTAATTGCAGCATGTGGGATCTAGTTTCCTTACCAGGGATCAAACCTGGGCCCTCTGAAATGGAAGCATGGAGTCTTAGCCACTGGATCACCAGGGAAGTCCCCATAACCTCCTTTGAGAACATTTTTATCGTCCCCCAAAGAACACTTGTGCCCAGGAGCAGTCATTCCTCATCTGCCCCCAAGTCCAGCACTGGGCAAACACTAACCTTCTGTCTCTATAGATTTGCCTCTTCTGGACATTTCATACAAATGGAATCATGCAATATATGGCCTTTTGTGTTTGGCTTCTTTCATTCAGCATAGTGGTCTTCAGGTTTGCCCATATTGTAGAATATATGCCCAAGTAATATTCCGTTTTGTGATTACAATATGTTTTGTCTATTCATACATCAGCTTACAAACACATTTTGAGCTGTTAAGAATAACGTTGCCATGAACATCTGAGTACAAGTTTTCACGTGGATATATGTTTTCATGTCCCTCGCGTGCATACCAAAGAGTAGAATGCCTGGGTCATAAGATAACTCTATGTTTAACATTTTGAGGAACTGTTGAACTGTTTTCCAAAGAGCTATACCATTTCACATTCCCATCAGTGATGTGTGAGAACTCTGCTTCTCCATACCCGCACCAACAATCTTATTGTCTGTCTTTTTGGATTTTAGCCATCCTACTAGTTATGATGTAGTATCACATTTCAGTTTTGATTTCTATTAACCTAATAACAGAGTTTTGCCAAGGAAATGCACTCATCATCAAACATCCTCTTCCAAAAACACAAGAGAAAACTCTACACATGGACATCACATGGTCAATACTGGAATCAGAATGATTATATTCTTTGCAGCCAAAGATGGAGAAACTCTATACAGTCAGCAAAAACAAGACTGGGAGCTCAGATCATGAACCCCTTATTGTCAAATTCAGACTTTATGGCATCCAGTCCCATCACTTAATGGCAAATAGATGGGGAAACAATGGAAACAATGACAGACTTTATTTTGGGGGGCCCCAAAATCATTGCAGATGGTGACTGCAGCCATGAAATTAATAGATACTTGCTCCTTGGGAGAAAAGCTATGACCAACCTAGACAGCATACTAAAAATCAGAGACATTACTTTGCCAAAAACGGTCCATCTTAGTCAAAGCTATGGTTTTTCTAGTAGTCATGTATGGATGTGAGAGTTGGACTATAAAGAAAGCTGAGTGCTAAAGAGTTGATGCTTTAGAAGTGTGGTGTTGGAGAAGACTTTTGAGAGTCCCTTGGACAGCAAGGAGATCCAACCAGTCCATCCTAAAGGAAATCAGTCCTGAATAGTCATTGGAAGGACTCTCAATGTCCTTCCAATGACTGAAGGACTCTGAAGCTCCAGTACTTTGGCCACTTGATTCAAAGAACTGACTCACTAGAAAAGACCCTGATGCTGGGAAAGATAGAAGGCAGGAGGAGAAGGGAACGACAGAGGATGAGATGGTTGGATGGTATCACTAACTTCTCAATGTCCTTCCAATGACTGAAGGACTCTGAAGCTCCAGTACTTTGGCCACTTGATTCAAAGAACTGACTCACTAGAAAAGACCCTGATGCTGGGAAAGATAGAAGGCAGGAGGAGAAGGGAACGACAGAGGATGAGATGGTTGGATGGTATCACTAACTAGATGGACATGAATTTGAGCAAGCTCCAGGAGTTGGTGATGGACAGGGAAGCCTTGCATGCCACAGTCCATGAGGTGGCAAAGAGTCGGACATGACTGAGCGGCTAAACTGACTGACTCATCCTAATAACTAATAATGTTGAGAATCTTTTCATGAATTTATTGGCCATTTGTATAACTTCTTTGAAGAATTGTCTATACAAATATTTTATTCATTTTCAAATTATTTGTATTTTTATTAATATTTATGTATAGGGATTCTTAATATATTTTGGATACAAAATTTTTATCATACCTATGTTCTACAAATACATATCCTTTTTGTAGTTATTTCTTTTTCTTTATAGTCTGCGAAGGAGAAAAATATTTTAACTTTGATGAAATCTAACTTATCTATATTCTCTTTTATCATTTGTGCTTTTGATGTCATACCTGAGAAACTATTGTCTAACCTAAGATCATAAAGATTTACGCCCGAGTTTTCTAAGTTTTAGAGTTTTAGTTCTTACCACTAGGTATATGTGCACGTGTATGCACTTGGTTGCTTCAGTCACGTCCAACTCTTTGCGACCCTATGGATCATAGCCCGCCAGGGTCCTCTGTCCACGGGATTTTCCAGGCAAGAATACTGGAGTGGGTTGCCATGCCATCCTCCAGGGGATCTTCCAGACCTAGGGATGGAACCCGCATCTCCTGCATCTCCTGCATCTCCTGCATTGGAAGGCAAATTCTTTACTGCTCAGGCACCGGTGAAGCCCTCTAGATCTTTGCTTCACTTTTTTATGTAAGGCAGAGATCCAAATTCATTCTTTTCACATGGATGTCTATTTGTTCCAGAACCGTTTGTTGAAAAGACTACTCTCACCAGAATTCTGCACATCTAAAACTGACCTAAAATTCTAAAAAGTTATTTAAAAAATATATTCTTTTCCCCATTGAATTTTCTTGACTGTTTCATCAAAAATCAACTGACCGTAAGTATTAGTTTATTTCTGGACCCTTCATTCTAGTCCATGGATCTAGATGTGAGTTCTTAAACCAGCAGCACACTGTTTTATTTACTGTAGCTTCATAAAAAGTTTGGAAATTAGTAAGTGTGTGTCTACAAATTTGTTCTTTTTCACGATGATTTTGGCTATTCTGAATCTTTGGCGTTTCCATATGATTTTCAGGATTATCTTCTCAGTTTCTGCAAAATATCCAGCTGGGATTTTGATGGAGATTGTATTCCACCTATAGATCAATTTGGGGAGTATTTGTCCAAATTTATTAGCTGCATGCTTTTAAGTTTACTTAGCCTATATCAGCCTCCTTTTCTAATCCAAAAAACAACAACAACAACAACTCGTGTCTGTAATGAAGATTAAAAGAGATAAGGCTTATGCAAACCCACTGAAACCATGACCTACCTGGGCCAGTCTCAGGATGATGTTAGAGTCTGAGATATCCAGTCTAGTCACCACAAAGAAATTCAGATTAATTTATATTCAATACTTGCATTTCTCTAACAGCATACAGATCCCCCTGAAATTCTTCTTAATATCCTTTTTCTTCTTGTATCCAAGTCCCTTACACCCTACAGCTTCAGCCTCCACTTCTTTCTCCCAAGCTCTGTACAAAGCTTTCTCCAGCCCCAACCAACATTCCTCCAGTCCGTCTACTTCTGTCCAGTTTTCCTTCTGATAGGGCCAGAAAAGAAACTGGACAGGCAAAGCCAGAACTCTTTTTAGTGAGTGGGAAGAAAGGAAAATCAGTAAGCACTAAGCTTAATTTATGTCCCATCATTCATATGAAGTGCTTGGTGCAATGTCTAATGTAGAAGAAGGGCTCAATGCATGTAGAGCTTTTACTTTTTGTTGTGGTGGAGGTTACATCATTCCCATCCATACTTTATGGTGATGGTGCAGGATTTCAATCAGGACCTCTGAGAATCCAGCCTGGACTCTATGGACCAGCGGCCCATCCTCACTCATGGTGGTGAATTTGAAATTGTTGCTCATTTTTTTCTTCCTCTTCAAAGAATTAGCCCCTAGGAAAATGCATAAAGTTCACGTCTGAGGCTCCCTGAGTCATGTTTGGGAGTCATATCTCTGTTTCCTCCCTCCCCTAGCACCAGGGCCCTATGTTTCCTCCCTTTCTCCCATGAAAACTTCTGGTACAGTATTTCTAAAACTGAAAGTCAGGACGCATTATCTACTGTGTCACAACTAGCATTGGTTTCAAGTGACAGAATAAAAGAAAACAGAAAATTTCCAAGTGTATCACACAGCAGAATTTTGTTTCAGTTTTATAATGTGTGTGTATTCGGTCACTCTGTGAAATGTATTTCTTATTGTGGTTCAGGGTTTTTTAAAAGTTTAAAACAGTATTGGAGTAAGATCTTTCACTTTCATGAAGGTATTTATTATCTCCTAAGAGCATAAAGTAACACCCTTCCAAGTAGCCTGTCCATTTTGATGGGGATTGAAACCTCATATTCCATCAGCAGTAAAGGATTTGGGGACGTTGAAGCCTTTTCCTGTAATTTGTAACACTTTGGTGGAAGAATATCTTCAGTAACCTGTGTGGACCTACCTTCACCTGGCTCCCTCCCTGCAACCACCTCCCCAGCAGGCTACCTCTTAGCCATCACCTCTTCTCATGGGCAGATCCACACCCTCTTCTCATGGGCAGACCCACACCCTGAACTTGCAGAGGGGTTTCTATTTTCAAAACTCTTTCACTTACTCCATCTCATTTGATTCGCACAACTATCCCATGAAGGTGGCAGGTCAGATCCCATCCATACTTGACCTTAGCAAGTAACTTCTCAGCCTATCTCCTCAGCTTTCTTACAAATAACCAGAAAGGTTAAGAGATTTGGCCAACATCACACAGCCTGGAAGTGGCAGGACCAGGAAGAGAACTAGATCTTTCACCTCTTGCTCTCCTTGTCCCTTAGACTCTCCTCACCGAGACGCGTAATTTCTTTTTAGTGACGTGTTTCATCTAACTGCCTTACAAACAACGTGGAAAAGGCAAAGAACATTTTGCACTCTTCCACCATATCTAACAACACGACTTCTGTGGCACAAAGCACAAGACAAATAGCTCTTCAGGCCTCGTGGTTAAGGGTTATCACTCGCGACATCAAAGGCTATTTATTAAAGACTGGGGCGTTGGGAACGGAGACAGCTAAGTCCACCGAGGGGAGAACGAGTTTTCCTGTGCTGTCTTGTCCTTTGTATTGCAGAGTGCTCCCTCCAGTGGCGCAGGAGAAAACAGCTTATAGATTCCACTTTGTTGTGATTAGAGAAGGAACCCCACTCCAGTATTCTTGCCTGGAAACTCCCATGGACAGAGGAGCCTGGAAGGCTGAAGTCCATGGGGTCGCTGAGGGTCGGACCCGACTGAGCAATTTCACTTTCACTTTTCACTTTCATGCATTGGAGAAGGAAATGGCAACCCACTCCAGTGTTATTGCCTGGAGAATCCCAGGGACGGGAGAGCCTGGTGGGCTGCCGTCTATGGGGTTGCACAGAGTCGGACACGACTGAAGTGACTTAGCAGCAGCAGCAGCAGTGCTTAGTGGGAGCGTGGATAGCACTTGTTTCAAGGTCTCCCTTCAGTGATGAGAAACTGAGGACTAGAGCAGTGGTTCTCAACTGGGGTGATTCTGCTCCCAGGAAACATTCGGCAGCGTCTGTAGACGTTTTTGGCTGTCTTTTGTTTGGGGTTAGTGGGATGCTACTGTCATGGATATGTAGAAGCCAGGGATGTTGCTAAAAATCCTATAATACATAGGATAGCTCCCCACCTCCCCCAACAAAGAATTATCCAGTCCCAATCGTCAATAGTGCTGAGGTGGATCAGAGATATGGTGTGACCCTCCCAAGAAGGGCCCCCCACTCCCGCTTTATTAAGATATAATTGATACATAAACAAAGACTTGCAGCTTATTCACAGTTTTCAGCAGTTCAGGCTAATTGCTCTCTTTCTTTTAAGGTATTTTTAAAAATTAAAATAGAGAAAAATATAAGAGCAATACATGCTTATAATTAAAAGCAAAGTAATAAAAGACTTTCACATAATCAATGTTAACCTCCTTGGTGGTTTATTAGCNTAAACAAAGACTTGCAGCTTATTCACAGTTTTCAGCAGTTCAGGCTAATTGCTCTCTTTCTTTTAAGGTATTTTTAAAAATTAAAATAGAGAAAAATATAAGAGCAATACATGCTTATAATTAAAAGCAAAGTAATAAAAGACTTTCACATAATCAATGTTAACCTCCTTGGTGGTTTATTAGCAGGGACTATATTAAAATGCCAACTTCAGATCACTTCTGACTTACAAAAATGGCAATGTCCTATGGTAATACTTAACATTCATCCACTTCTCCATGTGCTCATCAAGACAAGCCTCAATCCACATACAGAGGATTCTTCTAAATTTGCTTGTCGTATACAAAAGCTGGTTTGCTTCACAACTTGCTTTTGTAATTTAGTAAATTCTGAATCTCTCTTCAGATCAAAAATAAGGATCTCCAGCAGACTTCCCTGGTCATTCAATGGTTAAGACTCCTCTCTTCCACTGCAGGGGCCACAGGTTCAATCCTTGGTTGGGGAACTAAGGTGCTGTATGCCACGTGGCACACTACAAAAATAAATAAATGGAGATAATCTGTTTATATTATTATATATGTCATATTATATATATATATTATAATAATCGCCTGTTTCTTTCCAGAAGTTGGGGATGTTGAGTACCACGGACTCCAAGAAATTTGAAGTGAAGTAAAGTGAAAATCACTCAGCTGTGTCTGACTCTTTGCAACCCCTTCTCCAACGGGGCTTCNATAATCTGTTTATATTATTATATATGTCATATTATATATATATATTATAATAATCTCCTGTTTCTTTCCAGAAGTTGGGGATGTTGAGTACCACGGACTCCAAGAAATTTGAAGTGAAGTAAAGTGAAAATCACTCAGCTGTGTCTGACTCTTTGCAACCCCTTCTCCAACGGGGCTTCCCGACCCAGGAATTGAACCAGGATCTCCTGCATTGAAGGTCGATTCTTTACCAACTGGTCTATCAGAGAAACCCCACTCAAGAAATTTAGATGGCCTGTAACAGAGGATGAGATGGTTGGATGGCATCACCGATGCAATGGACATGAACTTGGGCAAACTCCAAGAGATGATGGTAAAGGACAGGGAGGCTTGGCATGCTGCAGTCCATGGAGTCAAAAAGAGGTGGGGATTCTACTGGGCTACTGAACAACAAGAAAAATGACACTGCCTCCCATGGTAGGGCCTTAATAGCTCTCTGATGGTAGCAAGTTCACTCTTATAGGGAGCTTGGCTCAGGACTGGGATCTCCTGTAACATGCTACCTAACTAGATAAATAACATCCTTTGTTGTTATTATTATTTATTATTATTAATTATTACAGATACTTTCTAGTTATAGCAGGTAATACGGCTTTTGAATTGATTGTGGGGCTATAAACCTTTCAGTTCAGTTCAGTTCAGTTCAGTCGCCCAGTTGTGTCTGACTCTTTGTGACCCCATGAATCGCAGCACACCAGGCCTCCCTGTCCATCACCAACTCCCAGAATTCACACAAACTCACATCCATCGAGTCGGTGATGCCATCCAGCCATCTTATCCTCTGTCATCCCCTTCTCCTCCTGCCCTCCTCCTCCTGGAACCAGTCTGGAAAAGGTCAGTTTTCATTCTAATCCCAAAGAAAGGTAATGCCAAAGAATGCCCAAACTACCACACGATTGCACTCATCTCACACGCTAGTAAAGTAATGCTCAAAATTCTCCAAGCCAGGCTTCAGCAATACGTGAACTATGAACTTCCAGATGTTCAAGCTGGTTGTAGAAAAGGCAGAGGAACCAGAGATCAAATTGCCAACATCCGCTGGATCATCGAAAAAGCAAGAGAGTTCCAAAAAACCCTCTATTTCTGCTTTATTGACTATGCCAAAGCCTTTGACTGTGTGGATCACAATAAACTGTGGAAAATTCTGAAAGAGATGGGAATATCAGACCACCTGACCTGCCTCTTGAGAAACCTATATGCAGGTCAGGAAGCAACAGTTAGAACTGGACATGGAACAACAGACTGGTTCCAAATAGGAAAAGGAG
>SJYX01002277.1:91854-103823 GCA_006410675.1 Oreotragus oreotragus
AGTTGGACTGTGAAGAAGGCTGAGCGCCGAAGAATTGATGCTTTTGAACTGTGGTGTTGAAGAAGACTCTTGAGAGTCCCTTGGATTGCAAGGAGATCCAACCAGTCCATTCTGAAGGAAATCAGCCCTGGGTGTTCTTTGGAAGGAATGATGCTAAAGCTGAAACTCCAGTACTTTGGCCACCTCATGCAAAGAGTTGACTCATTGGAAAAGACTCTGATGCTGGGAGGAATTGGGGGCAGGAGGAGAAGGGGACGACCGGCATCACGGACTCGATGGACGTGAGTTTGAGTGAACTCCGGGAGATGGTGATGGATAGGGAGGCCTGGCGTGCTGCGATTCATGGGGTCGCAAAGAGTTGGACATGACTGAGCGAATGAACTGAACTGAACTGTTGTTCCACGTCCAGTTCTAACTGTTGCTTCCTGACCTGCATATAGGTTTCTATATAGAAAGAAACCTATATAAGAGGCAGGTCAGGTGGTCTGGTATTCCCATCTCTTTCAGAATTTTCCACAGTTTATTGTGATCCACACAGTCAAAGGCTTTGGCATAGTCAATAAAGCAGAAATAGATGTTTTTCTGGAACTCTCTTGCTTTTTCTATGATCCAGCGGATGTTGGCAATTTGATCTCTGGTTCCTCTGCCTTTTATAAAACCAGCCTTAACATCTATTTCCTAGCAAATTCCAAAATGTACTGGTCAATTTTATGTGCCAACTTGACTGGATCACAGGTGCCCGGATATCTGGCTAAACAGTATTTCTGAGTGTGTCTGTGAGTATGTTTTTATACGAGATTAGCACTTCAGTTGGTAGACTGAGTGAAGTAGATGGACTTCCCTGGTGTGGTTCGTGTGTGGTGTGATTGAGTACCAGACAATCAGTTGAGGGCGTGACTACTACGTAAAGGTGGAGACAGAGAGAATCTGGTCTCTCTCCATCTGCTTGCTTGAGTTGGGCCATCAGTACCTGCCCTTGGACTGAGATGTGCGTCAGGGGCTCTCCTGGTTCCTCAGGACTATGCCACTGGCTTTCCTGGGGCTACACCTTGCAGATGGTGTAGGGGACTTCTCGGCCCCTATAATTGTGTGACCAATTCCTTATAATAAATGCTCTCTGTCTCCTCTGTCTGTTTCTGTCTCTGTCTATATATGTGTACCNAGATTAGCACTTCAGTTGGTAGACTGAGTGAAGTAGATGGACTTCCCTGGTGTGGTTCGTGTGTGGTGTGATTGAGTACCAGACAATCAGTTGAGGGCGTGACTACTACGTAAAGGTGGAGACAGAGAGAATCTGGTCTCTCTCCATCTGCTTGCTTGAGTTGGGCCATCAGTACCTGCCCTTGGACTGAGATGTGCGTCAGGGGCTCTCCTGGTTCCTCAGGACTATGCCACTGGCTTTCCTGGGGCTACACCTTGCAGATGGTGTAGGGGACTTCTCAGCCCCTATAATTGTGTGACCAATTCCTTATAATAAATGCTCTCTGTCTCCTCTGTCTGTTTCTGTCTCTGTCTATATATGTGTACCTATATGTGTGTGTATCTATGTATATATATATCCATATATGTGTGTGTGTGTCTCTCTATATATATATGAGATAATACATCTCCTATTAGTTCTATTTTTCTGGAGAACTCTGAAGCCAACTCAAATAAGATTGTTTTAATGAGGGACTTCTCTGGTGGTCCACTGGACTCCACCTTGCAATGCAGAGGACTTGGGTTCAGTCCCTGGCAGGGGAACTAAAATCCCACATACCATGGAGGAACTAAGCCTGTGCATGGCAACCAAGTCCGTGAACTACAACGAAAGATCAGCGTGATGCAACGAGAGTGCCACAACTAAGACCCCACGCAGCCACATAAATAAATAAATAAATAAATATTTAAAAAGAATGTTTTAATGGTATAAGGTGGATTCAAGTGTGGGAAAGAGTAACCTAACTCGGTCTTGGTGTGGCCCATCATATGTTGCTCAATCATTCTGGTAGACAGAGCTTTGCCCCGGGTATTTTTGTTTGTTTGGCACTGGAGCAATGCTACAATAAATATCCTTCCATTTATACTGTCATACTTTTACTCCTGTGGAATAGACTGTCCAAATGAGATTGGTGACTCAAATGTTTTGTGTGTATTTTTAAGTTTAGTAGATATTTACAGATGGTTTTCTAAAAAGCTGAAGCAAGTCATACTCCTACCAGCAATATATGAGATGAAATATTCTCTCATGCCTTTGCCATCACTGGGTATTATCACACTTTTTAAGTTTTACCCATCTGATGGGTAAAATTTGGCATCTTGTTTTTGTTCTAATGTGCATTTTCTTGACTCTAAGTATAGTTGTTAAGAGCACAGAGTCTGAAGCCAAAATGCTGACATTTAATGGCTGTATTTCCTTAACTAAGATTCTTAATTCTTTTCACATTTGTCAAAGAGATAAAGTACCCATCACAGGGTTGCTATGAAGATTACATAAGTAACTAGATGTAAAGCTCTATGAACAGTGCCTGGATTATAGTGATAACTATATAGGTATTAGTATTACGGGTGAGTTTGAATAACTTTTAGTAACTTTATTGATCATTTGTTTGTCTCCTTGGTGAATTGCCTTTCTGTATCCTTTGCCTATTTTCCTGTTGATTTGCTCTTTTCTTATCAATTTGCAGGTGCTCTTTTATATCAGATATTTTAGGCACGTATTGGCTGGTTGGCAAATACACACTTTTCTCTACTATCACTGATCTTTTGATTCTATGTGTAGTATATTTTTACATATCTAACCCATTTAAATCTGTCACTAAGTGCTTTCTCTTATGGCTTTTGTGCTTTTTGTCTTCTCTAAGAGCGCTTTGGTTTTTAATCTTAGGCAAATGTACTCCTGGACTTCCCTGGTGGCTCAGTGGTAAAGAATGTGCCTGCCAATGCGGGAGACATGGGTTCCACCTCTGATCCAGGCAGATCCCACATGCAGTGGAGAAAGTAAGCCCGTGTGCCCCAACTACTGAGCCTGCTCTTTAGAGCTCATGCTCCGCAAGAGAAGCCACGGCAATGAGAAGCCCTTGCACCACAGCTGAAGAGCAGCCCCTACTCGCCGCAACCAAAGAAAAACGCACACACAGCAGCAAAGACCCAGCACAGCCAGGAATAAATAAATAAAATCAGAAACAAACAAACAGAGAAACAAATGCACTCCTAATTTTGAAATATATTTTCAACCATTTTTAATCCATTATTAAAATCTCCATGATTATGACTTATGGTAGTGAGAACAAAAGCCACAAAGTAATATCTAATAAGTTATCCTGTTATCCACAAGTCTTTCCATTTTGAAAAACACTTTTCATTTGATCTTGTTGCCCAATCTCTCTCCTGCTTTCTGTTTAAAAGGTTTTGTAATTTTTCTTTTGTTATTTTTTTTTTTACCGTCTATCTCCTCTTTTCTCAAAGCTCTGCAATCTACCACCTTCTTCTGTCCTCTTTCTAGAAGATAATAATTAAAGATATGCAACATGATTAAGGGCTTCTCTGGTTACTCAGCTGGTAAGGAATCTACCTGCAATGCAGGAGACCCCAGTTTGATCCCTAGGTCAGGAAGATCCCCTGGAGAAGGGATCGGCTACTCACTCCAGTATTCTTGGCTGGAGAATTCCACGGACAGGGAATCCAGCAGGCTACAGTCCGTGGGGTTGCAAAGAGTTGGACACGACTGAGCGACTTTCACTTTCACTTTTTCACTTTCAGTAACCAAGAACCAATGCCATCACCTTTTTCTTGGTCTTTGTCCTTCTTGTCCTCATTGTATCATTTGACTGTCCTGGTCACTGCCATCTTTGGGAAAGACTGTCCTTTGTTGGACTAAGAATGCTGTTCCATCCTGAGTCTTCTTTGGCCCTTGTGGCAATCATTGTTGTTTGCCTGCCCAACAGTACCCTCCTCTCTCTTCCTTCTTGCTGGCAGAGACCACCACCCATCACAGAAGATGACAATGTCAGACAAGCACATTTTCAGCATACCCAAGCCGAGGCATGGATATGTGCTGTGGTCCTGACAGTGGTCCACGAGGGAAAGTCTGTGGGGTAGGCTATACAGGCTACACAGTGTAGGAAAAAGTTTGCTCTCGTTGAAAACCAAAATGCATGCTTCTGTAAGCAACTATATGAAGACGTGATAGCTTGAAGAGCAACAAGAGGTCCTGCAACAACGAGGAGAAAAGTCAGAGCATAAAAGCTACTATCCTCAGATGATAGAGAGAAAGATAGAAGAATGTGGGTTCTTGGCGACACTGGTAAGCCATGAAGCAATCCAGAAACGCCCATCTCCAGATTTCCTGTGAGTAAGATAATATGTCCCTGTTATTTAAGTTGTTTATAGCTCAGTGTCTTCTGTGTGCAGCTAAAATTTCCTTATTGAGTGCTCACATGACCCCGAAACACCTACTCATTCTAATGGCTCTTCTTGACTTTCCAGCCCCTTTCCACTATCTGCATCTAGAACATTCTCTCTAAAGAGCCACTTTGATCAGAAAATTCTGTTGCTCAAACCATCAATGGTAATATTATGCCAAGCAGAAAAAGCCAGTTACCGAAGACCACATATTACATGATTCCTTTCATATGAAATGTCCAGAACAGAGATCAGTGGTTTCTTAGGCCTAGAATGGGGATGGAGGGTTAAGAGGTGACAGACAAAGGTATAAAGTTTTTTCTTTTTTTTTTTTTTGCCATACTGTGAGACTTGTGGGATCTTAATTCCTTGACCAAGGTTCAAACCTGTTCCTCCTGCAATGGAAGTGTGAAGTCTTAACCACTGGACCACCAGGGAAGTCCCTCAGATTTCTTTCTGAAGTGAAGCAATATTATAAAATTGACTGTGATGCTGATTGGACATATCTGTGAATGAATTGAAAACCATTGAATTATACACTTTAAATGGATGAATTGTATGGTATATGAATTGTATCTCAATAAAGCTATTAGGAAAAAAAAAAAGCCTTTAGTGGTGATCCATTACTTAGGGAGTATAAAGCACAAATTCATTACCCTAGCATTCCAGGCTCTTCACCCTGTAGGCTCAAACTACAGTCTAACTTAATCTTTTGCCACTTTCATATAAGGTAAACTATTGAACAGATCATGAGTGATTCCTGAAAAGTGACCTGTGCTTTTCTGCTTCTCTATCTTTGCTCTTATGTTCCTTTGGCCTAGAACAGCCTTTCCCATCACCCTGGTCTCTTAAAATTTAACTTGCTTTAAGGTCCAGTTCAAATGTTTTCCCTCATCTTCCCAGGCAGAAATGCCCCTTGCTCCTCTGAATTCAAAGAATTCATGTGGTGTCTGTCTGTCTCATTTGCAGGCTTATGGACACACAACCTCACTGACTGTATTAGCACCACAGTTTCCAAATCGAAAGTTGGGTGGTAATACTCCCTTAGTAAGAAAGCTTTCCCGGTGGCTCAGTGGTAAAGAATCCACCTGCCAGTGCAGGAGACATGGGTTTGATCTCTGGCCTAGGAAGATCCTACAACTAAACCTGTGTGCCACAACTACGGAGCCTGTGCTCTAGAGTCTGGGAGCCACGACTTCTGAAGCCTGAACACTCTAGAGCCCCGTGCTCCGGGACAGGAGAAGTCACGGCAGTGAAAAGCTCACGCACAGCAACCAGAGAGAAGCCCCCGCTCATCCTAACTAAAGAAAAGTCTGAGGAGCAACAAAGATCCAGCACAGCCAAATCAGTCAGTACTAATGCTTTTATAAAAAATGAATACAGACTATTTAACAAAAGAAAGAAAGAACATTGCAAATCAGGACCATTTTAGGAAGTTTAAATTATGTGATTGCCATAATAGTCTTCCCACTAGAGTGGATGATCTTTGCTGGACATAGACTGGTGATGCTCATCCTTTCCCCCCTTTGCAGAGTGGATGTCTTTCAGGTGCATGAAAGAGCTTGGTTTCCCTTTTGCTTCATGATGCATGGGAAAATGGAGTTAGGTGCTTATAATGAGTGGTCTGTGTCAAAGAATGGTCTGGTAGTTAGTGAACCCCTGTGTTATATGCCAAATAAATAAAAGCTAGATTGAAGACACAAACATTTTTAAAGACTATGAAAGTAGAAAAAAAAATTTCTTTAAGAATATTTTTATAAACCTTGTGATGCAGAGACCTTTTTAAATAAATCATAAAATCCCAGATACCATGAACAAATGTCAGTGATGACTTTATCTCTATGAAAACCCAAGCCTTCTGGCTGGCAAAAGATACCATAAAAAGTTAAAGACAAATGACAGACCCTGAGAAGATATTTTCAAGAGCTGTAATAGTTAAAAGATGTGTATCAGTACTAGCTAAAAATAAAAAAGAAACAATACGTGAAAAAAGGGCAGAGAATATGAACAAGTGATTCACAGAAAAAAACAGAAGTAACAAATAGCATATGGAATATGCTTATGAGAGAGTCATTTCCTAAGCAGATTGATAAGAAGTCTAGGGGTCCCCAAGGAGAGAGGGGTCTGGAATTCTCAAGGAGGAAGAAAGGACAAACTTTTTTCCCTCTACATTCCTTAGGATTGTGCTTCCCCGGCGGCTCAGAGGGTAAAACATCTGCCTACAATGCGGGAGACCCGGTTTTGATCTCTGGGTCAGGAAGATCCCCTGGAGAAGGAAATGGCAACCCACTCTAATACTCTTGCCAGGCTGCAGTCCATGGGGTCGCAAATAGTGGGACACGACTGAGCGACTTTACTTTCACTTTTCAATGTATCGTGCCTGAGGACAGTCTCTGGATTAAACCTTCTGGCTAATCCCATTATCTTAAAATGTAAATTATGGGAGTAGGTCTGGTGAGGTCTTTACAACCTCCAGACATTCTTTGAATCATTGGAGAGTATATAACTCCACTGCTAACACTAGCAAGGGGGTACTCTTTCTGCCCCCTTCTGATGCCTATGTCAGAAGCTTTCTCTATCTCCTTTATACTTTAATAAAACTTTATTACACAAAAGCTCTGAGTGATCAAGCCTCATCTCTGGCCCCGGATTGAATTCTCCTCCGGAGGCCAAGAATCCCAGTGTCTTTTCGTTCAGCAACAACCTTTCAGTATCAAGGAAAAGTGTCACAGTGAACATGAGAGGAGAAAAATTGTATAAAAACAGAGCAGTAAAAATATGAAGTTGTCAAATATCGTCAACAGATTAGGAGTGATAAGGACAGGGAAAGACCCCAGGATTAGGGGAATTTAGCCACTTTGAAGAGTGCTGATTTGGAGAATGATAATGGAAGAAGATAGACAGTTGGGCACCATGATAGAATCAACTGTGATTATTTAGAAGAAGTGAGGAAGAGTGAATTTAGGCTGGAAAAATACGGTAGGCAAAGGAAGGAGAACATCTAATATATAACATGTGAAGAGCAGAGTGGCAGACAAGAATTTGGGAAGGACGAGGACCTTTGAGACAAAACATGTCTTCAATAATTTCAGGTCTCAGTGTTGCAAAAGAGATATATAATAAGTACCAAAATATTTTAACTTCTTGCATGCCTTCTTCCTCTTCCAGTATTAATGACATAGCATAGACTCCACATTTATTGCTTGCATTATTACAGTACATTTATACCTATCTTCATTCTCTCTCTCTCTTTTTTTTTTCAGTCTTTTCTCTACCAATGATTTACATTATGGAGCATTTTGCATAACCTTGTGGATTTTTTCATTATCAAATTTGTGATTGAGGTCAAGTGTGCTAGATGTCTGCAATCCTGTTCAGCTAATTATCCTGTAAGCTTCTTTTTTTTTTTTTTATCAAAAACTGTCAGGTGTACAGAGAAAAGATCAAGCATACAGTAGTGTTGCACATATATTTTAATATATACAATTTTTAAAGAGCAATTTGGTAGGATCTAATTATTTCTGCCCTGAATAGGTATCATTTATAATTCTGCAGTCAACTTTTAAAAAGCCATTCTTGATGACTAATGAAGAGACTCTCAGATCTTTCCTATCCCAATTTCCCCATTCTAAGAGGCTTATAGAGAACACTTTTTTTTAAAATGTGAACCATTTTTAAAGTCTTTATTGAATTTGTAACAATGTTGTTTCTGTTTTATCTTTTGAGTTTTTTTGGCCAGGAGGCATGTGGGATCTTAACTCCCTGACCAAGGATCAAACTCATGCCTCCTGAACTGGAAGCAAATCTTAACTAAAGGATTGCCAGGGAAGTCCCCTAGAGCACACTTTTAAAGGTAATTTTCTGTTGCTTACAACTGAATAAGGAACCCTGACAGTGATTACTGTCTTTAAAAGCCCTACTCTATCTCTTTAAGTTTTTTTTTGGCCAGGAGGCATGTGGGATCTTAACTCCCTGACCAAGGATCAAACTCATGCCTCCTGAACTGGAAGCAAATCTTAACTAAAGGATTGCCAGGGAAGTCCCCTAGAGCACACTTTTAAAGGTAATTTTCTGTTGCTTACAACTGAATAAGGAACCCTGACAGTGATTACTGTCTTTAAAAGCCCTACTCTATCTCTTTAAGTGAGAATATAATTTAAAAATCTCCTTTGTTTGCCTGGACTGATATTAGCCATATTACCTGGTTATTTCTTAACATGGTGCAGGACCAACTGACTCTACAAGCAGGGGCAAGGGTTGGTGCAGAGAATGGGGGGGTAGATGGGGGGAAGGGAGTGAAGGAGATGGGGAGGGGTAGATAAGGGAAGCAAATATGTTCTGATTCCCTTCTGCCTGGCTTCCCTTAATCAAGGGTCACTTGAATGCTTTTCATTTTTCTGCTGTTGGTAACTGAGTAAGGAACCCTGACAGTGATTACTGTCTTTAAAAGCCCTACTCTATCTCTTTAAGTGAGAATCTAATTTAAAAATTCTCCTTTGTTTGCCTGGACTGATATTAGCTATATTACCTGGTTATTTCTTAACATGGTGCAGGACCAACTGACTCCACAAGCAGGGGCAAGGGTTGGTGCAGAGAATGGGGGGATAGATGGGGGGAGGGAGTGAAGGAGAGGGGAAGGGGTAAATGGGGGAGCAAATATGTCCTGATTCCCTTCTGCCTGGCTTCCCTTAATCAAGGGTCACTTGAATGCTTTTCATTTTTCTGCTGTTGGTTTCCCTGCTTTAATATAATATTATGTCTTGGTTTAGAGTTTTATAATCTTTGTTGTTGCTTAGTTGCTAAGTTGTGACCGACTCTGAGATCCCATGGACTGTAGCCCCCCAGGCTCCTCTGTCCATGGGATTCTCTAGGCAAGAATACTGGAGTGGGTTGCTATTTCCTTCTCCAGGGGATCTTCCTGACCCAGGGGTCAAACTCTGTCTCCTGCATTGGCAGGCAGATTCTTTACCACTGAGCCACGCTTATAATCTTTACAGTCTACCAAATAAGCAGATTTTTCCCAATCCTGGTATATTCCCTTATCCTATTGTCCTTCTTAAATAGGGTCATAGCAGTCTTATAACCCAGGGGTCCGCAACCTCTGAGATCTCATACCTGATGATCTGAGGTGGAGCTGATGTAATAATAATAGAAATAAAGTGCACAATAAATGTAATGAGCTTGAATCATCCTGAAACCAGCCCCCCACCCCACTCAGTCTGTGGAAAAATTGCCTTCCACAAAACCAATCCCTGGTGCCAATAAGGTTGGGGACCACAGACTTGATGTGTTAGAAAAAGGTGTCCTTTCAGGCATAGCCTCCCAAGAGGCTTCAGGGCTCTGTGAGTGGAGCGAAAGGGGTCTTTAGGCCCTCCTGAATCCCGAGCCACTGTACTCTCGGCCCTGCTCCTCAAGCCAGCCCTAGACCAATGACTGCACAGGAAATCCTTGCAAATTGCCATTTCCTCATTTCACATGGTCACAGGACACAGTGGCACCTGCTACAGTTAATGCTGCTCCACAAAACCAATCCCTGGTGCCAATAAGGTTGGGGACCACAGACTTGATGTGTTAGAAAAAGGTGTCCCTTCAGGCACAGCCCCCCACCAGGCTTCAGGGCTCTGTGAGTGGAGCAAAAGGGGTCTTCAGGCCCTCCTGAATCCCGAGCCACTATACTCTCAGCCCTGCTCCTCAAGCCAGCCCTAGACCAAAGACTGCACAGGAAATCTTTGCAAATTGCCATTTCCTCATTTCACATGGTCACAGGACACAGTGGCACCTGCTACAGTTAATGCTGCAGACACGTGGTTTGAGTTTCTTTCCTCAGCTTCTCCTGCTAAGCTGCCCTTTGAGATTTCACCAGGGGTGCAAGTCTCCTGTGTTAATGTTTTTAGCCACCACTCCCCCATCCCCACCACACACACAAACACACACCCCACAGCTCAGTGTTCACACGTGAAACAGTGAGTGACCAGAGAAATTAATCGGTGTCTTATCCTTTTTTTTTTTTTTTTTTACTGCTGTGCCCTTATCAGCAAAAAAGAATGATAAGATAATTTTCTTCTTGGCCTTGAGTTTTAAGTTCTGGACTTCCTTTCCTCGGGGCAAAAGAAATACTACTTTGTGCTTAGGAGTCTTAAACAGAGAAGTTTCTAGGCCCCGGGTTAAGGCCCTTTGACTCAGGTCTTTGGTTGGAAACTGATACATTTTAAGAAGAATTATTCAGGATGGCAGAGAAAGTGGTGCTTTTAAAGAGAGGGTATGTAGCCCAGCCTTATCGGTGGCTTCCCTGAGATGGAGAAGTCTGTGTGTGCTTGTGTGTGTATGGGGTAGCGGGGGCAGGTTTCCAAGTGGCATGGGGTCAGTGTCTTACCACCCCGGCAGACACTCAGATGAGGGGTTACCTGAAAGCCAGTGGGTACTGCACACCACACACTCCTGCTTCGGGAGCCTGGGTGGGGGTCCCCACAGAAAACTGTGGTCAGTGGTAAGAGGAACGTAGCATCAAGAAGCCTCTCTCTGGTCCTTCAAGACCAAACAGGGCAGCACGTCGGAGAGCAGGAGAGGTGCAACCATGGCACCCACCATGGCCCGTGAGTCAGGATGTTCCTCTTTCCTGGGCCCGTGAGGCCCAGTCATCATCACTATTGGGTCTCTTCCACAACCTTGGAGAGTGAGAGCCCTAAAGCCAAGTTTAATTTGGTTTTAGAGACATAGAGAACATGACACACCTAGGTATGCCAGAGCAGTTCCTCCTTGTCAACTGCGATTCTTACCTGTTACATTTCTCTCTACAGTGTCACCCATAGAATTCCACTTTGGAATGAGACGGGCTCCTGCATTTTGCCCAGAGCTTCCTTACCGCCATCCTCTCATCATAATCTTTACCTCGTATAAATCTCTTCTCTAAACAACATGCACAGTCTCGTTCATAGTGTGTACGTATGTAAACACCATGCACAGTCTCGTTCATAGTATGTATGTATGTAAACAACATGCATAGCTTTGTTCATAGTATGTATGTATGTAAACAACATGCATAGCTTTGTTCATAGTATGTATGTATGCAAACACCATGCACAGTCTCGTTCATAGTATGTATGTATGCAAACACCATGCACAGTCTCGTTCGTAGTATGTACGTATGTAAACACCATGCACAGTCTCGTTCATAGTATGTACGTATGCAAACAACATGCACAGTCTCATTCATAGTATGTACGTATGCAAACAACATGCACAGTCTCATTCATAGTATGTACGTATGCAAACAACATGCATAGTCTCGTTCATAGTGTGTACGTATGTAAACAACATGCATGCTGCTGCTAAGTCACTTCAGTCGTGTCCGACTCTGTGTGACCCCATAGACGGCAGCCCACCAGGCTTCCCTGTCCCTGGGATTCTCCAGGCAAGAACACTGGAGTGGGTTGCCATTTCCTTCTCCAATGCACGAAAGTGAAACGTGAAAGGGAAGTCGCTCAGTCGTGTCTGACTCTTCGCGACCCCATGAACCACAGCCTACCAGGCTCCTCTGTCCATGGGATTTTCCAGGCAAGAGTACTGGAGTGGGGTGCCATCGCCTT
>SJYX01002277.1:106377-181700 GCA_006410675.1 Oreotragus oreotragus
CATGCACAGTCTCGTTCATAGTATGTACGTATGCAAACAACATGCACAGTCTCATTCATAGTATGTACGTATGCAAACAACATGCACAGTCTCATTCATAGTATGTACGTATGCAAACAACATGCATAGTCTCGTTCATAGTGTGTACGTATGTAAACAACATGCATGCTGCTGCTAAGTCACTTCAGTCGTGTCCGACTCTGTGTGACCCCATAGACGGCAGCCCACCAGGCTTCCCTGTCCCTGGGATTCTCCAGGCAAGAACACTGGAGTGGGTTGCCATTTCCTTCTCCAATGCACGAAAGTGAAACGTGAAAGGGAAGTCGCTCAGTCGTGTCTGACTCTTCGCGACCCCATGAACCACAGCCTACCAGGCTCCTCTGTCCATGGGATTTTCCAGGCAAGAGTACTGGAGTGGGGTGCCATCGCCTTTTCCCAAACAACATGCATAGTCTCGTTCATAGTATGTATGTATGCAAACAACATGCATAGTCTCGTTCATAGTGTGTACGTATGCAAACACCATGCATAGTCTCGTTCATAGTATGTACGTATGCAAACACCATGCATAGTCTCATTCATAGTATGTACGTATGCAAACACCATGCATAGTCTCGTTCATAGTGTGTACGTATGCAAACAACATGCACAGTCTCGTTCATAGTGTGTACGTATGCAAACAACATGCATAGTCTCGTTCATAGTATGTACGTATATGAACATAGTTTCGTTCATAGTATGTATGTATGCAAACACCATGCATAGTCTCGTTCACAGTATGTACGTATTAACTTGGTGGAAACATGAGTTCTCGTGAGTTTCCCAGGGGCTCTACTCTCCATTTTCAAAAAAGATAGAGGAGACCTTCCTGGTGGCTCAGTGGATGAGAATCCACCTGCCAATGCAGGAGGCATAGGTTTGATCCCTGCTCTGGGAGGATCCCACAGGCTGCGGGGCAACAGATGCCATGTGGCACGGCTGAGCCTGTGCTCTAGCGCCTGGGAGCCGTAACTACCGAAGCCCTTGCACCCTAGGGCCTCTGCTCCGCCAGCAGAGGAGCCACTGCAGGGAGAAGCCTGCGCGCAGCAACTAGAGACACTCGCCCCAACCAGAGAAGAGCCGAAGAGCAGTGAAGACCCAGTGCGGCCACAAGCAAATAATAAAAAGGCGTTATTTCTTTAAAAATAAAGGTAAAAAGAAAAAGGATTTATATCCACTAAGGCACTATGGAAGGTGCGGACTCCACCAATGAGTAACAAGGTCTCTGTAATCCACTGAGAGAGACAGAAGTGCACAGAAATTATGGCAACTCAAGGACATGTTTCTCTCTCCCTCTTCACCCTGCCCTCTCCCCACCAACCCCACCTGCTGGAAAACTGGAATAGCTGTTGTATTGGTAGGTGATTGGTTCTCAGTTTTCCTCCATGAGTTCCAGTGCCAACTCTTGCTTTCTGTTTACTGACATAAGTGAAGACATTCATCGAGAAATTTCTAAAATTCCTTCCTTGTAAGGGCTGTGGGTTGGAGGATAAGCCTTTGGTTTGTCTGAGCTGAGGTAAGGGATGCAAAATGGCACAGGCTAGAGAAGGGGGTCACCCTTGGGTGAAAGAGGTCAGAGCTCCCTGGGAGAAGACAGGATTGGGATCAGGTTGGGGATGGGGGGTTGGCTTGGAGAGAATAAAGCAGGGAGGGAAGCGGGAGGAGGAGAAACAGTGGAGGAGATGGAGACAGAGGGTTTGGTGGAGAGAGGAAGAGAGAGGGTCTGAGTAGTCCCGGTGAACGAGCAGAGGGCTGGCAGAAAGGAACTGTTTTCTCTTTGGAGGAAGCTTTGCTGTGCGTTATACTGTGCTAGGGTCTTCCCAGGTGACACTAGTGATAAGGAAGCCGCTTGCCGGTGCAAGAGATAAAAGAGACGCGGGTTCCATTCCTGGGTCGGGAAGATTCCTTTGCAGGAGGGCGTGGCAACCCACTCCAGTACTCTTGCCTGGAGAACCCATGGACAGAGGAGGCTGGCGGGCCAGGCTTGCAGAGTTGGACACGACTGAAGTTTCAGCACACACATACGTGCGGTGCTAGGCTCCTGCCTTGGCCTGCACCAGGCTACTTTTCAAGGGTTTTGGATGCAGAGAGAAGGCTTTTTGTTTGGTTGGTTGGGTTTCTGAGTGGAAATCAGCTCTAAGACTAAAGGCAGCTTATTGTTACTTGGGGTTGTTCCTGCTTCGATTTTGTGGTCAGGTTTCCTCGGCCTTCTGTATCTCGGCATGTTTGGTGTCTGAGCCCATTGGCCTGTGGGCCCATAATGTTTACACATATGACCTTTAAGGCTGCAGCATGGTTTGAAGTTCTTCCCCAGTCCCCTCACCCAGCAACACTGTTGTTTCTGCCATTTTCTTAGCCCTTCCCATGGCCCAATCCAGCCAGCCCTCCCTGTTGAAAGCTTCTTCGACTTGTTTTCTTTCCTCATCTTTCTTTAAACTCGAAGTTCTTTCACTGACCTTATTCTCATTTTCACTCTACAACATACTTTGAATCCTAGGATTCCATGAAATTTGGATTCTGAGAGTTCAGATGATCACCTGGGTCTTTCATAACCTGTACACACCGTGAGGACAGAAAGACAGATTTGTGTGTGTCCACAGAAGCAGGCAAGGTGCTGAATGGTTCTCCTTCCCCGAGATCTGCCTGAGATAAACACATAGCTCCCTCCCTCACTGCCTTGCAGAGAATAGCAGCCCTCTTGCTCACTCCTCAGCTCCTTTTCCTGTCTTACTGTGTGATATATTGTACATTTATTTATTAAATTACTGAATATCCATCTCCCTTGCTTCCCAGGAATGTAAGCTCTATGAGGGCAAGCACCTCATCTATACCTCAGGCCTAGAACCAGACTGGCATAAATGCTTATGTATTTATGAATTCTTAGCAATTTCAGGTACTCAATCAAGGAGGAACTGAATTAAAGAATTGGGAGTCTGTGTCTAAAAATACAGCCTCATACAACAAGGCTTTCACTTTGTGTTGAAGTCTTCAACAACCTGAAGTTCAAACTGCATCCTCTCTTTTTCTCTTCCATAGAGATTTTTTAAATCCTCAAAAAGTATCAGTTTAACTCAGATTTCACTTAATATTTTCACTTTATAATATTGAATCTGAAAGAAGCAAAAAGGAAAGATAGATATTTATAATTTTTTCTTTGTAAGACAATTCTGTTTTGTATATTGGACTTGGACTATGAATTTGAATTGGCCTTTGGAATAAAAGTTTGTCATCTGTCTTTTTAAAAAAAATGTGTATGAGTTATCAGAATTCATGAAACACGTGACCTCCCTGGTGGTACAGTGGATAAGAATCCACCTGCCAATGCAGGGGACACGGGTTCAATATCCCTGGTCAGGGAAGCCTGCACATGCCCCGGAGCAACTAAACCCATGTACTGCAACAGCTGAAGCCACAGCCCCGAGAAGCCTGCACTCCACAACAAAGAGCAGCCTCCGCTTACCATAACTAGAGAAAGCCCACAAGCAGCAACAAAGGCCCACCACCACCAAAAATAAATAAATAATTAATTTGAAAAAGAATTTATGAAACACGCGGGTACAAATATAAAGCAAAGACTTCATACTGGTAAAGGATCCGTATGAGCCAGGCAACTGGCTAATTGTTCCCAAGCCAGATATTGCTAGCAGTGAGGGGCGCTCTCAGGAGCTCCCAGCACCTCCTCCTCGAGTCCTGAGCAGAGCTGTCTCCCTGACACCGAGGCAGCACCATCCTGACTTGTGTGATCATCTTTCACTTGCTTTTCTTTGGAGTTTTGCAACCTGTGTGTTATGGGGTTTAAAGCTTTGTCACAATAATCATGCACATTGTGAAGATAAAATAAAAGCAGTGGTTTTCTTCCTTCCTCAGTCTTATTCTGCAGAGGCAACCACTTCTGACCTTCCAAAGCATTTCTTCTGGAGGGTACCTCCACGTCCATGCGTGTGTTGCTTCAGTTGTGTCCAACTCTTTGCAACCCTACAGACTGTAGCTCGCCAGGCTCCTCTGTCCATGGGATTTCCCAGGCAAGGATACTGGAGTGGGTTGCCATGCCCTTCTCCAGGGGCTCTTCCCGACCTAGGGGTTGAATCCCTGTCTCATGTCTCCTGCATTAGGAGGCAGGTTCTTTACCACTAGCACCACCTGGAAAGCCCAGATACCTCCATACGTTCCTTTTAATAATATGCTTATGTTGATATTGCATGATGAGTCCATTTTAAGAGGGTCAGGGTTGGGGGAGTAGAGGAGAAAAGTGAGCTTACCAACAGAACAAAAATTTGAATTATATCTGATGTGTCATTAACAACACTATGCTAAAAGGAATTGGAGCAATTTTTCAACATTCCAAGAAAAAAAATGATTTCAATATAAAAATCTCCTCCTCCTAGCCAGGTATCAATTAAATGTGAAAATTGAATACAAGGTGGAGGAAAATTGATTGCTTACACATGCTTCCTAAAGAAGTTACTTAAGGATTTGGCTTCAGTAAACCAAGGGAGTAAGATCAAGAAAAAGAACAAGATGTGGGATGGGGGAAATAATAGAATATAGGGAAGACGCTGAGTGATTCTGGTGCAGGAGCCTGGAGAGCAAACTGTCCAAATTGGAGTGTCTCAGCAGCAAAGAGGGCTTCCCAGGTGGCACTAGTGGTAAAGAACCTGCCTTCCGATGCAGGAGACATAAGAGATATGGGTTCGATCCCTGGGTCAGGAACAGCCCCTAGAGGAGGGCGTGGCAACCCACTCCAGTATTCTTGCCTGGAGAATCCCATGGACAGAGGAGCCTGATGGGTTACAGTCCATGGGGTCTCAAAGAGTCAGACACGACTGAAGCAACCTAGCATGCACGGGGCAATGAAGATTTGAGAGCTGACCAGATAAGGAGATCAGGAAGACTTGAGAATAAAATAATGGCAAAGATTCCCACAAAGGCAAATACAGACTCCAGGGGTAAAAAACCAAAAAGCTATACAGGAAAAGACATGTAATCAGAGCGATTACTAGCCCAATGGCTCACAGTATTTTCAGTCACAATAATGTAGACTCTGTTATTCATTTTCAACGCCTAGACTACTGAGACAACACAAAAACTCAGTTTGGTTCTCAGAACAGACTATAAACATCATAGAGGACCTCTTTGACACCTTTGATATGTAAATTTTATAAGTCTAGGAGACTCATGGCTTTCACCTCTGGAAAACAATCTATATTTCACATTATCTAATTTTTCTTTCTGTAAATTCTGTCAGATGTAGGACATCCTAGATTAGCGTCTAAGACTTTTTTCTCTTAAAATTTCCATCTCTTTGTCCTTTCTCTGGGAGACTTCCTTGAATTTATATTCTAATGCTTCTGTTAAATTTTTCATTTATATGTGTTTTTTAACCTACAGGGGCTGTTTATACTTCTCTGATTATTTCTTTTTCATTGTATTCTGTTCCNGTCAGATGTAGGACATCCTAGATTAGCGTCTAAGACTTTTTTCTCTTAAAATTTCCATCTCTTTGTCCTTTCTCTGGGAGACTTCCTTGAATTTATATTCTAATGCTTCTGTTAAATTTTTCATTTATATGTGTTTTTTAACCTACAGGGGCTGTTTATACTTCTCTGATTATTTCTTTTTCATTGTATTCTGTTCCTTTACAATGAAATATCTTTTCAAATTTCTCTGAGGACAATAGCAGGAAATTTCTTTCTTTCTTTCTGTTTCATGCCTTTACTCTTTCCTCTGGGTCACTGTTGTGTTCGAGTCCATCTATCTTGATGTTGTGACCATTCTTCACAACATCCTGAGTTGTCTTTACTTCAGAATGAGGCAATGAAATACTAACTTTTTTTTTTTTTTTTGCGCGTGGATGGGGCTTATTGGTTGCACCTTTATGTTGTGGGTGACCTAGCTCTGCCTGTTACTTGCTGTGTGATCTTAAGCAAGTTAATTAACCACTCTGCTCTTCAGGTTCTCCTAGAGTTGTGAACATTAAATTAATTAGTATATAATGTATTCACTACAGTGCGATATAACTATTCGCTGCTTCTATTACTTTTACTATGATTACTTGGCAGAGATCCAGCTACAGAATTCCTAAATCCCAGACTTTCAGAGTCTTAGCTATGGGGCCATAACATATTGCAGAAAGGAGAACAAGGTTGTTAATATTTACTGAGAAGAGAGATGCAGAAGGGAAACCCTATCTGGCTGCCAAATGGGGTGAGAGGCCATCTGCTCCTTTGTGCCATTTTATCAGTCACCATAGCTTCAGCCCCATCATTCACTCAGAATGAATGTTTATGAATTGCCTAGTGTCCTAAGTTCTGTCTTGCAAAAGGTTTCCTTCTCTGTTCTATCCTCCTCCAAATTCCCACTCATGTAACATAAGCTTAGCTTCCTCTATTCTCTTTACTTTGCCACTACCCCTCTATCCACTGTCTACCCTCCAGAAATTCTTTGAAACCTATTATCTGCTGAGAGTCCCTCTGCCATTACTGGTATTTATCACTTTTTCAAAGTCATTATTATCATTTTAGTGGGGTTTTGGCAAGGATAAAACCAAGCATATTTCATCTCCCATCTTTCTAATGATTTTTCTCATTTATATTAATATATTACATTGATTGATGTTTACATGTACAACCAAGCTTACATTCCAGGAATAAGTCCTACGTGGTCTTTATGCATTAGACATTTTAAACTTACTGAATTCAACTTACTATTATTTTTTAATTTGAGTATAATTGCTTAAGGAACATGTGGACACAGAGGGGGAAAGGGAGGGTGGAATGAATTGGGAGATAAAGATTGACCTATATACAGTACAGTGTGTAAAACAGATAGCTAATGGGAACCTGCTGTAAAGCCCAGGAAGCTCAGTTCAGTGCTCTGTGATGGCCTGCAGGGGTGGGATGACATGGGGGGTGGGGGGTGAGANAACAAAAGAACCTTTTGAGATTTTATCAGCATTAGGGGCCATAAGTGAACTCAATGCTCCCAGATGCAGCTCATACAAGGCAGAGTGTAATAAGCTGTCTCTTATACACATCTAGATGTGTATAAGAGACAGGTGATGGCCTGCAGGGGTGGGAGGACATGGGGGGTGGGGGGTGAGAGAGATGTTCAGGATGGAGGGGCTATATGTCTACATCTAGCTGATACACTTCATCATACAGCAGAAACAACACATCTGCCATCTTTAATCAGGCATCCATACTCTCTCATGATAGATACAGCACCAGTTTCCATGCTTGAAAGCCTGGCTCATTCACAGGTTTTTCCTTCACTTGTAGGGTACTTTAAGTTTGGGCAATATATGGAAGGGAAGGAAGAAAGGAGGTAGTAGCCAAAGTGGCTTGCTACAGTTGAGGGCACTTAGAGGACAGTCTACTAATGCATTCCCCTCCTGGAGTGATACAGTCAATCTGAATTTGCAGTCAGCAGAAGAAAGGGTTTTAGGCAAAGGTTCAGGAAAGATATTACAAGTAATGATCAACATAAATCACTTAAAGAGGGAGGTATAAATTACTTCCCAGTTTCAATGCAGTGATTGTGAGTATTTCGTTTACAGTAACTACTACCAGATAATTCCTCTGTGATGTTATTGCTGGAAGTCAGTGAGTACATCAGCTCAAGAATGAATATGAGCTATTTCTGCAAAATAAAAAAGAGTGACAGTGCTTGAAAGCCTGGCTCATTCACAGGTTTTTCCTTCACTTGTAGGGTACTTTAAGTTTGGGCAATATATGGAAGGGAAGGAAGAAAGGAGGTAGTAGCCAAAGTGGCTTGCTACAGTTGAGGGCACTTAGAGGACAGTCTACTAATGCATTCCCCTCCTGGAGTGATACAGTCAATCTGAATTTGCAGTCAGCAGAAGAAAGGGTTTTAGGCAAAGGTTCAGGAAAGATATTACAAGTAATGATCAACATAAATCACTTAAAGAGGGAGGTATAAATTACTTCCCAGTTTCAATGCAGTGATTGTGAGTATTTCGTTTACAGTAACTACTACCAGATAATTCCTCTGTGATGTTATTGCTGGAAGTCAGTGAGTACATCAGCTCAAGAATGAATATGAGCTATTTCTGCAAAATAAAAAAGAGTGACAGCTCTATTGTGAATGACAATCATCCGTGGGCTCATGATGCACTATTTCCATTACATTTATGCTATGAATGTACTGAGTAAAATTAGGCCACTGCTTTGAAGTCCAAGATAGGAGAATTCACAACCATTTATGAAATTTAAGTATTTTACTGATAAGTAATAATAATTTCCACAGATTCTGAGATGCCCTTAAAAGAAATAATTACAGAATATAATATATTGGTACATACAACTTTAATTAAAGAATTTCCAAAGGCTAGCTTTTGTTAAGGGCTTCCCTGGTGGGAACTGTTCAACTTCAGCTTCTTCAGCATTACTGGCTGGGGCATAGGCTTGGATTACTGTGATACTGAATGGTTTGCCTTGGAAAGAAACAGAGATCATTCTGTCGGTTTTGAGATTGCATCCAAGTACTGCATTTTGGAATCTCTTGTTAACCATGAGGGCTACTCCAATTTTTTCATGGGATTCTTGGCCACAGTAGTAGATATAATGGTCATCTGAATTAAATTTGCCCATTCCAATCCATTTTAGTTCACTGATTCCTAAAATGTTGATGGTCATTCTTGCTGTCTTCTGTTTGACCACTTCCAATTTACCTTGATTTACAGACCTAACATTCCAGGTTCCTATGCAATATTGTTCTTTACAGCATCAGAGTTTACTTCCATCACCAGTCACATCCACAGCTGGGCATTGCTTTCACTTTGGCTCTTTCTTCATTCTTTCTGGAGTTATTTCTTCACTCTTCTCCGGTAGCATATTGGATACCTACCAACCTAGAGGGGACTTCCCTGGTGGTGCAGAGGTTAAAGCGTCTGCCTGCAATGTGGGAGACCTGGGTTCGATTCCTGGGTCGGGAAGATCCCCTGGAGAAGAAAATGGCAACCCATTCCAGTATTCTTGCCTGGAGAATCCTATGGATGGAGGAGCTTGGTGGGCTATACATGGGTCGTAAATAGTCAGACACGACTGAGCGACTTCACTTTCACTTTCACCAACCTGGAGAGTTCATTTTTCATTGTCATAATTTTTTCCTTTTCATACTGTTCATGGGATTGTCAAGGCAAGAATATTGAAGTGTTGCCATTCCCTTTTCTAGTGGACCACGTTTTGTCAGAACTCTCCACTGTGATCCGTCTGTCTTGGGTGGCCCTACACAGCATGACTCATTGTTTCATTGAATTAGACAAGGCTGTGATCCATGTGATCAGTTTGGTTTGTTTTCTGTGATTGTGGTTTTCATTCTATCTGCCCTCTGATGGATAAGGATAAGAGGCTTATGGAAGCTTCCTGATGGGAGAGACTGACTGCAGGAGAAACTGGGTCTTGTTCTGATGGACGGGGCCATGCTCAGTATATCTTTAATCCAATTTTCTGTGGATGGGCAGGGCTGTGTTCCCTCCATTGTTTGACCCCAGACCAAACTATGGTGGAGGTAATGAAGATAATGGCGACCTCCTGCAAAAGGTCCTATGCACACACTGCCACACTCAGTGCCCCCAACCCTGCAGCAGGCTACCGCCCACTCATGCCTCCACTGAAGACTCCCGGACACCCACAGGTAAGTCTGGGTCAGTCTCTTGTGGGGTCACTGGTCCTTTCTCCTTGGTCCTGGTGCACACAAGGTTTTGTTTGTGCCCTCCAAGAGTCTGTTTCCCCAGTCCTGTGCAAGTTCTGTAGTCAAATTCCATTGGCCTCCAAAGTCAAATTCCCTCGGGGTTCTCAGTCCATTTGCCAGATCCCCAGTTTGGGAAATCTGTTGTGGGTCCTAGAACTTTCTTAAGAGGCTGAGAATTTATTTGGCATAATTGTGTTGCAGTTTGTGGGTCATCTGTTTGGCGACTGTATGGTGGGGTTAGTGGCGACCTCTTCCAGGAGGGCTTATGCCACAGGTCTGTTGCACCCAGAGTCCCCGCCCCGTGGCAGGCTACTGCTGACCCATACCTCTGCAGGAGACTCAAACACAGGTCTGGCTCAGACTCAAGATGGTGGAGTAGAAGGACGTGTGCTGATCTTCTCCTGCAAGAACCCCAAAATTGTAACTCACTGATGAATAACCATTGACAGAAGAATGTTGGATTCCATGAAAAAAGGATACCCCACATCCAAGGGCAAAGGAGAAGCCCGAGCAAGATGGTAGGAGGGGCAAAATCGCATTTAGAATCAAACCCCATACCCGCCAGAGATGCTCGGAGGGCTCAAACAAAACCTTGTCCACATCAGGACCCAGAGACCCCACAGAGACTGAGTCAGGTGACCTGGAAACCTGGTAAACCACAGTGGCCAGTTCCCCTGAGACTCAGTAAAGCAGAAAAGGTGAGGAATGAATCTGAAACCAATAGGCCCATGATCTGAGCAACATGACATAATATTACAGTATGGACATGCATTAGGTTAAATATATAAGTGTCTGTGTATAATATAAATATATGTGTGTATATCAATAACTCTGCAGCTCTATTTGCATTCAGATGAAACTGAAGCCATAGTCTTAGCCAGTTGAACCAAGACTATCAATGGGTTAAGATCAGATTCAAGAGATTTCCCTGGTGGTCCAATGGTTAAAACTCCCTGCTCCCAATGCAGGAGGCCCAGGTTTGATCCCTGGTCAGGGTGCTAGATCCCACATGCCACAACTAAGACAGGGCACAGCCTCCCCACCCAAAAAAAAAAAAAAATTAGGTTCAAATGAGTCATAAATTGTTGCTAATATAGCTGCCAATTAAATGACACTATCATTTTTTAAATCAGGAAATACATCAACCAGCCTTTGGATGTGGAAACTATTTCCTTCCTCTCATTTTACCTCTAATTCAACACTAGAAGCCTAACATCTAAGATACACAACTATAGTTTCCATGATGTCAAAAGTGCTCACACACACAGAACACACACACCGTATGGCTTCTGAACCAACACCACCTAAGTTCAAGATTCTTCAGCAAATGTCATGAGTATAAAAGAAGAATATTTTGAAACCCCAGCTTTGCTTAAAAAATGAAGACTAGTTCTTTGATTCTTCCTTTATAAAAGCTAGTAGTGGAAGTGCTGGGCAGCTGTTCTCTCACACCAGTTTCCTCCTGGCAGACAGCAGAATAAAACATTCATGGTAGACAGTGCCTTCTTTCAGGGATTCTGAAATCTACTGGGTTTGTGCACCTTCGTCTCCTTCAGATGTGAGCACTAAGTCATAAAGGAAACCGGAGAGTCTGAGACACGCCTTCTGCCTGAGCTTTCTACAAAGTCTGATGCTACACAGAGCAGGCCAGGCTGGAGCAAACTGTACATTGACTCACTTCCTATTTACCCCGAGTCTGACTGTCTCACCCCAACTCCCTTACCCGCCAGAGATGCTCGGAGGGCTCAAACAAAACCCAAGACTTTCAAGCCAAGGGGAAATAAAAGCATTAAGAGACTGTAGACTGCACTGCCCTTTTCACCCTCACCCTTTGCTGCAATGGAACCATAGCTTGGACGAACAAAAGGAAACTGTACAATTAATTCTAAGTAATTATAATAAAAAGGGGTAGAAGGGAGAAAAGGAGAAAGAGTACCATAAATTAAAGGGGGAGGAGCTGCCAAAGAAACTTCCCAGCTAATGGGAAGTATTTATTTCAAGGCTGCTATCCTCACCCCCAACCCCAGCCTCACAGTTATTCACAATGACTCTGTAATTGGTTAGCCCTGTGGGCTGATCCTGGAGCATTTGACTAGCTGGACTCCCGGGCTCGCTAAGTCAGAGGATGGGATGAAAAACCAGGTGCCAGTATTTTTTTTAACATCCCTGTGATTCTTCTTTTTTGGCTGGGGTTGCAGGGGTGAGGGGAGTGTGGGATGGGGGGCAGCGGGGAGGAGGCTGGCAGAACTTGCCTGGCCAGGGGTCAAACCCTCGTTCCTTGCAGTGGAAGTGCTGAGTCATCCAGACAGGATTGAAAACTTGGAGATTACCTCCTGCCTGGGGCTGAACGTAGTCAAAAGGTGAACACTGGGATTTGGGAGGTGATTGCTTTAACTGGTAAGAAATCATAGTCACTATTTAGGGAACTGGCTGCCAGTCTGGGGTTGTTCCAGGAAATTTCTTCCCAGAGAGTAGCCTCAGAAGCCAGAAACTACTATCCCAGCCCCTGCTGAGGAAAGGCACTGCAGGCTCTGAGTACAAGTTCTTGGTGGGGGTGGATAGGGTGAGCTTGTCTTCTGAGAGGCCTTTGGGGACCCCATAGGGGTGTTTTCAGTTGCCACCAAGATGGGAGCTTTGAGAGGAAGCTAAACTGTTGGAATGGGTAAAGGAAGGATGGGGAGGGAAAATATTAGACTGGTGAAAAAGTAATTGTGGTTTTGGACCATGAATTTTAAATCATTACACCTAAACTCAAACACATCTTTATTAATCAAAATAGGAACAATTACAATCAACACATTTTTGCCAATGAGACATAAGTTTGCTTATTCCTGTAGCATAAAAATCTGTGCTTTTGGATTCGATGAACTCTTGCAAAGTGCTTTCTGCCTCCTGCTGGTTGTGGAAGCATTTTCTCTGGAAAAAGTTGTCGAGATGCTTGAAGAGATGATAGTCAGTTGGTGAGAGGTCAGGTGAAAATGGCGGATGAAGCAAAACTTTGTAGCCCAATTTGTTCAACTTTTGAAGTGCTGGTGGTGCAATATTCAGTCAGGCATTGTTGTGGTCCTTTCTGTTGACTGATGCCAGCTGCAGATGCTGCAGTTTTTGGTGCATCTCATTGATTTGCGGATCATACTTCTCGGATGTAATGGTTTTGTCAGGATTCAGAAACTATAGTAGATCATACTGGCAGCAGGCCACCAAACAGTGGCCATGATATTTTTTCTTTTTGGTGCAAGTTTGGGGCTTCCCTGGTGGCTCAGATGGTAAGGCGTCTGCCTGCAATGCAGGAGACCTGGGTTCGATCCCTGGGTCAGGAAGATCCTCTGGAGAAGGAAATGGCAACCCACTCCAGTACTCTTGCCTGGAGAATCCCATGGACGGAGGAGCATGGTAGGCTCCTACAGTCCATGGGGTCGCAAAGAGTCCAACATGATTGAGTGACTTCACTCACTCACTGGCTTTGGGAAGTACTTTGGAGCTTCTTCACAGTCCAACCACTGAACTGGTCACAGCCAGTTGTCGTCTAAAATCCACTTTTCATTGCATGTCACAATCTGATCAAGCAATGGTTTGTTGCTGTTGCGTAGAATAAGAGAAGACGACACTTCAAAAAAGACGATTTTTTTTGCTTTGTGGTCAGTTCATGAGACACCCACTTTTTCACCTTTCCAATTTGCTTCACAAATGCCAAAGGACCGTAGAATGGTCCATGTTGAGTTCTTGAGCAACTTCTCACATAGTTGTAAGATCAGCTTCGATGATGGCTCTCAACTGTCATTGTCAACTTCTGATAGCTCCCTTATTCAGCTTCTTTCTTTTCAAAAGTTCTCAGAACATGTCCAGGGAAGGGTTGCAGATATACAGTAAAGTCTATATCTTTGATGACAAGCAGTGTCCATATCAGGCCTGCTACCTTCTCAGGAAGATAGAAAGTTACTTTTATTTCTTCCCTAGGATTGGGGCTTCCCAGGTGGTGCTAGCAATAAAGAACCCACCTGCTAATGCAGGAGACGTAAGGGACTCAGATTCAATCCCTGGGTAGGGAAGATCCCTTGGAGGAGGGCATGGCAACCCACTCCAGTATTCTTGCCTGGAGAATCCCATGGACAGAGGAGCCTGGCAGGCTACAGCCCATAGCGTTGCAAACAGCTGGACATGACTGAAGCAACTTGGCACAGGATTAATAGAAGGGCTTCTTGTCATATCAAGTGTAGTGGGCAGAATAATGACCCCCAAAAGATGTCCACATCATACTCCCTAGAAGCTATGGACATGTTACTTCACATGGCAAAGGGGGCTTTGCAGAACTGTTCAAGGTCATGAACCTCGAGGCAGGAAGATTATGCTGGATTATCTGGGTGAGCACAATATAAGGATTTCACAGGAGTCCTTAGCCTTCCCAGCTGATGTCAGTAAGGGAGGCGTGACTATGGAAGAAGGGCTCCGGGGATACAATGTCACTGACTTTGAAGATGGAGGACGAGAGCCACGAGCCAAGGAAGGTGGCCAGCTTCTAGAGTTGGGGAGGATGGGGAAAGTTGTTCTCCCCAGGAACCCCCAGAAGGAAACACAGCCCTGCTGACACCTTGACTTTGGTCCAGTGGGACCCTTGTCAATCCTCTCACTCAGAGAACTGTCAGATAATAAGTATGTATTTTAAGCCACCAAGTATTGGGGTGGCCAAAAAGTTCCTTTGGTTTTTAAATAAAAGTAAAAGACATGTTTTTGGTTTTCACCGACAACTCTATGGAACAATGTATTCACCGTTTTGTTCCACTATCTTCTGCCATTTTTCAGACAACTTCATAATTCCATCTTCCTAAAACTTTTTGCCTTTTTGAGCAAAGAATAGTTCCATGTGCCTTTTATAGTTTTCCAGGGAATTTAATTTTTTTCCATTAAGAGAATTTTGTAAAGACTGAAATAAATGGCAATCTGGAGGTGCAATGTCTGGTGATTACAGTGGATGAATCAGAATTTCCCAGCCAAGCTGTAACAGTTCTTGCTTGGTCATCAGAGAAACATGTGGTCTTACGTTATCCTGGTAGAAGATTTTGCATTTTCTGCTGACTAATTCCAGACGCTTTTCCTCCAGTGCTGCTTTTAGTTGGTTTAAGTGGGAAGAGTACCTGCTGGAACTAATCATTTGGTTTTCTGAGAAGGAGTTCATACCCTTCCAATCCCACCATATACACAACATCACCTTCTTTGGATGAAGCCCAGCCTTTGGTACGGTTGGTGGTGGTTCATTTCGCTTGCCCTATGATCTCTTCTGTCCCACATTATTATACACTATCCACTTTTCATCACCCGTCACAACTTGTTTTTAAAAAGGAACATTTTCATTACATTTAAGTAGAGAATCACATGTGGAAATATGGTCAAGAAGGGTTGTTTTTTTTTTTCTTAATGTATGTGGAACCCAAACATCAAAGTGACTGATGAAACCAAGCTGGTGCAAATGATTTTCAAGGCTTGATTTGGATATTTTGAGTGTGTCAGCTGTCTCCTTCAAGGCCTAATGATGGTTATTCTTAATTAATGTCTCAGTTTGATCATTATCAGCTTCAACTGGTCTACCAAACCATGGGCATCATCCGGTGAGAAATCTCCAGCACAAAACTTCACAACCCACCTTTGACATGTTTGATCAGTCATAGCAACTTCTCCATACATTGTGCACATCTGTTTTGCATTTCAGCTATGTTTTTAGTTTTCTTGAAATAATAAAGCATAATATGCTGGAAATGTTGCCTTTTTCCTTCCAACTTCAATATTAAAATGACTACACGAAATTGACCAATTTTGATAAGTTTTTAAAAAATGCACATTGATATGACAGCTGTCACCACACAATCTAACAAAATTCTTTTGAATGAAGACAGCTAAATGCTACTAGAGCCATCTTACAGAAAACCCCAAGTGACCTTTATTGCTAACCCAATGTACGGTGATTTTTACAGCAACAATGGAAGCTATTACAGAGCTAAGAGGCAACCAAAGTTGACCAAAGTTTAAGGCCTCTTGTCCTGTTATTATTAGAATACAAAGTACACCGGAGTTCTTAAGGCAAATGGGACATGAGAAGCAAATTTTGTACTTTGGACTTACTATTAGAGCCACAACCCCCAGAGTTCCCAGGATCCAAGTTTTCTCTCCTCTACTGTTAGCGATTCTTGGATGGAAAAGTTTGAGAATCACTGACAAGAGAATCCACTGGCCTCATTCATAATTTGCACAATGGAGCGTATCACTGTGGCATGCAGACAAGGCAGAAAACGGACATGAATCTGAGCCGTGTAACCTTCTCAAGGATACACCATGTTTGAGGCAGAGCTTTTATGGTTATCCTTTACCCAGAAGGAGGATCATACTTTGGTATCTGCTTGATCTTGGCTTTACTGTGGTCACTCAAAATGTCAGTCCATTTCTTTCTCTTCAGTGGCTCCAGAATTTTTCACTTGGTCTGCCTTGAAATCTTCAACCAACAGGGAGCCAAGGATACCACCCTCTGCTCTATGGACCAGAAGACCATGTGTGGACAGGAAGTCTAAGCAGGCTGTGGTCTTAGGCACCATCTTCCAGCATCTGTGAGCACCAGGGGCGGAGCAACCCACCTGCTCAGCCCACTTTGCTCAGAGTTCCTTCCCACCGCCCTCTTCCCTCCTCCACTCCTGGGAGCTGCCCAGCCTGCAGTTTGGAGGGCTCATATTTTGGCCTCATGCCACATCTGTCTCTGAAGGCTGCATGTCTGTTCCCAGATTCTCCAGTCACACTAACTTTATGACTTCACACCAGAGCTCCCAGTGATGCTGCTGTCCTGCTCCTCAGATGGAACCTCCTGGAATCCTGAGGAAGGTCTGAAGTTTTCACTGGAGTCTGTCCCCACTACTGGGGTCTTGGATACTATGAATTGGCCATTTTTTCCTTTTGCCAGTTTTTTAATTGGGCTATTCATCTTTTCATTATTGAGTTGTAAAAGTAATTATACATTCTAGATACAAGTCCCTTATCAGAAATACAATTTACGGGACTTCCTTGGCCATCCAGTGGTTAAGACTTTGCCTTCCAATGGAGGGGGTGAGGGTTCAGTCACTGGTCGGGGAGTTAAGATCCCAGATGCCTCTTGGCCAAAAAAACAAAACATAAAACAGAAGCTGTATTGTAGCAAGTTCAATAAAGACTTTAAAAAAATGATCCACATCAGAAAAATCTTAAAAGAGAAATACAATTTGCAAATATTATATTTTCTCCTATTCTGTGGGCTGTCTTCTCTAGCACAGTATGTATTCAATAGATTCTTATTGAATTCAACTGAATTCCTCTTAGGTCTAAGGTAAAGCCTTTACCTTCCACGAAACTTCAAATTTATTTCTTAGAGTTAAGAAAATACAAATAAAAATAAACAATATGAGTAATGTGGACGGGACATATGCATTTTTGAAAAAATCTAAAATGTGTGTTTTTCCTTTTTTGGCCATGCCACATGACTCATGAGATCTTAGTTCCCTGACCGGGGGTTGAACCCACGCCCTGTGCAGTGGACACATGGAGTCTTAGCCACTGGACTTCCAGGGAAATCCCATAAAATATAAGTGGTTTCTAAACAACAGATTTTAACAAAGCACTTAATCTTTCCAGGCCTCAACTTCCTCTGCTATAAACTGGAGAGCAGTTTGGGAGCTTGAACTTGATTATCTCTTAAGTTTGTTTCTACTCTAACATTTAACAAATTTAATAATAACAGAGGTTGAGACCATTCCTCATGGCATGCTGGATTTAGAACAAACCACTTCAGAGTAATGACCATGTTTGTCTTGCTTCTTCCTGTATTCCAAGTGCTGTGAGCTACACATAGTAGGTAATCAGCTAGATGAATGGAGAAGGAAATGGCAACCCACTCCAGTATTGTTGCCTAGAGGATCCCGTGGACAGAGGAGCCTGGTGCGTTGCTGTCCATAGGGTCGCCCAGAGTCGGACACNAGAAGGAAATGGCAACCCACTCCAGTATTGTTGCCTAGAGGATCCCGTGGACAGAGGAGCCTGGTGCGTTGCTGTCCATAGGGTCGCCCAGAGTCGGACACAACTGAAGCAACTTAGTATGCACGCATGCATTGGAGAAGGCAATGGCAACCCACTCCAGTGTTCTTGCCTGGAGAATCCCAGGGATGAAGGAGCCTGATGGACTGCCATCTATGGGGTCGCATGGAGTTGGACACGACTGAAGCAACTTAGCAGCAGCAGCTAGATGAATAGTTCTACTCAATGCCCAGTAGTAAACTCATTGAGTGCCACGCTTGTAAATGCATCAGTGTTTCCCAAATGAAGCTCTAGTGTGGATTCAGTTCTGATAGATCCACTGGCTGATTGAGCACTTCCATCTGCAGGTCTAACAGTCATCACAATGGCAATGTGTCAAAAACAGAACTCTTGATTCTCCTCACCTCCCCAAATTTACTCCCTACTACCATACCAGATTTTCTCACTTCAGTAATGGTACCATCTCCAGTGAGATGCTCAGGCAAAAACCTAGGAGTCATTCTTAACTGCTCTTCTTCCTCCTTAAGGGTTATCCAGTTCACCAAAAAGCCTTACAGTTCTACCTCCAAAACATACTAATCCAGCCACCCTTAGCCACTCAGCTTACCACTCTGGCTCACACCACTATCTTCTCTTCCTGGGATTCCCACTGGGCCTTCTAACTGAGGTCCTTGAATCTACACTACCCTACCTACAATATTCCTTCTTATGGGAGCCAGATGATTCTAAAAACTTAATCCATACCATACCACTCCCCTGTTCAAAACTCTCCAACAACTTCCTATCACAGCGGGAATCCATCTGAAGTCTTAACCATGACCTAGAAAGCTCAAGTGATCAGGACCTGACTTCTCTCTGGCCTGACCTCCACATCTCCCTGCCTCGCGTGTTCTGGATTCCTGGACTCCAGTCTGGACTTGCTGACCTCTTCTGCTCTTTAGAAATGCCCTGCCCAGCATGTTCCACCACAGGGCCTGTGAACCTGCTGATCTCTGCCTGGTTCCCTTGAGATTTCAGCATGGCTTGCTCAGGTCTCTGCTTAAATGTCACCACCTCAGAGAGGCCTTATTCAAGACCCTTTCTAAAGAAGCCCATTCTGGGCCTTCCCTGGTGGTCCAGTGGCTGACATCACCTCCAGGGTGTGAATTCTATCCCTGGCTGGGGAGCTGAGATCCCACATGCCTCTCAGCCCAAAATCCAAAATACAAAACAGAAGCAATATTGTAACAGATTCAATACAGACTTTAAAAATAATAAAATGAAAACATAAGGAAGCCCCTTCTACACCTCTCTGTCCCTTTATTCTGCTTTCTATTCATCCATGGTACTTAGCATCCCCTAAATTACAGTATGTATTTGTCTGTTTACTTCTTAATCATTTCCCTGACTAGAAGGTAAGCTCTATGAAGGTAAAGATCTCCTTTTTGCTTATTCAGTGCCATGTTCCTGGCACTGGGTACCATTTCCGGCACATTATAGACATTCAGTAAATATTGTTGGCTAAATAAATAAATCTATGGTATCACAGTTTATCACCTGAGAGCAAGCCCTGGTTTGTGCCCTGTCTGCTCAATAACTGAACAGCTTGGTCAAATCACCCAAACTCTCTAGGTCTCAGTTTCCTTATTTAAAAAAATTAACCGGTAATACCCATCATGAATGATGTCGTGGGGCTTAGAGATAAAGGATGAAAGTGCCTGATACTAGGTATTCACTTCATAGACCTACAGTGACTCATAAAAGTAAACATCTTTCTCTATGCATTACTTGGTTCAGGGGCAAAGGCAGTCATCAAAAACGGCACTCTTAGAACCAGGACTTATTGATGGAACATGGCACAGGAGGCTGAGGAAGGAAAGGAATCCATTTTGGTGCAGGAGACTCAGAGAGCTGGGCTCATATGCAGTCAGAGTAGCCAGCCTTAGAGATACTACTTCTGGATTCAAGTCAAGGCACTGCTTTGTTCTGTGGACGGCAGCAGGGTTGGAGGCAATGATTCAAAATGACCTCAGCTTTTGTCTAATCTAGTCCTGTGACCAGACCACAGGCGATACCTTGTCAGTAATTTCCTTTGCTGCTCTCTGCCAAGAGGCCCATCATCACGGTAAAACACTGTGAGCTGCTACAAAGGAGGAGGCAACTCTATGAGTTCTGTTTTTTCTTAAAGGATGTCTTTTGTTTGTTTACAATTTTATTTATTTACCTACTTATTTGACTGCACTGGGTCTTAGTTGAGGCATGTGGGCTCTTTAGCTGTGGCATGTGGGATCTAGTTCTCTGATCAGGCCTTGAACCCAGGACCCAGTGGTTTTAATTAACTATTGTTAATTAAAAACACTTTTACGGCACTTGCTTTGTGTCAGGCACTGCTCTGAATGCTTGACAAATGTTAAGCCATTTTGCCTTCACAACAAATCTACATACCAGGTCCTGGGGAGGAGTATAATCCTCAGTTCATACGTGAGACTCTGGGGCTGTTTCTCCCATCATGGCCCCTTCCGTGATGGTGTGGTCCTGCATTAGCAGTGGGCTGGGGACACGGCAGTGCTGGCTATCTGATTCAAGCTATTGAATCAGAATCTGTTCTCTCTAGTGATCCTTATGGATGGCAAAGCTGAAGACCATGGATCTAGCCCCTCTGTTCATTTTTAGAAAAAGACCTCAGGGATGAGTCTTCCATCATTACCTAATTGTTCAAAATTAGCTAATATATCATATGTCCATAGTTAGCTAATTGTTCAAAATTCAGAAAGTGTTTTGTTTTAGTGTACCTTTCCCCTTCCTTAAAGCTCACTTCTCAGGTAGGGGAACCAAGCACAGACGGGCAGAATCCGCCAGGTAGCTAAGGCACAGCTAAGCAGGACATCGTACCTGCAGAGGGCTGGTGTTGGTGGTGAGAAGGAGAAGGTATGGAAGAGATGCTTCAAACTACAAGGCATTGCTCCTGCCTCAGAGAGCACCTTGTCCCCACGTGGACAGAGGATACCTAAGTGCCAAATGGGGTAGAGACAGAGCTCCTTCATTTTCCCAGTGAAATCCCATCCCATCCCAGGAATAACTAACTGAAGTCAATGTAACTATCACATATCCTTGACGGAAAGAAAGAAAGGGACAGAGGAAGAAAGAAAGAGGGGATTGGGAGTAAGGGAGAAAAGGAGAGAAAGAAAGAAATGATTGATAGAAAGAAAGAAGGAGGGAGGGAGGGAAAGAGAGAAGGAAGGAAGGAGGGAGGAGAAAGGAGGAAGAGGGAGGAGGAGGCAGGGGGAGGGGGGAGGGCAGGGAGAAGAGGTGGGGGAACAGAAGGGCAGATCAGGGAGAAGATCTTAGGTTGTGGGGTATCCTCCCCACACCCCTACTAGGAGATGCCTNAAAGAAAGAAGGAGGGAGGGAGGGAAAGAGAGAAGGAAGGAAGGAGGGAGGAGAAAGGAGGAAGAGGGAGGAGGAGGCAGGGGGAGGGGGGAGGGCAGGGAGAAGAGGTGGGGGAACAGAAGGGCAGATCAGGGAGAAGATCTTAGGTTGTGGGGTATCCTCCCCACACCCCTACTAGGAGATGCCTCAGAGGGAATATGCATTTTCCCATGCAGCTCTGTAGCTGAGACTGGATCTAACATTTAAAGGCTTTTTTTCCTAACACATGGCCCCTGAAAGCACAATAATCACATCGCCTGGTTGTCAGCCAAAAAACACAGTCTGCTCTGGTGCTAAAGGAAAAACCGACTGTGTTGGGCTTGCTGGGAGACATATGTGTCCCATACCTTCTGGGTGATTTGAAGGATTTTCCAGAGACATTTTGATTACATGTAGTTTCATTTTGGGCTTCCCTGGTGTCTCAGTCGGTAAAGAATCGCCTGCAATGCAGGAGACCGGGGTTTGAGCCCTGGGTTGGGAAGATCCCCTGGAGGAGGGCATGGCACCCCACTCCAGTGTTCTTGCCTGGAGAATCCCGTGGACAGAGGAGCCTGGTGGGCTACAGTCCATGGGGCCGCAAAGAGTCAGACATGACTGAGCGGCTAAGCAGCAACAGCAACAGCAGTTTCATTTTATGTGGCTGGTTCCAGTCACTGCTCTGTGCGGATGATACCGCACTGTGTGTGACGGTCTCGTGTGTTCTGACTTCCTCTGTCCCCAGAGCTGAGAAGCCGCTGACCGGCTCTGGTCTTAGGCTGCAGAGTCCATGCTGACAGCAAGGCTGCAGCCTCCGGAGGCAGCCGGAGCCTCACAGTTAGTGACTGCTTCTGACAACGCAAATCCCCCCGCTTCAACTTCCCTTTGTTCACACAATGGACTTGTGGGCTCAGAATCCCTGCAGCGCAGGGTCTGTCAGCTGGCTTGCCCTGTCGGGTCCCACACCAGGCCTCCTACAGTCAGCCTGACCCCCTGGTGACCCCTCCTCTCCACTCCGCACGGGCCAGACCCAGGCTCTCCCTCTTACAATGTGAGGGGCAGCCAGATAGCTGTGGGCTCTGGTGCAGAGAAGGCGCATCGACTCTGGGCTAGTGGCCACTTTGAGCACAGGAAGGGGAGCAACAGGCAGAGGGTGGCAGAGAGAAGTGGGGTGAGGAAGGGTGGGGTGAGCCACTAAGGCAGTTGGCAGCTGCCCCTGCCTTCCTTGCCTGTGCCTTGCACCGCCCAGCCCCTCTCACCGAGCTGGTCCACTCCATCCTAGCTCCTGCGTCCAGACAAGGCTTTAGCGGCCCTGGCTTCACACTGACCCCTGGCGGGCTCCAAGACTGGCAGAGAAGAGACAGTCTAACTGTTAAATGATTCACTTCGGAGTTTTCATCACTTGTGACCTCTGGTCACCCAAAATGCAAACTTCTAAGCATTTAGATGGTCTCAGCAAGTTTATGGGTCTTTCGTACAGGTCAGCTCTTTTTACTGGGTTCTGTGTCAAGTGCTCACTCTGAGCCAAACCCTTCCTTTTCTGATGTTTCCTTAGTGTTACAGGCACCACTTTTCAGCAGTGGGCTCAAGGTTTTCCTACTATTTATCACTTGAGCCATGAAAATAATCACAATGGTTTTCAAATTTTCAGCATATACTCTTTTTTTTTTTTAATGTGACTTGAGACCACCATGCGGAAGAGGTGTTAGCCTAGTTAGCTCTGGGCTGCTTCTTTCTGTGCCCCTCCCCCAACTCTCGGCCATAGGCGCTCCTAAAACCCAAGGGCCCTGGGAACAAACACTGGGTGCACAGTTCAGGGCGGCAGCTTATTTCATCCTTATCTCAGGCAAACATCAAGGAGCACCTGTTAATCTTACAGATGTACTCTAGCCTGCCCTGAGCTCTGGGAATGCTCTGGAAACATAGTAAAGTGAGAGACGTGTCCCTGACACAAAGGAAAGGCAGGAAGATAATATGCCAGAAGCCATCAACCCTGCCCAGTCCAAGGGGGTCACAAGTACACTTAATGCTAGGGGCTCAGAGATGGGTGGAGAGGCCAGGTGAGACCTGGGCAGGGTTTCTGTACATTGACATAAGAAGAGACAGTAAAACCTGAAAGGTGAGTGTGGTGGGTACAGCCTGACAGGAGAAGCATGGGCAAGGTTGGAAAAGTCTGTGCGGTGTCCAGGGAAGAGTTAGCTGATGAATTTGTTTGGAGAACAGGGCTTCGGAATGGGAAAATGGGAAGGAGCCAGAATTCGAATGGAAGGCTAGGAAAATTCACCTCATTTCAGAGGCCATGAAAAGACCTGAATGATTCAACTTAGGAAAAAAAACAAATTAGGACAAAGAAAAACAAGATAAGAACAGGACTAGGACACTGCACGCTGCTGAGACGCGCTGTCTGACACCGGTCTGCAGGAGAAGAGAGGGGTGAGCAAAGGGAAGACGTTGATGACACATTTCCCCACTGCTGACCCTCCCCCCAAAGGGTCACATGCCCTGAGACCAGAGAAGGCGAAACGCACTTATTCATCAGACATCGATCGGCGTGGTGACTCATGCGAAGTCACCCAGCTAAGGACTCCGGGGGTCCTGACTCACAGGCCTTCCCAGAAGAAGCCTCTCCATCAGGAACACGTGAGCTCCAAACACTCGTGCAGCTGCCAGAGAGTACAATCTCCCCCCAGCTCTGTGCTTCTCGGATCTTCCCCTTTCCACCCAAATCCAGGAATGGGGAACACCCAGCGTCTCTTCCTGCCCAGGCTCAGCTTGCTACGCACAGCCAAAGGAATTCAGAGAAGAACGGCCTTCTGTTGAAACCCCTCCGAGATCATCACGGTGAAACACCCACACACGACATGCACACACAGGCATTCTGGGAGCAGACGTGAGCGACCGTGACGAATGGGTCCTGGAAAGGTGAGAGCTGCACCCGGCCTGCCCTGAGGGAAGGACCTCAATGCCACAGACTTCTCTGGGGGTGATGGTTTCAGATGCTCCCTCACTGGGCACGGTTTGATGGTAACACGTGTGGGCTGGCTGGCTCTCTCTGCCTTTGTGTCCCCTACATGGTGCTGTGGATAGGAGTCCGTCTGCCAGTGCAGGGGACACAGGATCGATCCCTCATCTGGGAAGATTCCACATGCTGCAGAGAAGCTGAGCCGCAGCTACCGAAGCCTGCGCCCTCTAGAGCCAGCCTGCTGCAACTACTGAAGCCTACGTACCTAGGGCCCCTGCTCTGCAACCAGAGAGCCACCGCAATGGGAAGCCCGCTCACCACAGCTGGAGAGTAGCCCCTACTCTCCTCAACTAGAGAAAAACCTGCTCGCAGCAAGGTAGACCCAGCGCAGCAAAATAACAAAGAAAGATTGCATTAAAAAAAAAAAAAAAGAATCCAGAGAGGTTGGGGAGGATGGGAGGCAAGTGAGGCATAGAGTCTGAGTACCCTACACAAGATTCCCCAACAAGGCAGTGGGTGGCCCCCTCTCATCCTGGCCTTGCAGGTGCAGAGGCTGTGCTTTGTCCAACAGGTCCACAGAATGGACAAGAAACAACTTCATCAGAAAAGGGGACAAAGAGGAAGAGGAAGGTGCAGCACATCCCCTCATCATGGGAGGAGAGGAAGGCTTTCTGGGAGGGAGGTTGTGCAGGTCTCCCCAGCACCTCTGCTGAATTTCCAGGAGAACTCTCTGTTCCAGAGACCCAGGGGAGGGCATGGTGGTGGCCTTACAGTCAGGCGAGCACGTCAGCTAGTGACTCAGCGCTGATGGGACGGCCAGACCTCCCTGAGGTCACCGACTGCCGTCAACACCGGGCTCTTTCACCTCCCAACTCCTGTCCCCACAGGTGACAAAGGAACAAAGACAGCCTCCGGGTGACAGTGACCCCCCTTCTTCCTCAATACGCGTGCCATCTCCTCTTCACTTTTTTGCTAACCCAGCTAGTTTTCTAAATTTACAAATACAATAGTGTGCTTCTGATTTAAGAAAAGTCTCAAACAGGACTAAAGGCTGTCCAATACAAAGGAGCAGCAGAGGTGTAGGATAATTTTCTAGTTCTTGACACACTGGCGCAAAGCAAGTGTTGGGGCACTTCCACCTTTGTCCTGGAAGAACTCGCCCTGCATTGCATGTCCATCCACTCCCACTCTCCTCCACCCCATCCCTAAGCTCTGATCCCTGGACTACCAGGGTTCCGTGGCAACAAAGTTTATAATATCCTTGCTCTGTTCTAGAAATAGAATTGTTTGTGCTTCATCTGGAGCTTGATTCTTAAAAACAACCAACATTTACGATATTCTGGTTGTGCAAGAACTGTCCTCCCCAGAGGCAAGCGGACACTCTCGGAGAACATGCAGATGTGCCCCGAAACCGCTGCTGCTAAACTGGGAGGGTCAGGAGAGTATGGAGTGAGGCCTTCCAGTCGTTTTTGCTTGGCACGTTGAAGGCATTTTCTCTAACTCCTGTCCTTGAGCTGGTGTGAAGGATGGGCGAAACAACAGTCTTCATTTATGGACTATTCATCTGTATTTTTTGCATACCAATTAAGTGCTGTGTACTGTGTTAAGTATTTAAGATGCATATAAGGACAGTCCTCACCTTCAAAATCTCCCCAGGGAGAATGAAAATCGAAGGCAGTGTGCAAAGAAAAATCAAAGGCAGGATGCTCCAAGAAGACAGGGTCTTCTGTTTTGTTCATTGCTGTATTTTTTAGTTTTTAGACTAGCCAAGTACTGCATTCATGACTAAGCACAATGGCTGAGTTATGCACAGTGGTGGTGGGGAAGAAGGGGGAAGGGGGCGCCTTTCAGAACACTAAGGAGGAGCCCCGAGGGCACCCGCCTCAGGCTCGAAGCCCAAGAAGGAGGAGGACATGGGAGGAAGTTGAACAAGGGGATTTCCAGTTGTATGGTAGAAGCAGAAGGTGAAGCTGGGAATGTGGCAGGAGATGAGGGGACAATGACAAGAGGAGGCAAATCATGAAGGGGCTTGTGTGCTGGGCTGATGAGCCTGGCCTTTATTCCAGGCGTGAGGGAGAATCCTGGAGGGCTGTCCCAGGGGAGTGGTGTGGTCAGGTCTGTGCGTTAGAGACATCCCTGCATGGGCAGGTGATGGGTGGATGAGCTGGAGGTGGGAATTCAGCTAGGGAACTGAGGCTGTCTCTGGGATGAGATGTGTTAAGAAGCTGAACTGAAGCTTCTTAACTCAGGCTACTTTCTGAGAGCTGAGCTTTTGGACAGAAGGCTCAACTCTTGGAAACATTCAGAAGGTGGCACGATTCTGTAGCTCAGGGGCTTTGTGGAACAGCTCAGCACAGGGTGAGCTCCTGATCTGGGTTGCTGAGCAGTGGGTGGTGGCATCATCCACCAAGAGAGAGACTGAAAGAGCAGNTGAGCTTTTGGACAGAAGGCTCAACTCTTGGAAACATTCAGAAGGTGGCACGATTCTGTAGCTCAGGGGCTTTGTGGAACAGCTCAGCACAGGGTGAGCTCCTGATCTGGGTTGCTGAGCAGTGGGTGGTGGCATCATCCACCAAGAGAGAGACTGAAAGAGCAGTGGCCTCAGCAAGTTTTGAGGAGCTCTGAGTACCACTGTGTGTTGTGCATGTAAGGAAGTCTTTAGGCAGATGGATCTATTTACTGATGAAAGGATTATGGCAAATAAGTTGTAGATGAAGCCAAGGATGGAATGATCTAGGCTAGCAGGCACCTGAAAGTGCACAATAAACACCACCTGTAAAGATGGATAGACACAGAGAAGTCCGTGGAGACTGGGAGAGCTGTTTTGAAAAGAGAGTATCACTGTTTCATTGGATTGGTGTGTGTGAATGAATGAATGAATGAATGTGTATATTAAATGATTTATCCCTACCATTCCTCCTGGCTCCTACCTCTTGAAGTAACTTCAGGCACCAGACCAGAGGACCAGAATCTGTCGCCATTTGTCTTGGGGTAACAGCCACCAGAGGCAGCACCTAATTCTTGATGTGACTACAAAGTCTGTCTTGGATTTTCAGGAAATACTGAAAGTCAGAAAGACTCTCATCTAGCCATACTTCACTCAAGATTTCCTTAGTTTGGAGGTGATACACTGTTTTTTTTTAGGAAAGCATTCATGGTACCATATTACATTTAGTTGTCAAGCTTCCTTAGGCTGCTTCAGGCTGTGATAGTTTCTTACGCTTTGCTTGATTTTTGTTTGTTTGTTTTATTTTGGTTTGGTTTGGGCTGTAACACACGGCAAGCGGGATCTGAGTTCCCTGACCGGAAATCAAGCCCCTGGGCCGCAGTGGAAGCATGGCGTCTCGACCCCCGGGCCTCCAGGAGCTAGCTGTCCTTGGTTTCGATGACTCGGACTGTTTCGAGGGGGCCTCGCTGGTGGCTCAGTCGGTAAAGAACCCACCCGCCAATGCAAGAGACATGAGAGACGCGGCTTCCATCCCTGGGCCAGGAAGATCCCCCGGAGAAGGAAATGGTAAGCCAGGTATTTATAGAATTCCCTTCCGTGTGGGTTTGTCTGTCGTTTTCTCATTATTGGCGTTACAGAAACTGGAGAGGAAGGCCATAGAGGGAGAGTGCCATGCTCATGGTCAAGGCGCACACTGTTGACTTAAGTTATCACGCTGACCTTGGTCACCTGGCTGAGTCCACCTCTGCCAGGTTTCTCCACTGTAAAGTCGCTCTCTGCCCCCTTCCAGACTGCGCCCTTCAGAAGGAAGTCACCCTTAAGGAATGCAGAGTTATGTTCCCCCCTCCTTGAGGGAGGAGCCAGTTAGCTCAAATCTCTGCCTTTTCATCTGAAGAAAATATCTTCAGCCTCCTTTCCTCCTTTCAGACAGTCTTTCAGGAACACACAGACCTGTCAGCTATGGAGCTCAACTGATACTGTGCAGGGCCCTGGGGGTCTCCTGGGCACAGAGACTTTCTGTGCCCCCATTTCTTTGATTATAGGGAACAGCCTTCATTCAGCCTGCAGGACCTTTCCTGGGTTCCAATGGGCAGATTCAAGCAGTTGTGAATTAGAGACTGGAGGCGATGTGAGACCAAGGAGAAACAGTCAAGAGCAGCCTTGGGGCAAGGTCCTGTTTCCCCATCAATGGAAACACGCAAGAGTTATCTTTGAGCTATTTTGTGGATACTGAAACCGCCTCTCTGCCTGGCCCCCCGCCCTCCACTGCCCCGAGGTGAGAGAAGTTAATGATTAATTGGTAGGCTGCCCATAAGCAGGCAGATCCCAGATGAGATGAAAAGAGAAGGTTGATGATGCTTACTCCTACTTACCTTACCACCAGCCCATCAGAAGAATGTCCATGAGCTGATCATGCCTTCTTTGGACAATGGCTATAAAACTTCTCCCTATCTTCCCCAAGTGGGGACACATGGTTTTGAGGGCATTAGCCCACTGTGGGCCCCTTTGCATAATGAAGTAATAAAGTTATCTTTTTCTGCTGCTGCTGCTGCTGCTAAGTCGCTTCAGTCGTGTCTGACTCTGTGCGACCCCATAGACGGCAGCCCACCAGGCTCCTCTGTCCCTGGGATTCTTCAGGCAAGAATACTGGAGTGGGTTGCCATTTCCTTTTCTACTTCACCCAAAACTCCATCTCCAAGATTTGATTCAGCACCAGCGTACAGAGAAACTGAGCTTTCAGCATTATGACTTTAAAGGGACCTTTTCCAGGACTTAACATTTCTAAATGTTATCTATGTGCACCTCAAAATACTATATGCCATGTTTAAAATACAAGTAGTGACTTTCCTCCAGGCAGGCACTGTTTTACTGCTGGGCTTCCAGGCCTGGAGTTTCCCTTTGAAGCAAGCCTGGAAGATGTCCAGGGGCCCGCCGGGCAACCTTGTCTACCCTGCTGATGTCATGTATGATGCTGGCCTAACTTAAAAGTCAGGAAGAAGTGAAAATTCCCCACAAGAGGAAGAGTCAGAAAGGAAGTGCTTGAAAAGAAGAACGCTGTTTCATTGTATCATGTAATGTCCCACTTTGTTATAATAATTGCACTTACTTCTATAAACCAAGAGTTATCACAGTAAAGACACACTACATGGTCAGAGACGGCATCATACAAAGGAGGTAAGGTGAAGAATTTTCCACCAAGACTGTAGAAAGAATTATTTCAAGACTTGGTGAAACTGCGAGAGTAAAAGCCATGTGAGTCAGGAAACATAGTGCTTGTATCTTAGGATAATACATTTTTATATCAATGATTTACTAAAGAATTACTGTGCTCTGGTAAGATAGGACCCTCCCCTGCCCCCCGCTGCCACTTGGGTTCTCTTCAGTGTCTGTGCGCTGCTGACCCCTGTGGCCTCCCACAGGGTAAGGAGAAGTGACAAGCCAAGTGTTTTTCTTAGTCAGGAAACATAGTGCTTGTATCTTAGGATAATACATTTTTATATCAATGATTTACTAAAGAATTACTGTGCTCTGGTAAGATAGGACCCTCCCCTGCCCCCCGCTGCCACTTGGGTTCCCTTCAGTGTCTGTGCGCTGCTGACCCCTGTGGCCTCCCACAGGGTAAGGAGAAGTGACAAGCCAATTGTTTTTCTGTCTCACTCTCACTCTATTTTCCTCCTTAGTGCCTGGACTTTGAAGTTCACTGTCATGTAAACATTAACTTGCTTCTTGAATAAAGCCACAGAAGGCAAACTGTAATCTGAGCATATGATTTACCCAAACTCTTTCCCATGAGCCCTAAGGATTCTAATTTCTTCTCTACCAAAATGTCTCTGTCTCACAGAATTAGTTTTGAAATTAGGCTTAAATTATCATCAACATCATCATCATTATTATTATTTTATTATTGAAGTGCTTTAGAAAGAATACCCATCAGAGATGATGTTAGGTGGTAATATCCATCGTTTCTTTTTAAAATATATTTAAGTTAAAAAAAAAAGTTTGGCACTGTAAAGCAATTATCCTCCAACAAAAAATAAGAAAAAAGAAAAAAAAAATTTTTTATTTAAAGGAAAAAAAAACATGTTAAATGGAGGTGCAAGTGTCAAAACACAGGACAAAAGTCATCCCTGGTTGAAGTTTGGGACCCGCTGAACTCTGGCAGTAATCAGTTTCACATGTGAAATTTATTGCACACAAAAAGCCAGAATCCTAACTTTGGGAACACCCCATAGCAACTAAGAAAGTACAGGTTTATTTTTTGGCAGTAGCCAGTCATCATCTACCTATGTTACCAACAGTTTTCTTTTATAACATAGTTGTGCTGATCGTGAGAGTCTAAATCATGCTGGCAAATCCTTCAAAACAAATTACATGCCTCATTAATACAATCTTTGCAAGACTGGTGTTAAAACAGAGGTGTCTCGGAATTTTGCTTTGGAAATGTTTTTAGATTTTTCTGAAACATTATATATTTTTTTCATTATATATTTTTATTTTTCATTATTCATCTAAAAGTTATATTTTATTCTCCCCAAATTAAAATGATTTAAAATTATAGTGAGCTTTTCTAACACCAAGAACCTTAATATATGTCACTATCTGAATTGCTGAAGAAACAACGCCTTAGTTTTGAGATCTTGAGTTTATAAAAATGACATGTCGTAATCACTTCCCTTCACATCCATCACGGTGGTGTGTTCTTTTGCCACATATGTGTCACATAGAATTATTTTGCTGGACTTGAACTGTGTAGCTTGTATGGTGTCAAATAAATAAAAGATCAATACTTTAAAAATGTCAATTTCCTTAATCTTTTTCTGTCCTGAGATGTTTTTCATTGACAGGTAATAAAATATTTTTGAGCTGTTAATCCCTCTCTACAGTAGGAAGTCTACATATTTGTAAATTTATTTAATCCATAATTTCAGATTGGTTGGCTTTTTCTAAATATAAAACCAGCTGCTGCTGCTGCTGCTAAGTCACTTCAGTCGTATCCGACTCTGTGTGACCCCATAGACGGCATCCCACCAGGCTCCCCCATCCCTGGGATTCTCCAGGCAAGAATACTGGAGTGGGTTGCCATTTCCTTCTCCAATGCATGAAAGAGAAAAGTGAAAGTGAAGTCGCTCAGTCTGTCGACTGTTTGCGACCCCATGAACTGCAGCCCACCAGGCTACTCCGTCCATTGGATTTTCCAGGCAAGAGTACTGGGGTGGGGAAACCGGCTAGCTGCAGTCAATTTGATCACGTCCATGATCATCCTGCATTTATCCATAACTAACATAGTTGGTGGGAGAAGGCAGTGGCACCCCACTCCAGCACTCTTGCCTAGAAATCCCATGGACGGAGGAGCCTGGTGGGCTGCAGTTCNTTACCCAAACTCTTTCCCATGAGCCCTAAGGATTCTAATTTCTTCTGTACCAAAATGTCTCTGTCTCACAGAATTAGTTTTGAAATTAGGCTTAAATTATCATCAACATCATCATCATCATTATTATTTTATTATTGAAGTGCTTTCTAAAGAATACCCATCAGAGATGATGTTAGGTGGTAATATCCATCATTTCTTTTTAAAATATATTTAAGTTAAAAAAAAAGTTTGGCACTGTAAAGCAATTATCCTCCAACAAAAAATAAGAAAAAAGAAAAAAAATTTTTTTATTTAAAGGAAAAAAAACATGTTAAATGGAGGTGCAAGTGTCAAACCACAGGACAAAAGTCATCCCTGGTTGAAGTTTGGGACCCTCTGAACTCCTGCAGTAATCAGTTTCACATGTGAAATTTATTGCACACAAAAAGCCTGAATCCTAACTTTGGGAACACCCCATAGCAACTAAAAAAGTACAGGTTTATTTTTTGGCAGTAGCCAGTCATCATCTACCTATGTTACCAACAGTTTTCTTTTATAACATAGTTGTGCTGATCGTGAGAGTCTAAATCATGCTGGCAAATCCTTCAAAACAAATTACATGCCTCATTAATACAATCTTTGCAAGACTGGTGTTAAAACAGAGGTGTCTCGGAATTTTGCTTTGGAAATGTTTTTAGATTTTTCTGAAACATTATATATTTTTTTCATTATATATTTTTATTTTTCATTATTCATCTAAAAGTTATATTTTATTCTCCCCAAATTAAAATGATTTAAAATTATAGTGAGCTTTTCTAACACCAAGAACCTTAATATATGTCACTATCTGAATTGCTGAAGAAACAACGCCTTAGTTTTGAGACCTTGAGTTTATAAAAATGACATGTCATAATCACTTCCCTTCACATCCATCACGGTGGTGTGTTCTTTTGTCACATATGTGTCACATAGAATTATTTTGCTGGACTTGAACTGTGTAGCTTGTATGGTGTCAAATAAATAAAAGATCAATACTTTAAAAATGTCAATTTCCTTAATCTTTTTCTGTCCTGAGATGTTTTTCATTGACAGGTAATAAAATATTTTTGAGCTGTTAATCCCTCTCTACAGTAGGAAGTCTACGTATTTGTAAATTTATTTAATCCATAATTTCAGATTGGTTGGCTTTTTCTAAATATAAAACCAGCTGCTGCTGCTGCTGCTAAGTCACTTCAGTCGTATCCGACTCTGTGTGACCCCATAGACGGCATCCCACCAGGCTCCCCCATCCCTGGGATTCTCCAGGCAAGAATACTGGAGTGGGTTGCCATTTCCTTCTCCAATGCATGAAAGAGAAAAGTGAAAGTGAAGTCGCTCAGTCTGTCGACTGTTTGCGACCCCATGAACTGCAGCCCACCAGGCTACTCCGTCCATTGGATTTTCCAGGCAAGAGTACTGGGGTGGGGAAACCGTCTAGCTGCAGTCAATTTGATCACGTCCATGATCATCCTGCATTTATCCATAACTAACGTAGTTGGTGGGAGAAGGCAGTGGCACCCCACTCCAGCACTCTTGCCTAGAAATCCCACGGACGGAGGAGCCTGGTGGGCTGCAGTTCACGGGGTCGCTAAGAGTCAGACACGACTGAGCGACTTCACTTTCCCTTTTCACTCTCATGCATTGGAGGAGGAGATGGCAACCCACTCCAGTGTTCTTGCCTGGAGAATCCCAGGGACGGGGGAGCCTGGTGGGCTGCCGTCTCTGGGGTCGCACAGAGTCGGACACGCCTGAAGCGACTTAGCAGCAGCGGCAAAGTAGTAGGTTGTCTATATTTGCTTTGGAGAATTGGGCATAGACGGAACAAATGGCGATTAGAGTACAGAGTTTTGAATTTGTCTTAAAATACAAGCACTGCTGTTTATCTTTACGCTTAAGTTCCAAGAAATACTTTTTGATTATTCTTGTTATTCTGGTTGTCTACTATTATTTCATCTTTATAAATACATCCTTTAATTTGCAAGGTGACTTCGTTTTATTGATTCTAGGTGTCAGTGATAATGCCACTAATTAGCTTTGAAAACATAACTATGATATCATCGTACTATTTTTGAGCAATAAATGAGCATTCTTTCCATCCATGGCAATCTCCAATCCTTTGCTTCCCACCCCCACCCTTTCCTTGTATCTTCCTCTCCTTCCTTCATCAAATATTTATTAGGCATTTGCCTGTCCAGCACATACTAGATGTGGAGAATCAATGATGGATAAAACTCTCAGTCCGCCCAGAAGCGTATTCTATTGATTTAAAATTTTATCTTCCTGTTTATTCCAAAGGTCATCTGGACAAAACACACTAAAGAAATTCATGGGAAATAAAGCAAATATGGACAACTTTCACTGAGTTGGAGAAAAAGTATATCACCAACCTTTAGCAGCTGCAGTGAAATCTTTCTTCTCTGGGGGCTTGGCCTATATCAACAATTCTTCTTTTCCCCAAGAGCTGGCTCTGGGGCAGGCATTCTTCCTCCTCTAGCATGAATAACCTTGGCTGGGAATGTTTGGTTGGACACCAGTTGGATGAGACCCAGAGCAGCCGGAGAGCCCTCCTAGAAACCCTAGGTGCCCACACTTGTTTGGTGTGGCCGCATGAGGCCTCTGGTACAGAGCTCCTGTAGAAAACCACAAATGCACAGGAAATTGGGGAAAATCAGATAAAGGCAAACCATTAAATGACACATGAACAGAAAGGAAACAGTTAAGAATTAACCCAAACTAATTTAAGGCTATAAGAATGAGTGGTGCAACGGTTTAGTTAATAAGTAGCTGGTCTCCAAAACTAGGACACTGGAGCCAAATGACTAAGGGCTTTTAGAGCCACCAAGGGACAGGTGGAAGGAGAAATGGGCTCACCACAGAGAGAGTCACAAGTGGCTGTGGGTAGTAGGAGACGGCACTGCATCCTTGACTCATATAGATTCGTACATGCACTCATCTACCTCTACATAGATCTGTTGATCCATTCAGCAAATACTTGTAGAGTACCACTGTTCTAGATGTTGCTGAGGACACGCAGTGAGCACAGCCCTGACGATCAGGAGCCTGCTGGAGGCACCGTGAACAACTGGCTGGAATGTAGGCAGGGATTATACAAAGAAAATGGCAATGTTGAAACTCACGAATAAGGAGAAAATACTTGCAAATGTTGTGACTGACAAGGGCTTCATTTCCAAAATACACAAACAGCTCATATAACTCAACAACAACAACAAAAACAAAAAAACCCCCAAACAACCCAATCAAACAAATGAGCAGAAGACCTAGAGACCTTTGTGCAAAGGAGAAATACAGATGGCCAACAGGCACAGGAAAAAATGCTCAACATCACTAATTATTAGAGAAATGCAAATCAAAACTATAATGAGGTACCATCTCATGACGGTCAGAATGGCCGTCATTAAAAAGCCTACAAATAAGAAACGCTGGAGAGGGTGTGCAGAAAAGGGAACCCTCCTGCACTGTTGGTGGGAAGGTAAGTTGATATAGCCACTGTGGAAACAGTACGGAGGTTGCTCAGAAAATTAAAAATAGAATTCCCAGATGGTCCAGCAATCCCTCTCTTGGGCATATATCCAGAGAAAAACATGGTTCAAAAAGATACATGCACCCCTATCTTTATAGCAGCACTGTTTACACTAGCCAAAACATGGAAACCATCTAAATATCCATTGACAGATGAGAGGATAAAGAAGATGAGGTACATATATACCGTGGAATACTACTCAGCCATAAAAAGGAGCAAAATAATGCCATTTGCTGCAACGTGGATGCAATGAGAGATTATCAAGTGAAGTAAGGTAGAAGGAGAAAGATAAATAGCATATGATATCTCTTACATGTGGAATCTGAAATAAGACAAAGGAACCTATCTATGAAACAGGAAAAAAAAAATAGGGACAGAGAGAATAGACTGATGGCTGCCAAGGAGGAGGGGAATGGGAGACGGCAGGCAAGTCTGGGGTTAGCAGATGAAAACTGGCATATAGAGAGTGGATAAACAACAAGGTCCTAGTGTATAGAGGGAACTATACTCAATATCCTGTGATAAACCATAATGGAAATGAAAATGAAAAAGAATGTACAGGTTTGTATAACTGAGTCACTTTGCTGGTACAGCAGTAATTAAAACAACACTGTAATTCAACTTTACTTCAATAAAAAAATAAATAAACAAGAAACTGAAATCTGCTGAGTGTGGCTAGTTTCTGCAGAATACCAAGGCCCCTAGGACCTTCCAGTGGCATAAACTGTCACCGACTCCCTCCTCCTTCTTTCATTCACTCAGCCTAGTGAAGCCATGTTCACCATCCACATCTTAAGGCTCAAGACTCTCTACTCAGGCCTCCAGATGGCCCCCTTCTTGCTGTGTCTTTTTCCCTGTGTGTGCACAATCCTGGTGTGTCTCATGTGTCCCCAAATTTACTCTTCTTATAAAACCAGTCAGATTGGATTAGGACCCACTCTAATGGCCTCATTTAACTTAATAACCTGTTTAAAGGTCCCATTTCCAATATACAGTCACATTATGAAGCAACAGATGTTACGGCTTTATCATATGAAATCAGGGGTTTATGATTCAGCCCATAATACCACCACTCCACTGCTGGAAGATTTTTGCTTTCTGGTTGCCCTGCGATTCACTGTGTGGAAAATGGCATGAACCACAGAGAAAGCCAGTGACCACAGGGCCTTCTACTTCCTAAAACCGTGCCTGCCTCAAATCAAGAGAGAAGAGAGTCTTAAGGTCTGGACGCCCTTATGCATACCTACATCTTGTTGCATAGAAACACAGTTCATGCCCTCCTAGGATCTGAAGCAGCTTCCCAAAGAAACAGAGGAAGTTTCTACGAAAGGCAGCTGTGCCCTATTTTTTACCTTAGGATCACATGGGAAAGAGTCAAACCTTTGACCATCAGGCAAAGGAGTCTTCAAAGATCTCGGCTGCTTTAGAGGCAAACTACAATGTAATAATTGAGCCAAGACAAGAGGAAGTGCTTCTGCAAGGCACAGTTAGTAGCATTCTGAAAATTGGTGTTTCCTGTTTGCTTCAAACCTTCTTCTTCTACAGGGACCTTGCTTAGTGTGAACCGGTCCTGTTTGCCAGTGGCTCTAGGTCAGCTTACTGAAAGCCAGTTGTTTCCATTTTACCTTCCTAGCTGCTGACAGGTCCACCCCCTTCCCATCCCTCTTATCAAGTTTCTTCAGTTGTTTCTAATCGGCCTCAGTTCTTCCACTGCCGTTTGTTCTAACTTCCCTCAGTCCTTTCAAGCACCTTTTGGTTTCTCCAAACCCTCTGCCCTTTCCCCGTCACTCATCAATCCCAGTCTGGCCAAATCACCCCCGGTCCCATAGATCCTTCCCCTTACACTCCAGTCCTTGATTCATTCCCACCACATCATCCCCTAGCCCCGCCCACTCTGTCCTAGCTCCCCCTATTACCCCAAAGGAATACAGACTCCCCCCTCCCAAAAACTTTAAACTTTTTATTTTGTATTGGGGTATAGCCAGTTAACAATGTTGTGGTAGTTTCAGGTGAACAGCAAAGGGACCTAGTCGTACACATACATATATCTCTTCTCCCCTGGACTCCCGCTCCCAACAAGGCTGGCGCACAACACCGAGCAGAGCTCCATGTGCTCTATAATAGGTCCTTGTTGGTTACTCATTTTGACTAAAGCAGTGTGTACAAGACCTTCCCAAACTCCCTGACTATCCCTTCCTCTTGGCAATCATAAGATTGTTTTCTGAGTCAACATAGACTTTTTAATGGTGATTTTTTTTGGCTGCACTGGGTCTTTGTTGCTGCACAAGGGCTTTCTCTAGTTGCGGCGCACAAGCTTCTTATTGCTGTGACTTGTTGCAGAGCACAGGCTCTAGGATGTGTGGGCTCAGTAGCTGTGGTTCCCGGGCTCCAGAGCACAAACTCAGCAGTTGTGGCACATGTGCTTAGTTGCTCCAAAGCATGTGGGATCTTTCCCGGACCAGGGCTTGAACCTGCCTCTTGAACTGGCAGGCAGATTCTTTACCACTGAGCCACCAGGGAAGCCCCCCAACTGTATTTCTGAATCTGTGAATTGCCTGTTTATATTCTTTGTCCGTTTTTCAATTTGGTTGCCTTTTTTCTTATAGATTTATATATTTGTGTTCTGTCTTATATCTTTTATATATTCTCATGAATATTTTCTTGTAGATGTTCCTTCTCTTCTAACTAACTGGACTGCAATAGACTGAATAGTCCTTAAAATGCTGTCATGCAGTTATAATGGGATTCTGAACAACTAAGATTTTGCAGAAATGCTCAAAGGTTGTTTTAAAAATTCCATCCAGTAAGAATTGTTGTAAACTTTATAAACAGCAAAAGCAACAAGCAAATACGGCGCATGGATCAGTAAATTGGGTTTCAGCAAATGGGTCTGCTTCTACCAACACATGTCTCAATACCTCAAAATGTGACTGCGTTTATTTGCTTTTATATGTCTAGTTCCCCTTCGTATTCATTGCCTTTACTCATTTCTTTTTTAGTTACACGGCAATACATTTTATTGTGGAAAGATTTAAAATACGCATATATGTGTGCACAACTGTAGCAAACATTTTTGTGCTTGCCAACAGGCATTCCCCCCTCACCCATGATAGCCAAGCCCAGATTTTGTTCAGGTATCCCCTCAAATCTGTTAATTGGATTATATAATTCTCTAATTTTCTACTTGGTTTATGAATTTCTGAGAAAGTAACATTAAGAAGAGGGGTAGGAGAAACCCAGAAACCATGATTTCATAGCCCCAGGTCCTCAGTGTGACGTGGAAGCAGGTCCACTCACTCAGTGACAGTGTAGTGAGCCTGCCTTTGTACCTGTTGTGGGTTACATTTAGAAGGTGCTCATACAAGTTCTAAAAGGGGTCTAAAGTGGATTCAGTGTGTGGCGGTTTACAGAACTGGTGAGCTGGCACACCTAGTTGATATCTATTCTTGTATGGGCTTTAGGTGAGGGGACTTAGCAAAGATGTGATGGATGACAGACACTGGTATCCTGCTTGACCTTAAGGGAGAAGAGACTAACCCCGAGAAGGGAAGGTCTTTTCACGAGGGACTTTGTAACTTGAACTGACAGCCTTGTGAATGGAGAGACTGCGTATGTGGCAAGAGATTGGGGGACTCTCAGGTTACAAGTCAAATGTCACAAATATGGTGTTGACACAGGCTCAGAGAGCCATGAGCACAACATTCTTTAGAGCTCAACAGTGCACACTTGGGTCCAATACGCCAGATGAATATGCAGCAAAAGAGAAAATAAAAACCCGCTTACACAGAGGAAGAGGAATCTTCTCCATGTGTTCAATTTTTGTAATAAAATATTCCACATACAAAAGATTTAATATATAAGAGATAAAGAAGGTGAATAAACACCACATATCAATCAGCTAGAATAAGAAACAACATTGCCAATCCCTTTGAAGACCATATGCACATTTTGGTTTAATACTCTGAACTGAAAACTGAACACGATGCCTATACCTCACTTCATGTGCCACTGGCCAGAACTGCACTGCAAGCACATACTTCAACATGTCATTTCAAGGGTGACTGGATGTTTATGATTGCTTAGACAGGAGTTTTCAAACTTTTTTGGTCTCAGAACCCCTTTCCATTCTTAAAAATTATTGAGGATGCCAAAGAGCTTTTGTTAATGTGGATTATATCTATCCATCAGGACCATATTAGAAATTGAAACTAAGAAACTTTTTAAATATTTCATTTAAAATTACAATAATAAATCCAATACTTGTTAATGAACGCACATACACTTTTTAAGAAAAATATACTTTCCAAAGCAAAAAGTAATTAGTACTTTACTAGTAATCAGTGGAGAAGGCAACGGCAACCCACTCCAGTTCTCTTGCCTGGAGAATCCCATGGACAGAGGAGCCTGGTAGGCTGCAGTCCATGGGGTCGCTAAGAGTCGGACAGGACTGAGCGACTTCACTTTCACTTTTCATGCATTGGAGAAGGAAATGGCAACCCACTCCAGTATTCTTGCCTGGAGGACCCCAGGGACGGGGGAGCCTGGTAGGCTGCTGGCTATGGGGTCGCACAGAGTTGGACACGACTGAAGCGACTTAGCAGCAGCAACAGTAATCAGAACTTTACATTTTTGCAAATCTGTCTGGTTTAATAGAAGACAGCTGAATTCTCATTCTTGCTTCTGCATTCCAGTCGGTTCTAATATAATTTTGGGTGAAGTATATGAAGAAAATTTGACCTCAGAGAGATAAGTAGTTGGAAATGAGGGGAGTATTTTAATAGTCTTTTCAGATAATTTTGGATATTCTTATTTGCATGCTAAGTCACTCCAGTCGTGTCCAACTCTTTGTGACCCTATGGACTGGAGCCCACCAGGCTCCACTATCCATGGGATTTGCCAGGCAGGAATACTGGAGTGGATAGCCATGCCCTCCTCCAAGGGATTTTCCTAATTCAGGGATCAAAAACATCGCTAAGTCTCCTGGATTGCAGGTGGGTTCTTTACCACTAGTGCCACCTGGGAAGCCCCATTTTATTTGATATCATGCCAAAACCTAACAAATGATAGCTTCTTAAAAGTTAGTAGCAATGTGGAATCTAAAACTGCATCAATAAACTCTTCATATTCTGTGCCATTAAAAATCCACTGGGCTATCTTGTAATTGGAATAGTTTTTTTTTTTTTTAACCCATGAATTGTAGTTTTGTGACGTCACGCATTGGGCATTCAGAAAATATTGGGTCTAAATAGCACTAAATGTAGTGCTATTAAAATACGTCCATGTATTAGGTCTTCCACCTTTTAGGAAGTAGAACTTATTTCCCCCTTCTTAAGAATGGACTGTACACACGACTCACTTCCAAAGGATAGAATGTGGTAGAAATTACAGAATGTGACTTATGAGGATAGATCTTAAAAGACATTGATGCTTTTATCTTGCTCCCTTGATCTTGGGTCACTTGCTCTGGGGGAAGCTAGTTGCCATGTTGCGGGGATACTCAAAGTCCTATGGAAAGGTACATGGGGTGAAATACCTGGTCTCCTGCCAACAGCCATGTGAGCATACCATCCTGGAAGCAGATACTGTAGCTCCAGTCAGGCTCTCAGACGACTGCAGCCTCGAGAGACAGACATCTTGACTGCAACTGTAGGTGAGTGAAACCCAAGGTTCGAACCACCTACCTAAGTTACTCCCAAATTTTTGATCCACAGAAATCAAAAGATAATAAATTTTCTTGTTTTAAATCACTATGTTTTGGAGTAATCTGTTATTCAACAACAGATATCTAATATACTGAGCTTTGCAGATCTTCCAAATGTTGACACACGTTTCATTATTTGACATATTTTTGAAATCACATCCACTAACATCATCACCAAGCTCATCAGAAGAGCATGCAAAGCTGTCAAGATATTTACATGGTAATATGGGTTTCCCTGGGCTTCCCTGGCAGCTCAGCTGGTAAATAATCCCCCTGCAATACAGAAGATCGTGGTTTGATTCCTGGGTCAGGAAATTCCCCTGCAGAAGGGATAGGCTATCCACTCCAGTATTCTTGGGCTTCCCTGGTGGCTCAGATGGTAAAGAACCTGCCTGCAATGCGGGAGACCTAGGTTGGGAAGATTCCCTGGAGGAGGGCATGGCAACCCACTCCAATACTTTCCTGGAGAATCCCATGGACAGAGGAACTTGGGGGACTACAGTCCATGGGGTCGCAAAGAGTCAGACACAACTGAGAGATTAAGCACAGCACAGCATGGGTTTCCCTGGTGGCCCAGATGGTAAAGAATCCACATATAATGCAGGAGACCTGAGTTCGATCCCTGGGTGGGGAAGACCCCCTGGACAAGGGAATGGCTACCCACTTCAGTATACATGCCTAGAGAATTCCATGGCTAGAGGAAAGCCTGGAGAGGCTACAGTCCATGGGGTCACAGAGTCAGACAAGTGACTAAGCATGTGTGTGCACACATACACACACACCCACATGGCAGATATATTTTTCAAATTCTAATTTTTGCTTGAAAGGCCATATTTTATCATTGTCAACAATAATCTCAGTTGCTTCTCTTGAAGTGACAAGCTGACTTTTATTTTCTAGAAAATTTCTACTAAATACCCAAGTCCAAAAAAATCACTCTTGTCCAGTCATTCAAGTATAAGAGATGCTTTTTAAAAGAGAATCTAGTGCAGCTAGCAAATCAAACAAGCACAGAATTGCTTTTTGTTGAGCAAGTGACATTTATTACCACCTCCAGGGTAGGAGTCCCACTGCATGGAGGCTAGTAGTTGGTATAACAACATCTTCCACCAGAGTATCAGGCCCAGGGTGTCAACCTGCTCCATGGTTGCAGGTACTGGTGTTGCAAAAAGACACAATTTGCACGGGCAATGTGTGAACAATGCTTTACTCTTTACCAGTGAAGAGAAAGAGCAAGATCAGCTTCACTGATGACAGTCCCCATGGCCAGCAGATCTGTATGCACTTTTCTTGTGCTATAAGCAAAGGGCCCAATTCTCTCCCTGCTGCAAACAGATACAGCAGTAGTATTGGTTGGGTTTCACATGATGCACATGGTTAAGCAGAACAAAGAAGTACACATCCAGTCCAAAACAGGAAAAGATATTCCCAAACAAAGGGATATGCCCAGCCTAGACTGTGGGAGCTCCTTATATCTTTGTAAGGAAATGTTCTGGACCCACAGCACATTCTTATACAACAGTACAGGGGTTGAATGACTGAGCACGTAACTACCTTTCCTAACATGTTTTTCAAGATAAACATAGTTATCTTGAGATGCAGCAGACTTGCTTTATTATAGTTCCCATTCTGTCACACAGAATAACAAAAGGACACATACTCCAGGTTCAGAATTAAGTAAAAGGAACACTTTTTTACAACTTCATTAAGGACATTCTGGTAATAGAAGAAACAGGCCCCAAATGGAGTCTCTTGTGCTAAGCCCCAAGTCAGCAAACCAAGACTTAATACCTAACCTAAGAGCAGTTTCGGCCTCTCCCTGGAATGTGACCTTTAGCCAGTCAGTGTAAAATTTCATGAGCAGTAATGATGAGGTAATCCTGATAAACTCCTGTATTTCACCAAAGGAAGATGATCTTGCTTGAAACTCTGAAAAATGTGTTCATCTGCCTGTTTAGGATACATATAGTTCTGTCTTTTGAGACCTCTCACCCACTTTCACCTATATCCTAACCCTCCCGTTTTGCTTCAGTAGCTGTCAGTCACTCAAATGTCCTACAGTTCCTTCTTCGTCCATTCCTTTCCTTCAATTTTCTTCTTTTCCTCCAAATGGTCCAGACCCTCTTTCTCATTCCAGTCCTACCAACTGCGCCCATTTCTAGCCAGGATGCTCTAACTAGCTTCCGACAAGCAAGATGAAAATAGGCAGCAGGGGCCCAGATAAGGTGTTGCTGGGGTCTGAGGGAATGAAGCTGGGACTGGAGGGTCTGAGGAAGGGGGCTGACTTTGTACAGAATCCAAGCATTTAAGGATATGTGATGGACCGGCCCTATATACCCATAGGGCTGGGGCCACTGGAAACATCTTGGGAGCCGCAAAAGCAGGTCAGGATCCACAAATTTCTCCTTTTCATGCTACTGTCCACACCGTCCCCACAGTCCACAGCTTCGATTCCTGCAGCTACTGCTAGAAGAAGCAAAGTTGTGAGACCAACATGGGGAACCCTGTGGGTTATGCCCTTTATGGCCAGGTCTTCACCTCTTCCCAGTGCAAGACAGGCAATGCAGCATTGGGAATAAGCTTTACCCAAGACCAAGACCATTGGAAGGACTGATGCTGAAGCTGAAACTCCAATACTTTGGCCACCTGATGCGAAGAAGTGACTCCTTGCAAAAGACCCTGATGCTGGGAAAGATTGAAGGCAGGAGGAGAAGGGGGAGACAGGGGATAAGATGGTTGGATGGCATCATTGACTCGATGGACATGAGTTTGAGTGAGCTCCGGGAGTTAGTGATGGACAGGGAAGCCTGGCGTGCTGCAGTCCACGGGGTCGCAGAGTCGGACAAGACTGAGCGACGAACTGAACTGAAGACCATCGAGCCATCGGCCTCTAGTCCCAGGGACGTCCAGAGGTGGGGACAGAGAACGCAGCGGTGGGAGTGCACTGCGACTTTGGGTCTGGTCGTGCGCGCCAGAGGGAAAGCGGAATAACGCACTGAAAGGTTGTTGCCAGGCCTTCCCTCTGACGTCCCAGTTTCTGACTCACTGACGACCCCTGGAGGTAGACAATCCGTAAAACCTCTTCTACCCTCAGGCACTAACNGCCGGTTTAATAAATCCTCTTGCTGATTGCATCGAATTCGAGTCTTGGTGATCTGAGAAGCGACGCCTCCCGTGATTAGGCCGTTCGGGGCCTAACACACCCTACCACACCCATGCCCACTGTGACTCTCTAACCCTTCCTACCTTAATCTTCCCACCACCCTGGACTGATGTGAGAGAGAAATGGGGCTTGAATTTAGCTAAGGGTTTTTCCTGTCTGAATGTGTTTGCTGAGGATCTTCCCAGACTAATAGTTCTGAAGATATTTGTGTGTGCTAGATTCGTTGGAGAGTCCAGTGAAAGCTGTGACCCTTCTTCCAAGATAACACACCTCTTTGTATCCACACTATCTGGAAAACAAAGTTTAAACCCACCGTGGAGCCCTGGTTAAGGACCTCTGTAGAGGTAGATAAGAAGGTCAGTTTCCTGGTTGTCCCCTCTGGAGTTTTCAGGTGGCTCTAGAAGGGAGAAGAGTAGGCCCCTGAGTTCAAAGAGGAATCAGAGTATGAGGAAGGAGCAGTCTCTCCTCCCACCCAACTGTTACCGCTAGTGATGGAGCCAGGCCCTCCGTCTTGCCAGACCTCAGCTGGGCTGAGTCAGTCATAAACACTGAATGGTTAGTGGGAGAGTCAGCCAGGCAGGTAGTTCAAGCGTTGTTGTTGTTTACTTGCTAAGTCATGTCCGACTCTTTGTGACCCCATGGATGTGACCCCTAGCATGCCAGGCCTCCCTCTCCCTCGCTATCTCCCAAAGTTTGCCCAGGTTCACGTCCATTGACTCAGTGATGCTATACAACCAGCTCATCCTCTGTTGCCCCCTTCTCCTTTTGCCTCCAATCTTTCCCAGCTTCACGATCTTTCCCGATAAGTTGGCTGTTTGCATCAGGTGGCCAAAGTATGAAGCTGAAGCTCCAATACTTTGGCCACCTGATGCGAACAGTTTAAGCTTTCAGGTGTTTAATTATTTAGGCTTAGTAGTTCAGTTAGAAAGACAGTAGGTTGGGACTTCCCTGGTGGTCCAGAGGTTAAGAATCAGCCTGCCAATGCAAGGAACTGGAACTCAATCCCTGGTCCAGGGAGATCCCGCATGCTCCAGAGCAACTAAGCCCGTGTGCCTAGAGCGTTTGCTCTGCAACAAGAGAAGCCACCACAATGAGAAGCCCACTCACCACAACGAAGAGTAGCCTCTAGAGAAAGCCTGTGCCCAGCAACAAAGACCCAGAGCAGCAAAAAAAAAAAGACAGTAGGTCAATCAAATGATTTGTGACTTAGAAACTTAATCAGCCAACCAGCCAGTACTCAGGATTAATTTTTCAGATGGACAGTAGTCCATCAGGATCCATCATTTAGAAGGTCAATTTAATGGTCTGTCCATCAGGGATCCAGTTATGAGCCTGCCAAACAACTGGTTCATCAGTTAGATAAAAGGGCATTTGGGGTGAGACTATGGAGACAGAATGTCTCTTCTTGTTACATCTTGAAGACAGTGTAGGTAGGTGGAGAGAAGAGTTGACTCCTAGGCCACAAGAGGGAGCTTCAGCTTGCTGGAAAAGAGGCCTCATCTGTGCATGCATACGTGCTAACTGGCTTCTCAGTTGACCATTTGCAGGGAAAAGAGGAAAAACTGCTGAACAAGGGGCAGGCTGAGTTGCCACTAGAGGGCAGTGTGGCATCCTGTCACTGGCACAAGCAGCTTTGCATTTGTGGGAGCCCCAGTCTCTGACCAGCTTCTGAAGAAAGGGTCCTGAAAGGATTTATCATTTGGGGAGTGCCTAACTAAGACACACTCGGCTCCATGCTGGAAGAAAGCAGCTAGCTGCCCACCAGAAGGACTTGCCTTTCCTGGGCCCTGGGGAGGAGGGAGGTTGGAGGATGCCTCACTGGTAGGGCCCAGGAACAGGGAAAGGTGCAGCTCCCTAAAGCAGAGGCACGGAGGGCAAGAAGTCCTCTGTTGAGATGCACATCACTTCCTGGGCTGCTTTGCCTTCTGTGCCTCTTGGGGCCACAGAGGGGCCAGACCCATGGCCTCAGCCTCCAGACTCCCATTCCTTTGCTGAACTTTGGTCAGCTGCTGCTTCTGCAGTGGACAGCAACTCTTAACTCAAGCAGGAAGCTGGGGATTAGACAGAGATGATGAAGGAAACGAGGAAAGGATGAGCAATGAGCTTTATCTCCCTTGGGAAATCATTGAGATGTTTATAATAAGGTGTCACTTTGTGCTTTTTATCAAAGTACACATGCAGGACTCAGAAGAATTGTTACTTTTTCCCCTAAAGGTAAGTGCATGAGCCTGGGGAACTGTACCTCCCAGTTATGCCTAGAGTATAACGCTGTGCCTCCAGGTGGCTTCCTGGCTTAAAAAAAGGGGCGGGGACATAGTCTACTTCTGGCTGGTTTTGGTAACTCAGCACAATTAAAAGAAAGAGTAAGTGGGGGCAGTAGTGGAGGCTTCATTGTGGGAATGACCCACGCTGCCCAGGGCTTTACCTGTGGGAGGTGTCATCCTGGTTTACAGATGAGGAACACGATGCCTGAGGCCTTATACCTGGGAAGTGATACAGAACTGGTCTTGAACTCTGTGTGGCTCAATGGTAAAGAATCCACTTGCCAACACAGGAGACGTAGGTTCATTCCCTGGGTCAAGAAGATCCCCTGGAGGAGGAAATGGCAACCCACTTCAGTATTCTTGCCTGGGAAATCCCAGGNGAACTGGTCTTGAACTCTGTGTGGCTCAATGGTAAAGAATCCACTTGCCAACACAGGAGACGTAGGTTCATTCCCTGGGTCAAGAAGATCCCCTGGAGGAGGAAATGGCAACCCACTTCAGTATTCTTGCCTGGGAAATCCCAGGGACAGAAGAGTCTGATGGGCTACAGTCCATGGAGTCACAAAGAATCAGACACGACTGAGCAACTGAGCATGCACGGACAGGTCAGGGGACACAGGCAGGAAAGGGAGGGTGAAGGGCTGGAGGTTGCTACGTCCTGAGGAAGTTTCTAGCGGGGCTCTGGACATATGTTTTAATTTCATTCAGTTTTAATGAAAAAATTGAAATATGTCTCACCAGTTGTCTTATGCCAGTCCAGAAGAACCGCATCTCATTTCTGGTAGCTTTCCCTGGCCGGTGTCTACTATATGAACACACAGCTCTAAATATCACCATTTGAAGATATCTTTGATTAAAATGTTTACTTCAGGGTTTCCCTGGCGGCTCAGTGGTAAAGAATTCGCCTGCCATTGCAGGAGACATGGGTTTGATCCCTGATCTGAGAAGACTCCACATGCCGGGGGGCAGCCAAGCCCGTGTGCTTCAACTATTCAGCCTGTGCTGTAGAGCCTGGAACTGCAACTACTGAGTCCATGCGCCACAACTCCTGAAGCTCAAGTGCCCTGGAGCCTGTGCTCTGCAGAGGCCACTGCAGTGAGGAGCCTGCACACCGCAGCGAGGGGCCCACGCAGCAGCAGAGATCTAGCTCAGCCAGAAATAGGTGCTAAAGTTATTTTAAAAAATGTTTACTTTGGACAGTCAGGAAAAGCTGGATATGCATCCTGAATCAACACAATGATACAGGCTATTCAATCCTGCCAACTACTTTCAGAGCTGGTCGTTTTGTTGTGGAAAGATTAAATTGATAAGCTCATCAGTTGACTAATGCTTTTATAAAGCTACCTGGCTGTCAAAATGCTAAAATGTTTGTACCAGGAATACTATATAAATATTCTTTTAGTAAAATCTCGAAAAGAAAAAAGGAAATCACTTTAAAAATATTAAAAAGTATGTCTCATCTATATCATGAAATCATGAAATATTATTCTATGGCTATAAAAGATCTGTCTTTCCTTCTTTCTCTTTCTTCCTTTCCCCCACCTCTCCTCTCAAAGTGGAAATCTCTAAGACATTCTGTTAAGGGAAACAAGTTAATGAGAAATATGTCTAAGACATACTGTTAAAGGAAACAAAATATATTTTGAAGGAAGGAAGTCACAGGACAATGTAAGTTGAATAATCTTGTTTCTATTTAAAAATTATACATATATTTGTATCTGCAAATTAAATTTCTGGAAGAATATTTTTCAAGCAGTTCATCATGTTCTCTCTGGAGGTAGGATTAGAGAACTTCACCTTTGAAGTTCTCTTCAGTATTGTTTGACTGTTTTCCAATGTGCATGTATTAATTTTAATCATGAAAACAAAAAAGCTGATTATGCAGTGTGCACACCCACACTTGCCATAATCTAAGTCATTGAGACCATTGCTCTGAAACCAAGGACAAACTCCAGCACGCTCAGCTGGGTGCTCAGTGTTTGTTTATAGAAATGAAATGTGTCAGAACTAGATACTGAGGAGGATAGTTTAATGCCATGCATACCCAATGTCTTGGAGAAGGCAATGGCACCCCACTCCAGTACTCTTGCCTGGAAAATCCCATGGACGGAGAAGCCTGGAAGGCTGGAGTCCATGGGGTCGCTGAGGGTCGGACATGACTGAGCGACTTCACTTTCACGCATTGGAGAAGGAAATGGCAACCCACTCCAGTGTTCTTGCCTGGAGAATCCCAGGGACGGGGGAACCTGGTGGGCTGCCGTCTATGGGGTTGCACAGAGTTGGACATGACTGAAGTGACTTAGCAGCAGCAGCAGCATACCCAATGTCTTAGGAGGCAAAACCTCTGCACTTTTAATATTGGCTCTTATGCAAAATATCCACTGTTACCAAAACAGATGTTGCAAAATTCATTTTTAAAATATCTTCTGATTCACCTTTACTTTAAAATCTTCAAGCTGTGTTTAGCAGTTTTGATTCAGATAGATTGCAAGTGAGAACAAAAAAAAAAAACTTGCATAGGCTTTAAATATTCAAAAGACAACACACAGCAAGGAGATCAAACCAGTCAATCCTAAAGGAAATCAACCCTGAGTATTTATTGAAGGACTGATGCTGAAGCTGAAGCTCCAATACTTTGGCCACCTGATAAGAGCCGACTTACTGGAAAAGACCCTGATGCTGAGAAAGATTGAGGGGAGAAGGAGGAGACAACAGAGAGTGAGATGGTCGGATGGCATCACCAACTCCAGGGACATGAGGTTGAGCAAACTCTGGGAGATAGTGAAGGACAGGGAAGCCTGGCATGCCACAGTCCATGGGGTCACAAAGAGTTGAACACGACTTACTGACTGAACAACATACGATTTTCAGCAATAAAAGACTTGGAGATAAACTGTCACCCGTCCAAGGTCACCAGCTGTGACACACCCTTGACCACCAAGTCCTGCCGCTGCTGTCAGAGAAGGAAGCTGTAGCCCCGCTGTGGCCCAGGGCAGGACTCTGTCCCTTCCAGTCACCCTAGCAGGCCTGGCTTGGCCTGTTGCTGGTCACACTGGGCCTCCCTTCCCCATGTGCACTGTAGAGTTTTCTACTTTAAAATGCTTTTATTTATTAAAAGATAAAACAAANAAAAAAAAAAACTTGCATAGGCTTTAAATATTCAAAAGACAACACACAGCAAGGAGATCAAACCAGTCAATCCTAAAGGAAATCAACCTTGAGTATTTATTGAAGGACTGATGCTGAAGCTGAAGCTCCAATACTTTGGCCACCTGATAAGAGCCGACTTACTGGAAAAGACCCTGATGCTGAGAAAGATTGAGGGGAGGAGGAGGAGACAACAGAGAGTGAGATGGTTGGATGGCATCACCAACTCCAGGGACATGAGGTTGAGCAAACTCTGGGAGATAGTGAAGGACAGGGAAGCCTGGCATGCCACAGTCCATGGGGTCACAAAGAGTTGAACACGACTTACTGACTGAACAACATACGATTTTCAGCAATAAAAGACTTGGAGATAAACTGTCACCCGTCCAAGGTCACCAGCTGTGACACACCCTTGACCACCAAGTCCTGCCGCTGCTGTCAGAGAAGGAAGCTGTAGCCCCGCTGTGGCCCAGGGCAGGACTCTGTCCCTTCCAGTCACCCTAGCAGGCCTGGCTTGGCCTGTTGCTGGTCACACTGGGCCTCCCTTCCCCATGTGCACTGTAGAGTTTTCTACTTTAAAATGCTTTTATTTATTAAAAGATAAAACAAAACTCACTTGAAAAGAAACAGTGACTTATAGGTACAAACCATGAGTTACATGTATGAGTATTCTTCAAAAATTTATTAATAGAAACAGATGTATTCAAATGAGACACTGGACAAAAACAGACAAAAAAGGCTGGAATGGCAACGACATTGGAGAATCTCACTTTACATTTCTTTGCACAGAACTAGCACCATTTTAGGCAGAAATCACAGATTTAATTATAATTGCTTCTAATATATAAAATACCTTATAAATATTATTTAACTAGTAACAAAGTTCTTCCAAAAACTTATTTAAAAATCAATTTGAATTTACCATTTGAAACTGACGAAAATGGTTTAAAAATCGATCCAATTCTACTGCTTGTCAAAGGGAATGAGCCATCATTAGTTTTATTGGGAGAAAGTGCCTGAATTCAGCTTCTAGTTCCCTTCTAACCACAGTACAGTACAGTACAGATACAGTAAATTGAATATTTCATAGGAATAAGAGCACATCTAAAACTGGTCTTAGAAAATATTTTCCTAGACTATAAAAATACTAAATGGAATACAAAAATTTCAGCATGTACAGCAAATAGACTACAGCAGACAAATACTGAAGACATATTCGAAACTATCTTATACCACAATCATCGTGAACATCAAGTATTATTCTAATTATTTTTTTATGATTCATTCTGGTTCAATGTTTGTTTCCCCTCAAGTTTTGTTAATGTCAGATACAGACCAGATTCTGTGTTTCTAGCAGAAGTCACTGGAGGCACCACTGAATAATTCTGGGTATTCAACTGGTTCTCTCAAAAAGTGCTGAAAGTGCAATTGTAGTACAGCCTGGTTCTTAGAATGGGGGTCAGCANTTCTGGTTCAATGTTTGTTTCCCCTCAAGTTTTGTTAATGTCAGATACAGACCAGATTCTGTGTTTCTAGCAGAAGTCACTGGAGGCACCACTGAATAATTCTGGGTATTCAACTGGTTCTCTCAAAAAGTGCTGAAAGTGCAATTGTAGTACAGCCTGGTTCTTAGAATGGGGGTCAGCAAACTACAGCCCTCAGGCCACAGCTGGCCCACTGCCTCTTTTGTGTGGCCTTTGACAGCCACCTCTAGCTCATCCATGGGTCATCTGTGGTTGCCTTCATGTTACAAGAGCAGTGTCGAGCAGCTGTGACAGGTGCTATAGGTGGCCTTTTGGTCCAGTCTATAATATTTGCTATCTGGCTCTTTATGGAAAAAGGCTGCCCACACCTGTTTTAAATGAATCACTTCAGGAAACCATTCACTGAACAAGGACAAGGTGAGGTTGTCCCAGATGAAGAGGAGGTTTGGCTGACATTTGCTGATTCCATCACACAGTACCAAGGCAGATCAAAAGAATACACATTTGAATTGGCAACTTTGGGCACTGAAATATAATTCTGGCATCCAAGTAAAGTCTAGCTGGAATAAAGTACCTTCCTTTCTCTGTGAACTGACCACTATGTCTCAAGTTACTCATGTACCCAATCAGAGTAACATACTCCCTGTTCACCCCCAAATCCGCGTGGGCCCCAACCATGATTTCTGGCCTTTACAAACCACCTTGTAACTTCAGCAGCTGACAGAACTAGAAGTGGACCTTCCCCATCCTTTTGAATTGGCATAGATTCTCAGCGCTGCATCGTGTACCTTTTAGAATCCTTCCCTGTGACATGCTTCATAATAATTGGTACTACCGCCACCCAGGGCCACAAACATGTCCTTTTTGATGAAGCGGACTAAATTTTCGAGGGGACACATGGGCTTGGATGACCGCCTGTGGTGGTCCTGGCAGAATGACGTGTAGAACGTGATGTCAACCCCGTCATAGAGGATCCGGACGGAGTGCTCGCGGGGTTTCTCCCTGTCCTGCCAGAGCTCAAAGACCAGCCTGGCCGCAAACCGTGGGAATCTGGCTCCTGTAAGGCCCAAGGCACTGAGAATCGGGGCCAGAGTGACATCATGAGCAGAGTAGAGAGTGAAGAGCCCTTCCTTCTTGCCCTCTGCTGTCTGCTGCATGCGGCTGACAGTTTGGTTCAGGATGGGGTGGGCGCCCAGGAGCGCGTACCCCAGGTACAGCTTCTTCTCCTGCCTCTCTCTCTCATCCTCTATCTGATGCGTCTTGATCACCTTGAAGTGGTCCATGGTGATGCAGCCATTCTTGGTGCAGGGGAAGCTGACATTGTGGCAGAAGAGGCAGAGCAGGGAGTCTACGGGGTTGGCAGCCCGGAGCTGCTTGGTGGGGATGTCCACAATCCGGGCCATCTCCTCGTAGGTCCTTTCCAGCTGCCTGTTGCTCAAACGTAATAGGTACTGCCGACGCTGCTCCTTCTCTAGGTACTGGTTCCTCAGGGGGCAATAGCAGTTCCCAGAGCAGAACAGAGCACTGGGCTGGTGCCGGAAATAAACCTTCTTCCAGTCAAAGTCTGGCAGAAAGCCATAGAGCAGAGCCAGCCCACTCTGCAGCGTCCGGCTCTTGCCGGTAGTCTCTAAGTGAAGCTGCTCTGCAGCCCAGTCACTCGGCAGGAGCTTGTGTTTCTTCAGGTAGACGTCCCTCAGCAGCTGGCCATTCTGCAGGTGCTGCACGACCCCTGAAACACAAGAGCGCCACACGCTTGCCTCACTACCAGCTCAGTGAAAGCGGCAGCCAGGGGAGCTGAGGCTCGCCCCGTGCTGGAAGGCTTCAGACGCTGTAGGGTTACATCCTTGCGCCTGGCCCTCACTGCAAGGGACCCTCCAGAAAGGGCTCCCGCCAGCATGAGAAGGGGTTACGCACAAAGGGATGAGCAGAGTGGGGCCCTGTCCTCTGGACCCACGCCTTTCCAGGGAGAACAGGGACCATCTGTCTGCCTCGACCCCTCCTCTGGAAGAGGGTTGTGACTGGTGGGGCTCAGAGGTAAGACCAGCCTGCTGGTGGAGGTGCAGGAGGTAACGGGGCCTAAGGAGAGCTTTCTCCCTCCTGCCCAGGGACACATCATTCCTCAGAGGGCCTGCGAGCTCACAGAAATCAGTCAGGCCGGGAGGACAAGTCAAATCCTGGCTGCCCAGTTCCCTTCTTCATGCCATACTCCCTGTTCTCCCAGCCCAAGGCTCTCTGCTCACCTTCTGGGTCCATTCTGCCCAGTCCTGCCCTTTACCTGCCCATGAGCAAGGATACTTTCCCTGCACAGGTATGGAATGATCTCCCAGGTACCTAGATGGAATATTGGGGGGGGAAAAAAGACAGCAAATTGCAGAGCAGCCTGTTTACCGTGCTCCTTTTAAATTAAAATGAGGGGAAAAATAAGAACGTTATGTAGACAGCTGCCTGTGTTTTGTATAAAGAAACTTTGGAAAGGCGCACGACGGTTATCTGGGGATGACAGGGGCACAGAGATGGGGGCTGGTGATAGAACATGGGTAGCAGCATGAGTTTTAAGTTTCCCTTTAGTGGTTACAGTTTTGAACGACACACAGGAACTATGCCACAGTACAATTAAATAAAAACCAAAAGCAAACACTGAAGAAGCCTTATCTTCAAGTAGGAGAAGGCAATCCAAGATAAGAGCAAGCTCACTCTCCAGCCAACAGGATGTTGGGATGGCCTTTCAGTGTGGGATCTGAGTTCCCTGAGAGTGTAAACCACGGGCAGGCCCTGTGACCAGTGACGCCACTTATTCAGATGCCTGACTGGTCTGAAAAGCCCAACCACAAAGACAAGACCACTTCCGGCTGAAATGTGTGGGACAGAGGGAACAGGGTTGGCCCAGGAGGGGGAACAGCTCAGGGGAGAAGAAAAACATGAAGGCTATCTAGATCCTATCTGAATGAAAAGTATTGAGAGCAAAGTCCCCTCAGAGATCTGAGCTGGGACAGGTCTTAGCATTTCCAAGTGACTTGCACAAAGGGGCCAACACCCAGAATCTGTGTCTGGCCCCCAGTTCCTTCTGGGCCTACCCTGCATTCTGAGGCTGGCTACGTTTACCGTGCACCAGACCTTTCTCCTTTAATCCTCACAAAAACCCAACAAAGAAAGCAGAAGGAAACTGAGGCCCAAGCCATTCACAGTTAAGATGTGGCAGAGCCAGAACTCTAGCTCCCACGTGTGCTCTTAGTCCTGGCTCACATCACCTCCTCCCGACATGTTCATGCCGAAATATTACCCATTCGGGGTGTCTCCTCTCCAAACACAACTTGCATCTTCACAACCTGGCTCCTGGTCTTCTCTTTCTCCTGCCAGTGAAATCCTCATCCTGATTCCAATACTATAATTCCTTTTCTGTCCTCCTCTTTCTCCCCCAGGTGGAATTAATCATTCCCTCCTGTTCACACAGGCTGCTGGACTTCTGAGGCATTCGCTGAGCCTAGCATGTGCTAGAACTGTGCTCAGCGCCTTACACATACTGTCAAATGCAACTTGCCACCAGCTCTGTCGGGAATATGATGGAGAAGGCAATGGCAACCCACTCCAGTACTCTTGCCGGGAAGGTCCCACGGATGGAGGAGCCTGGTAGGCTGTAGTCCACGGGATCACTAGGAGTTGGACACGACTTCACTTTCACTTTTCACTTTCATGCATGGGAGAAGGAAATGGCAACCCAATCCAGTATTCTTGCCTGGAGAAGCCTAGGGACGGGAGAGTTGGGTGGGCTGCTGTCTATGGGGTCGCACAGAGTCGGACATGACTGAAGCGACTTAGCAGCAGCAGCCACTTCATAGGCCTGTTTACTCCAAAGCCTGTGTTTATTCTGTAAGAACCTGCAGCTTGCAGCAGCACCCTCAGGGGCTTCCGTGCGCTGTGCCATCCAGCTGCCCTCCTCCCCTACCCATGGCAGCTGCTAAAGCACCTGGGACAGGGTAGACACTAATATCGACTGCATCTTACATGGTTCCTGTGAGGTCCCCTAAGTGTGCCACTTATAAATGATTATTCTAACAGCGATGCAAAATTTCAAATAGATAAAAATGACCATTAAAAGAGACCAAGGGAATAGGAGCAAACTACCACAGATAAGATTTCTAGGGCAAGGCTAATTTGAAAAACACTGATGATAACAGGTCAGTTGGAAAGAAAGTCGGGAATGAATAAACTACTTGATGCAATTACCCTGACCTCCCAGCCGGCTGATGGACACTGACCCTCAAGGACACCATAAGATTCTCTCAAGAACATGAACATGTAAGTTCATCTCTACATGTGGTCAGGACTGTCTCCATCGACAGACAGCAAAACCGTAACAGCAGGGACAGACAGCTTTTCTATTGCTGGGACCAGTCTCTGGAGGCCTAGTCATATTTTTGCCCTTAGAGTCTGTGAGTCATCCTCAGTCTTTATAATAAATGCCCTTTTTTGGGGGTGGGGGGAGGCTTGAGTTGGTTTGTTACTCACCACCAGTGGTTCTCAGCAAGCATAGTTCTGCCCTTAGGGAGGGTTTGGGTTGTCACAGTAACACGGGGAGGAACACTGCTGACCCCTTGCAGGTGGGGGCCAAGGGCTGGACAGTCTTCACAAGGAACTGTTCTCTGTTCCGAATAACTTCTGAATGTACAAGACATTCCCATATGTGAAAATCCTTCAAGTTTTAATACTTTAATCCTTGAAGTTTTAACACTTCAATTTCAGAACTTTTTTTGTGTGTGTCTACAGACATAAAACCATTTTTGCACAACATTAACATCTACTGAATTTTCCAGAAATAAATTAAGGGACATCTGTCGTTTGTTTTGATCACATTTGTCAAATAAATCACGTCCTGATACACGGGGTATTAAGTCATCAGTGCACATCCTTTGATGAGTCTGCATCTGTAGCTGTCACCACACCCATCTACACTTATGTGCAAGCAATCAATTATTTCATTCTCTTTTCTAACCAAGGTGTGCTCAAACATTTATACTGAGCTGTATACAATTACATAAAACATAATTTCCTTTTGTTTCTACTTCATATTACAGGTAGGATACCTGATATAACTGTTTTGTAAAATTATGTATATAGAACGGTTATATTTGAATTTCACTTTGGGATAGTTCAGGGAGCACCACAAAATACTTGTTAATAAAAGGGGGCTCTGGTTCTGGTAGGAGAAGGACTCCTATTTTTATTTATTTGTTTTTTAAATATTCATTCATTTGGCTGCTCCGGGTCTTAGTTGCAGCATACGAGATCTTCAGTGTGGCATGTGGGACAGAGTTCCCTGTCCAGGGACTTATCCCGGGCCCCCTGCATTGGGAGCACAGAGTCTTAGCCATGGACCACAAGGGAAATCCCAGGACTCCTCTTTTAAACTAATGCAGAGCTTGCGCGTGTGGAACTAATTAGCAAAAGCTTTTGACAAAACTCCTTATTCAAGGCTAGTCCTCCAGAGCCTTCATCTTGCCCTACTTGGTCACTTACTATCATTCTCCCCAATAATAATAGTTTTCAAAACATGGGGAAACCAATGGGGTTTGATGGACCGTCTTTCCATCTAAGCTGAGGTCCTAAGATGCTGGTGGATCAAGAAACAGAATATGGCCTATAGGTCATCCTGATTCCTCCAGAAAGACCAGTGACCACACAAAGGTCCTCTGAGGTCTCAGACTGAAGAAGTAGAAAGCTGGAAGCTCTCGGGGGCACCAGTTCTTTCTCGTCCCAACCCACAGTTAACTCACCAACCTAGGCTGACAGTGTACTGGCTGCACAATAGAATGAACAGGGCTGCAGAGGGAGAGATGGCTTTTGTGAGGAACACACTTGCAGGCTCCATGTGTGGTGGGGCTCTACCATATGCATGTCCCTCAGATCTGGGGCATTAAAACCTTTTAGCTGTTTTGTCTTAAGTATCTAAGAACATGAGACTGGTTACATACATCATGGCCTATCCATAGCGGAAGAATATGCAGCTATCAGAAATTATGTTGTTGATGAACACTTATTGGTAGGGAAAGACTGTCCCAATATATTATTAAGTGAAAAAGTGGGCTACAAAATAGTGCTCAGGAAGATACAACTTGTGAGAATGAGTGTATGTGTGCATACCCATGACTGCATACAGATATGAACACTAAAGGTTATTAATTTCTTTGGTGAGAATATGAGTGCTTTAGATTCGTCTTCCTTTTGCTTAATTGTCATTCCTACTTTTTCTTCCATGAATATATATATGTTTAATAATAAGAGAAAAGGCTATTTTTAATATTTAGAAATCAGATGGGACTTCCCTGGTTGGAGCAGTGGATAGGAATCCACCTGCCAAAGCAGGGGACATGGGTTTGATCCTTGTTTGATCCGGGAAGATCCCACATGCCTTAGATCAGCTAAGCCTGTGCTCCACGACTACTGAGCGCACAGCTGAGAAAAGTCACTGAAATGACAAGCCAGTGCAGGGCAACGAAGAGTAGCCCCCACCTGTTGCAACTAGAGAAGGCCTGCACACAGCAATCACCCAGTGCAACCAAAATAATAAATATATTTTAAAAAGAAATGTTTAATGAGATACCTTGGTGGGCTCACAGCTGCTTCAGGTACTAGTGCTGACTCATCCCCGCGCCCAGTGTCTCACCCGAGGCCCCGCTGCATGCGTCCACCACACACGGGAGTGGGTGGAAGAAAGTGGAAGAATGGTCAATGTACTTACCTGTCTGCGTGAGCTCTCCCATCTCACACAGCTGGTGACTGGAGTAAAGAGGCAGTGAGTGCAAGGGGCTTTCGAAAGAGGCTCCAGGTCCTTTTGACATGTGATTCACAAAAGCCTCCAGTTTAGAGTGATACGGCTTCCTAAAGAAACAACCCAGAGAGTTAGCGGTCAATGTGCTCTGAAAAAGTCCACAACGATTTGCAACAAGCAGTATCCCGAGTGAGCCATGCCCTTTCTCGCCTGCAATAATAGTACATTCCAATCTCATGATTACTCGCCTGCTGACACCTACATATAAAACCCCCACTCCGCGAGGCCAGCCTGAGCCCCTGCCATCTCCGAGTGCCCATCCTTCTCAAGCCCTGTGGTGGTTAGCGCTGACCTCACGCGCTCTGTTCCCCAGCCCGTACCACTCCTGTCTCCCCCTCCAGGAGGCCCCTTACCAGGCAGCCAAGCCTCGGTTGGCGGTCGTCCTCGACTTCTCCCTCCCCTGCCCTCGCCCGCGTGCCCTCCTGGGCTGCTCTGCTCCTCTCTCCTATCCCTGCATCCCTGAGTAGGTTTTGGCTCAGGGAGCTTTTGTCTAGATGGTGTGGGCTCCTCCTTGACCTTCCTGCAGCGTAAGCTTGCCTTCTTCACAGACAGTGAGGTCAACCCAGGAGGCAGTCCTGTCGCCGCTCCCCCACGGCACCAGCTTTCCAAGGAGCCCCATGCAGCCATTAGCCTACTCTGGCCCGGCCTGACTCAGGCCCAGGGCTCCCCAGCGCTGTTCTCTGGCTACACATAGCATCTGCCTTCTGCACCCACACTTGCTCTTGCACCCTTCCAAGACTTTCCACTTGCTACCTCTTCCTCCTAGAAAAGGCAACCCAGCTTTCACTGGGGTAACCTTTAATCCTTAACTTACGTGGCCTCTGGAAAATCTCTTGTGAAGAAAATTACCTGATCAGGATAACCCATAACTCTACAGCTCACTATGCATTTTGCACACATGGTATCTCACTGCATGTGGGGTGATAATGAAGAGTGGGAAAAAAAAAAAAACCAGGTTATTTATGAGATCTTATGAAATTTATGATATTATTTAGATTTCTGCCATGAAGTCACATGTGGTAAATCAAGATTTATCAGTCTCATCACAAATACACAATTTCCCTGAATAATGAAATGACCTATGAATATATACATACATTTTCTCTGAATAATGAGATGACCTATGAGTATACACACCTTTCCCTTGAATAATGAAATGGCCTTTGACTGTTTATACATTGTCCAGCTGAACAGAGGTGGACAGATAGAGTAGTTCCCAACTAAACTAAAGCAGCATGAAAAGAAGCAAAGATAAATTGTTTAATGGCAGACCCCTGCTGTCTGAAAACCTAATTAACTTTGGCAATGCTTTTACAATGGCTGCCAAAATGGGTTTATTATCTTTCGAAAACATAAAGCTAAAAAAAAAAAACCATTACAAAAATATGTTTTAGAGAATGCTAATCCTGACATACAGTATATAGTCTAATAAATCACCCTGTATTGCTACAAGACATTATGGCTTTCCATAAAAACAGAGGATGTTATTTTCCCTGAGGCTGAAACACATATATATTTGCAAACTGGGAAATAAAATGTCCAGACTGATAATGAGGCTGCCGAAACGAATCCACATAAACAAAAGCTATCTATCAACAGGAGTCAAATATTTTGCTCCAGGCCATTCTTTCAGGTTGGTGATGTTTGAGGATCCAAGAAAGCTTTGCTACCAATTTTAGAAATAAAATTTCCCCACTGAAAGTGTTTGCTGGGAGGTCCCAAGTTTTCAGGGAATCTGATTGTTTAATGATGCATTAGTATCTAAATGTATTCATGGAAACCTGTTTTTGATATGGAAAAATGACAATTCATGAAAGAAAAACTTCACTTATGGATAATATAACAAAAGACTGAGTCTTTTAATTAGGAAGAGGACCAGGTAACCTGAGTCCTTGGGCCTGTCCTGGATCTGAATGATCAGGTCCTGAGGCAGGAGATATATGGGCCCCAGACTGAGCAGCTGGAATTTGTCTTCTGAGGACAGATATTTCAAGATAAAGATAATGGCAAGAGCAAGAGGAAGTGGAGTCCTGCTTGGATAAAAGATAAAGAGACCACATATTTCTCTTTCTTGAGGTCAGAGACCTCCAAACTATGCATGCAAAGAAAGGATCCTTAGGAGAGGGGGTGCTAGACCATAATATGTTCTGTCAACTTCCCTGAGACCTGTGCACTGCAATCTATCCTGGCTAAAAGATGGATGTGTACACATGGGAGGGCCTTTAGCCAGAGCAATTATGGACTTAAAGCCAGACAAAGCAAGATGACTGGCTAGAGGAAACCCAGAAGAACTACCTCCAAAAGCACAGGACTCTGTCTGTCTCTCTGAGCCAGCCCATGCTTCCTCTGCACATATATTCTCTCTTAATAAACATTTTAGTTGTCTCACTACTTTTCATCTCTGCTGAATTCTTTCTTCAAAGCAGACAAGAACAGCAGCCTAGGTTCAAATCCTGGTAGGGGAACTTAGATTCCTGCTTCAAGCCATCACAGCCGAGGCCACCCCACAGCCTCTCAAGATCAGCTCATATACTGCTTCATCCCTGGAGTGAGAGGGTCCCTAGCACACAGTAGAGACCTCAAAAACACATGTAAATGAATTCAACTGGGAAGTGCCCCACACTTAGATGCTTCAGGAAAAGTCCAAGCCTTCTATAATCTGTTGCAATGAATATAGAAAGTTCCCACAGTTTATGAAAATATACAGATTTCGATGGAAATATTAAAAATAAAGGCAGTTGTAAGTGAGCCTTACTTATAGGACAGACTCCCTTTGGTCAAATTTTAGTCTCCTCTGAACCTTCGTCCCAACAAGGCCTTGATCTTTAGATTTATACCTGTCTTTGCATTGCCCATTTGTAGCAAAAATCCTGCTAAAGCCAGTTAGCCAGAATCTCGCACTCTTTTTTTTTTTTGCTGTGCTGGGTCTTTGTTGCTCTGCAGGCTTTTCTCTAGTTACAGCGTGAGGGCTTCTCTTTAAGGTGACATCTCTTGTTGCAGAGCACAGGCTCCAGGTACACCAGCTCAGCAGTTGTGGTGCATGGGCTTAGTTGCCCCGAGGCATGTGGGAGCTTAGTTCCCTGATCAGGGATCAAACCCATGTCTCCTGCATTGGCAGGTGGATTCTTTACCACTGGACCACTAGGAAAGCCCAGAATCTCCCACTCTTGGTATCTCATCACCTGATACCTGATCAAATTCCTCAACCCCAGTGGTATCTGGTCACCCTGCTCTGCTTTCATCAGGAATCCTGTGGGGCCAGTTAACTGGAACCCCTTCACCCTGATGTGTAACTCTCCCTCCACTGACCCCCACCCTGCTCCTTGGCTAAAAAGTCCCCCCTTGTCTATGCTCTATCTGGAACTGAGCTCAGTTCTATCCCTATTGTATTAACTCCTCAGTAAGATCTGTTTTTACTGCTTTATCTGTTCTTCAGCTCTGGTTTTTAACAGTTAGATACTAAAAACCATTCTCCACTTCTTGGGAACTTGGTTAGATTCCATTTTTGAGATCCTAGCGGTAAGTAGTCACATGACTAAGTATTTGCCAGTAAAATGGAAGGATGTATGCCAATCTGTGTTTAGGCTTTCAGATCATGGGTGTGCCCCCTTCACACTCTCTTCCTTCCCTCTGGCCACGATCCCTAGGGCAGCAATCCAGGTTCAGTCAAGTACACATCCCTAGGGTATGGTGGGAGCAACAACTTGGAAGGAACCTGGGGCCCTGAATGATCGAGTAAAGTAAAATTATACAACCTGGAATACTCATCTCAGACCTTCATGCAAGGGATAAACTTCTGTTATTTAAGGCAAGGCATTCCTGGCTCCCCTTTTTATTTTTTACAATAAGTCCCCTACATACGAATGAGTTCTATTCTGACAGCACATTCATAAGCCCAACAAAGTTAGCCTAAGAAGTCAACTAACACAATCAGCTATACAGTAGTGTACTTTAATAGGTTTATAATACTTTTTACACAAATAATACATGAAAACAAATGCAAAAAATAAAGACTTTTAATCTTACCATACAGTATCTTGAAAAGTAAGACAGTACCAGCTACATCACCACTGCTTTTACTCTTGATTCCAGACATCCTGGGCTTGAAATAAAGCTACTGTACTAACTCTATAGAGTACTGTAAAGTACACCAAAGCACGACCACATGTACAGGTTGCACACACATGACAATGTATGGCAGACATGTGAACTAACTTACACGGCTGGACATGCGAACATATGTTCATGTCTTCAAAACTTCGAGACTTAAAGGTTCATATGTAGAGGGCTTCCTGTATTTTTATTTTTTGGCCATGCTACACAGCTTGCAGGATCTTAGTGACCTGACCAGGGACCGAACCTGGGCCCATGGCAGAGAAAGCACTGAGTCCTAACCGCTGGCCATCAGAGAGTTCTCCTTGGTTCTCTTTATTATAACAGCATGCACAGAAATGACTGTATCTATGATGATGAATTTTTCTTCAGGAAACACCCATGTTATTGTATTTTCATTGGAAATCTACTTTCACACTGAAAATAGAAACAGCCAGCAGTGCTACCACCTTAAGCCTTCAAACTATTTGCTTCAGAGTTCTTAATTACATTTTATATACATTTTCACGCCTATTTATTATACAAAGCTCTAGACAGAAGCCCTGAGGCGAACCCACACATATATAAGAAAGTGTATTGTGCTTTAGCCATCATTTGAGCAATTACTGAGTTCTGCACAGACCAGTAAGACAAGCAGAGAGAGGTATAAGACCAGTGACACTGTTATTCAAAAAAGCAGTTCAAAAAAGCTTGCATGGCTGGAAACCAGAACAAGTTCATGCCACAGATTTTTACAGTTTATGCCAATTAAAGAATTTATTTTATATTATTAATAAAGTAAAATGCTAAAAAGATGAGCTTAATATACTTTTCTCAGTCTTTAGTTTTCTGGGCCTTTTTGCTCTATTTGATGTGATGACCCTCCCCATTCCCCCTTCCTGAAACTCTCCTTCCTCAGCTCTTCTAGCATCACTCTCTTACCTTCTTCCTGTTGGCAACTCCTCTAGCTCCTGCAGGGACCCCGCCTTCTCTCTGTGCTGTAATTGGCTGGTGCTCTCAGGGCTCTGGTTTTGGCCCGTTCCTCACCCCACAGCCTCTGTGTGTGATACCATTCAAGCCCACAGCTTCAGCTACCGTCTACATGCTGAACTCTCAAATCGACCTCCACCTCCCTGCAGGACAATGTTCCTGAGCCCCACAACTACTCATGAAGAGGCAGCTTCCACTATAAAGACTGAGAGTCACGGGAGGTGTCCTTGTAAAGGGAAACATCGAGGTGTCTGGCCCCTGCTGTTTCAGCTCGGTGCACCCCCACCAGCCAGCCCAGAAAGTCTCCTTCACCAGATGGGAGTAATGGGCGCACTTCAGAATGCTCTGCCTCAGAGGAGGCTATAAAATTAATAATTCGTGAAGATAAACTGGCACCTGGGAACGCAGCAGGCCCAGCTGGTGACCCAGATCCACAGTCCCAGGGGACGAAGAGTCCCAGAGTGGGTCCCCTTTGCTGGAACACCTCCTCACGCTTACGCTAAACGTGTGTTTATAATGACAAGTCAACATTTATTGTTATAAAAGATGGAATTCATTAAATGCCTTTAATTAATTAAACATGTATATTCTACCCACTCTCTAGAAAAGACTGAGAGTAGCTCCTAAAAATACAGAATGTGGACTGAAATAGGAGAACTAGGCCAGAAAGTCAAGACCAAAGGAAATGACGCAGAAGTGGCTGGGGCAGCTGGCTCCTGGGAACTGCGCCGCTCAGGCGGCAGCCGCAGAAGTGGCCTCGTCACGGGGTCCTGCCATTGCAGTGGCAGAATGAGGGGCCCTGGGGCCTGACCTGGCCTTGTGACCACAACCACGCAGAGAGGAGAAAAGGCCAGGCCTGGGAGATTCCAGGCTGCTGCAGTGAATGAAACACCGTTGCTCAAATTCTCAGCGGGGACCGGGTTCTGCGCTTTTCTGCATCACCACAGTTAGACCTCACCAGGATTTCACAGCCGTGGCTCAAATCTACTATGATGGACGCATGAGAGGTAATGATGACCTGTGATTCCTACTGGGCTCCTGAATTCATTCTGCAACCAACCCAGTCCAACAACCAGGCTCAGGCTGGTCACCAGTGATATAGAAACAGTAAGGCCCAATGCCCTGCAGAGCCAGTGGTGTGGGAGGGCAGAAACAAGGATGCTGGGAGGAGAGCCTGCTGGTAGGGAGGAGGCTAGCCTGCTGCCCAGTGGCCCTGCCAAATGGGCTTCTTCCCTGGGAACAGCCAGGTGGTCCCCAGAGCCCTCAGGGTGCCCAGAGGCCTTCCAGCACAGCTGACTGGCCTGGGGGCAGACCCACTGTCCCACCTGAGATTCTGAAGCCTAGCCAGAGAAAGGCGAGCAGAAGCTAAGAGCTGCCCACTGGAGCAGGGTACCTCCCACAAACCCTGTGAGGCTGATCTGCGTACAGCCAGCTCAGAGGCCCAGTGGCCCATCTGTCCCTGGGTTGTTCAAAGTCCTGTACAATTTCAAGACTGAGTCAGCTGTTAACACACTGAACCTCTGCTGTGCCGAAGGAGAGAAGCCACTTCCCCTAGCCACCCTCCCATCACCCTGGTTGCTCCAGCCCAGTAACTAAAGAGTTAACCCCCAGCACAGCAATGGCCTCTATCCCTGCCCTAAATGTAAGGCTAGTTAAGGTCTAGTCATTAAATATTTTGTTCTGAGGCCTTTTCTGTACATCCCTCTTTTCAGGTTGAGGGAGACAGTGGTGGTGCCTGATACAAGCAGAGAAGCTCTCCTAACGCAGTGGGAGAGGTTTCCTGGAAGGGGTGCCATCTCAGAGGGTCTCAGAGGAGCTATAGGAGGGGACCAGCAAGCCGAACCACAGGTGCAAAGGCCTGAAGGGTGAAGAGCCGGCAGGCAGTGGTGGGCAGCGGCAGAGAGTCCCAGCGGAAAGGCTGCACAGAGGGCTAGAGATGAGGAAGAAAGCCAATGACTGCACACAGGCTGGACTCCACCCAGGAGGTTTTCCAGGCTGTGGGACATCAGAACATGCATCCACGCTTGTTGAACACAGGGAAGACACAAATTCCTAGGCTTCGAGCTTTGTGACCTCCAGCAGGAAATGAAAGCCTAGAGTCATGTGGTATTTCATGATGCTTTTACATAAAATGGTTCACTTCATCTTCCCCGTGATATTAGAGAATAAGAAGGGTGAGATGCAAAGGGTTAGCCTGGAACCCCTGGGTTCACACTGCAGTCCACTGTGAATGGACAGCTCTGGCTGCTGGGAGGCAATGGTTGCACCAGGCTGGTACCCACAGCATTCCATCACCATAACATCTTCCCCACGGAGTACTTCCCCGTCTCCTCCCTTCATTCAGTAAACTCTGCCTGGGAGATAACGAGACCCCAACACACCTGCTGAGGCCTGGCCCATCGCTTTACTGCTAACGGGGCCTCTCACTTTAGAGCCATGCCATTTCCACATGCACACTTCTACTGTCTTTTCAAGTATTTTTCATCCTAAAGGCTGTCACCCAAGAGCAGGTTGTCTCTACTCCTGGGAAGAATGAAAAGCCTGACGTAATGCTTTCCCTGTAAATGACTTTGCAGCTGGTGATATTCAGCCTTCTCATCCCACTTACTCCTCACCCCAGCTCTGCATGGTCAGCATCATCATCCCCATTTCAGAAACAGAAGGCTGAAACCCAGAGAGAGTAAGGGACATACCTGCAGCCCTGAGTGGAACAGCCACGCCAGGGTCCGAGGACTCCTGGCCCAGTGCAGGGAGTGTCTCAACTGTTTCTTAAACTAAACAACAGCAAGGAGGGAGACTGTAGATAGCAGACTGGCCAGGGCTCAAACCTCAGTTTATCTGCTGTGTGGCCTCAGACAGGTGTCCTCACCTCTCTGGGCCCCTGTCCTCTCAACTGTGAAATGGGATTAACCTGCAGGATTGTTCTGAAGATCCAAATCCTGGCAAACAGTACTCACTGGATGTGAGCGGGCCACTCCCCAATCCTGTCATCCTGTTTTGAATAGTTTTCCAGTCACTCTTTTGATCTGAAAAGAGATTCTTTTCAATGACTTTTAAGAAAAGTGCAATTTACCTGTTAGCCACCAGAGTGCAGTCAATTTCCGGGCGCTTCGTTTTGGGAATGGCGTATAGTGGGTACCTGTCCCCGTGTCGAATGAACACATGCACAGAGACCAGCTTAAAATGATGTGGAGCATGGCCTGCGTGAGAAAAGCACATTGCCTGGTTGTCACTCAGGAACGGTCTACCCTTTCAGCTTGCAGAGGCCGGGAGGGGTGCCCATGGTGGAAGGGTGCCTTGCTGGGTTGGAGCAAGGGGGGCCCGCTGACTCCCTCACAAGGAAGGGCAGAGGAACCTAAGAAGGCTGCTTATGCCCCAGAGTCCCAGCACTCACAGGGAGGCTTTGGGGTGTGGCTGGGGGCTGGAGATCAGTGAAGTGGGGGCAAGACTGCTCAGGTAGCCTCACTCCCATCCACAGACTAGGGGGAGGCCCGTGGAAGTACTGCAAACCATGACTTCTGCTTTAAGTCTTTCTCTTGTGAAACAAGACTGGGCAGAAAGAGATAAATACTCAACATCTTCTTTGATATACTTTCAGAAAAGCAGAAGTCAACAGAGAAATCATATTTTCCTACACCTTTAATGCCAGACACTAGCGGGGTATGATGTGGGAGTCCTAAGCCCCGAGAGAGCCCACCTGGGAAAGGGTTGAGCTGAGGGTGACCCCCTAGAACCCTGCAGGGCCACCTTTCTGCTCACTCTCACTGAAATTCAGGATGACGGCAAACAACTGTGGAGGCCTTCTTATGTGCCTCATGCTGCTCAAAGCAGTTACTTACTTGTTCCAGCAGCCCTGTCTGTGAGTAGGGATGGCTTGTTATGCCCATTTTACAGATGAGGAAACTAAGACCTGGGAACTCATTCAAGGGCACAGCCCAGTGGCGACTGTAGGATTAGAGCCCCAGCTGTCTAGTTCCTTAGATGCTGCGTGAAGATGCTACCATGTCGGGCTGCACAGCCGGCCTACCTTCCATGCTGCGCTCAGCCACACCTGGAATGTTGCAGTACAAAAGGGCTTCATATACCGGGTCCATCACAGGGGGCTCCGTTGCCGGGTCAGGCATGATTCTCTTTCGATTCTTGCTGGTCACTCCATTCTTGGTTGCCAACACTGGGATCAGGTGGACTGCAGGGAAAGCAAAACATGTGATCAGGAAACATGTGATCACACAGGGCACATGCCAGCTAGAGGACCCCAGAGGGCAGCTAGATTTTCACCGGAATTCACCTCTTAGAATTAGGCTGGACTTCAATGCATCAATAGCAAAATGTCAGCTTCCCATTCAAGAACTCTTTAAAAAATTTTTTTTAATTTATTTTTTAATTGAAGGAAAACTGCTTGACAATGTTGTGCCATGTTCTGCCGTACAACAGCACAAATCAGGCATAATTATATATGTGTGCTGTGCTCATTTAGTCATGTCCAACTCTTTGCAACCTAGGGACTGTAGCCTGCCACGCTTCTCTGTCCATGGGATTCTCCAGGCAAGAATACTGGAGGGGGTTGCTGTGCCCTCCTCCAGGGGATCTTCCNTCTGCCGTACAACAGCACAAATCAGGCATAATTATATATGTGTGCTGTGCTCATTTAGTCATGTCCAACTCTTTGCAACCTAGGGACTGTAGCCTGCCACGCTTCTCTGTCCATGGGATTCTCCAGGCAAGAATACTGGAGGGGGTTGCTGTGCCCTCCTCCAGGGGATCTTCCCTACCTAGGAACTGAACCCATATCTCCGGTGTCTTCTGCACTGCAGGCAGGTTCTTTACCCACTGAGCCACCTGGGAAGCCCCTAATTATATATAAATATCTTTAAAAAATACTTATTTATTTGGCTGTATTGGGTCTTAGTTGTAGCAAATGGGCTCTTCATAGCAGTGCGCAGACTCTCTAGTTTTGGCACACGGGCTGAGTTGCCTGTGGCATATGGGATCTTAGTTCCCTGATCAGGGATCGAACTCATGTCTCCTGCACTGGAAGATGGATTCTTAACCACTGGACTACCAGGGAAGCCTTGAGTCCCCTCCAAGCCCTGCCTCTTTCTCAACACCCTCCTCCTCCCCTTGTCAATAATTATCTATGCGACACCAGGTGGGCCACCCAGAGAGAGGGGGCCTCACCCACCGTGGTGAAGGAAGAACTTACTAACTTCATGCAATCTGATTACTTCGTTCTGAACACCCTTTGAATTCTGGTAAATTCTAAGGTGGAAAGCCATTATCTACTGAGTGCCTATGAAGTGCTAGACATGTGTCTGTCATAGCTCATTTAATACCATCTGCCTTACACTCTGGGGTCCCCTGAGCCCAAGCATGGGTATCTGCTCATTAATTCTCAAGAGACTATTTCACAGTGAAGAGAGCCACAGACTCAAGGCAAGGCTGAGGCAACTGCCCAAGGTGTATGTGCCGGAGGGAAGACATCTCAGTCTCACCCATCTGTCCCCAGGCCAGGTTCTCCTCCACCCCCAGCTGCTGGATGTCAAGGATGGACACTGCAGTCTGTTATGTTTGTCCAGACAGCACCCTTCTTTCTGTTGGGGAACCACTCCTTCCCTGCCATGTGGCTCAGCTGAACTGCCAATCACAATGTCAAGTACAATACAGACAAGAGGAGAGGACTCCTTTTCTCCTGGACACTGATATATAAGAATGGAAACCCAGGGCTGCCCCAGTCATTTGTCCCTCCATGGACAGCCTCTGCCTGAAGTGGCCAGAGCAATAAATGAGGAGAATTATCAGAGAGAAAGAGGAAGGAAGATCTGAGGACATCCATCCTCTGGGCCCTGGGTCCAGATGTGGCTGAAGTGCCCATTCGATGTCCCAGTTATGTAAGTCGAGAAAGTCTGCTTATTACTTAAGCTAGTCTCACTTGGGCTTCTGTTCCTTTCAACCAAAGAAGTCCTGGTTTATACATTTCATCAATTATTTACAAGCAGATGTAAGTCCATCTCCTAGGTTAGTAGTACTCAATCTTTCAGAGTTCCCATTTGGAACTACCTACAGTAATAATCGTTGTATTTTTACCATCACCAACTGTGGGAATATGTGAAAATAGGCGTGCCCGTGAATCATTAAGAGGAGATGAAGACGAGGTAGCAAGAATACACAGAACTGTACAAAAAATGTTCTTAGTGACCCAGATAACCACTCTGGCACTCACCTACAGCCAGACATCCAAGTGTGAAGTCAAATGAGCCTTAGGAACCATTACTACAAACAAAGCTAGTAGAGGTGATGGAATTCCAGTTGAACTATTTCAAATCCTAAAAGATGATGCTGTTAAAGTGCTTGACTCAAGATGTCAGCAAATCAGTACTGGCCACAGGACTGGAAAAGGTCAGTTTTCATTCCAATCCCAAAGAAAGGCAATGCCCCCAAATGTTCAAATTACCACATAATTGCCCGCATTTCACATGCTAGCAAGGTTATGCTCAAAATCCTTCAAGCTAGGCTTCAAACAGTATGTGAACTGAGAACTTCCAGATGTAAAAGTTGGAATTAGAAAAGTCAGAAGAACAGAGATCAAATTGCCAACATTCATTGGATCATAGAAAAAGCAAGGGAATTTCAAAAAAATCTACTTCTGCTTCACTGAGTATGCTAAACCCTTTGACTGTGTTTATCACCACAAACTGTGGAAAATTCCTAAAAAGACGGAAGTATCTGACCACCTTACCTGCCTCCTGAGAAATCTGTATGCAGGTCAAAAAGCAACAGTTAGTACTGGACATGGAACAACAGACTAGTTCCAAATTGGGAAAGGAGTACGTCAAGGCTGCATATTGTCACCCTGATTATTTAACTTATATGCAGAGTACATCATGTGAAATACCAGGTTGGATGAATCACAAGCTGGAATCAAGATTGCCAGGAGAAATATCACCAACCTTAGACATGCAAATGATACCACTCTAATGGCAGAAAGTGAACAGGAACTAAAGAGCCTCTTGGTGAGGTAAAAGAGGAGTGTGAAAAAGCTGGCTTAAAACTCAACATTTAAAAAACTAAGATCATGGCATCTGGTCCCATCACTTCATGGCAAATAGATGGGGAAACAATGGAAACAATGAACGACTTTATCTTCTTGGGCTCCAAAATCACTGTGGATGGTGACTGCAGCTGTGAAATTAAAAGACGCTTACTCCTTAGAAGAAAAGCTGACAAGCCTAGACAGCGTATTAAAAAGCAGAGACATCACTTTACCAACAAAGGTCTGTATAGTCAAAGTTATGGTTTTTCCAGTAGTCATGTACGGATGTGAGAGTTGGACCATAAAGAAAGCCAAGTGCTGAAGAATTGATGTTTTTGAACTGTGGTGTTGGAGAAGACTCTTGAGAGTGCCTTGTACAGCACTCTCAAGTGATCAAATCTGTCAATCCTAAAGGAAACCAACCCTGAATATTCACTGGAAGGACTGACACTGAGGCTGAAGCTCCAACACTTTGGTCACTTGATGTGAAGAGCCGATACACTGGAAGAGATCCTGATGCTGGTACTGAAGGCAAGAGGAGAAGAGGGCAACAATAAAAAGATGGTTGGATGGCCACTGATTCAGTGGCCATAAATTTGGGCAAGCTCAGGGAGATAGCGAAGGACAGGGAAGCCTGGGATGCTACAGTCCATAGCACTGCAGAGAGCTGAACATAACTTGGCAACTGAACAACAACAATGAATCATTTAACTTCTTATTAATCATCATATAATATAAATGCCTATATTTGAACAATAGCTAAAACAGGGTTCAATCACCAGTCTAAATCAACTTAAATTCCCTAAATACTTCTACAAATTTTCCTAATATTCAAAGTTTCCCTTTGGCAAACATGTTATAAACAAAAGTATAAGATAAGCAATCCACCAAGAAGAAAATATTTACAACATATATAACAAACTATTTAATATTTGAAGTGACAAATCTAAAATTGAAAAATTAAAAAGGATAAGGGCAGGCTAATTATAGAAAAATAAATCCCAGAGCAATAAACATATGAAAAAATGTTCAATATTATACATACTTTAAAAATACAAATGAAACAATAGGATAGGATTCCCTCCATCCCATCAGACTAGAAATCCACATTTTAACAATAATATCAGTATTGGCCAGGGTTTGAAACCTACATTTCCCTATATTTCAGGTGAGAGAGGAAGTTGAATGGACTTTTAGGAAGGAGTATTTGCCAGTCACCACCAAAATGTTACATGTACTTTATCCATGACCCTATTATTCTATCTCTTGGAATCTATTCAACAAAAATATAAATTCCTATCACCAAGACATATGGCCAAAGAGATTGACTGCAGCACTATATATAATAACACAAAAAAGGGAAATGATCTAAATATCTTTTATCAGCAGAACAGAATGTAACACCCACAGTGGAATATTCTGTCAAGGTTAAAAAGGATGAAAAATAATAAGAGATTCTTTGATTTTTGTGAATAAACCAAGTCACTGGATACTCACATAATCTTTTTTATAGAAAGAAAAAATTAACCATAAGTATATGAATATATAGGCATTTTTATTATGTAAATGAACAGAAAAAATGTCTACAAGGACATTCCCCAAAAGTGCCTTTGGGGAATGGGTAGAAAGGGGTGTAAACAAGTATTTTCACTTCTTTTTCTGTGACTGTCTATATTGTTTTATAAATCCATACATATACATATGTAGATACTGATATGTATTTACAATAAGCATATGTTACATATTATCTACATTCTATATGTATACAAGTACATGTATATTTCTATCATGTCTAGATATATTGATACTTTTTTTCAATAAGCATATTTTCATTCATTACTTATGATGAAACAACCACAGAGCTAGAGTTGGCTCTTCACCAACTAAAGAAACCCTTCAGTTTCTCCTAAACCCACTCTCTTCCTAACAGTTAGGAAGGTCTGGAACTGCTAACACACAGCTCAAGTGTCCAGAGGTAATTTACCATGGTGGGGAGAGTTTGTGCCAGAGCAAGAGGACAATAAAAAGTGTATGTCATAATTAGCCTCCAATTAAAATAAATAAATTTTAAAATAAAATAAAGGGGGAAAAAAAAAGTACATGTCCTAAGGCAGCATGTTAATGACCCAGCCCTTCCAGCCATGTGGCACCCCTCAATCCTTGATTCTGCTCTTTTATTAAGCAGTACCAGGTGCAGGCCCCTTGGCCATGCCTGTGGGCATACTCCCTTTGAATCTGGGCCACTTAGCTGAAGCTAAGGAGACATAATACGAGTGACCCTGGGACAGGGGCATGGGTTCCTAAGCATCCCAGAGTCCTCACAGTTTGCTGGTTTATTTGAGAGGCCTGTTGGAACTGCTATAAGCTGAGTGTTTGCTGTGCTGTGCTCAGACGTGCTTGGTCATGTCCAGCTCTTTGCGACCCTATGGACTGTAGCCCACCAGGCTTCTCTGCCCATGGCATTTTCCTGGCAAGAATATTGGAGAGGGTTGCCATTACCCACTCCAGGGATCTTCTGGGCCCAAGGACCGACCTGAATCTCCTGGGTCTCCTGTGCTTGCAGATAGATTCTTTGCCATCATTGCACCATTTGGGAAGCCCAAACTGAGTGTTCATGCTCCCCCAAATTCACATGTTAAAATCCTAACTGCCAGTGTGATGGTATTTGGAGGTGGGGCCTTGGGGAGTAATTCAGTCAAGAGGGTAGAGTCCTCACGAATGGGATTAGTGCCATTGTAAGAGAGAGCCCAGAGAGCTGCCACCCCCATTTCTGTGATGTGAGGTTACAGCAAAAAGGGGGCTAAGGGGAGACTTAGGTGTAAGGGAGCATTCTGGGGCTGGAGGATGCGGCTTCTTCTGGCAGGCCTCCCCAGCTCCTCCACTGCCCTGAGGACACGTAGGAACTCTGCTGATCCCAGGCAGCTCATACGTCACTGGGCAAGAGAAAGAAACAGTAGGCGCATCAGAAGGAACAGTGGGCAGTCAAACAGATGGAAGAATAACGAGGTGTCATGTAGGTGTAAAAAGCTCCACAGACAGACACGAGTGCCCTGGGGCCACTGTATGTTGTGGCCAACACGATGACACAATAGGAGACACCTTTTATTAATAATTAACTCGGTATCAATAGGCACATGTTTTTTTGTGTGGTGTGATTTCCCAATAGAAGACTTCATATGCCACCTGGGGATATGAGTCTCTCCCATTTATGTCTGTTGTACCTGTTCATCACATCTATAATCACTTTCATCCCGTCATCACATCCATAAACCTTCTTGTATAAAAAGATGCCAGTGACGTCTCAAGGTCAAAGAGTGGCAGAGAACACGACCTCTAAAGCAGTCCCTTGGGCCCACTCACACGCAAAAGCAACTAGCAAACTTCTTAGAATGAGAGCAAGACAATCAGATGCTGTTTCATGTAGGCCCCTCCCTTGTCTCACCACCCGCCCCATCCCTCAATGCACAGAGGAAGGATCCATGTGCCTCATCACCAAACATCCCTTTAGCTGTGACTAGAATTCAAGCCAAACTGGCTGGTGCTGCCTTTTCCAGCCTTATACCTCACCTCATCCTAGGAAGAGCAACCATCAGTCAGGCATGAATCTCAGGCAGAGGCAGGTCAAGCGACTTGCCTGGGGTCACTTGCTATCCAACATTTATTGAGCATCTACTGGGAATTCTTCAGAGAATAAAAGACTCCAGTTGCTGTCCTTCTGCCAGGGCCTACAATCCAGTGGAGGAGGGTGGTAAGATATTAAATAAAAAAACGGGAGCAGAAAGTATGTAGGGAAATGTCCTCAGCCACAGCACCTCTGCATACCCTGGGGGCTGGTGTGGGGGTATGGGTGTAGGAATAATGCAGAAACAAACCGGATATAGAGGAGATACTGGGAAGTCACCACAAGAGTGACTAAGAAGAGGCTTGGAAGAAATACAATCTATCAACAAGTCTCAGCTCAGCAGCCAACTTGATGAACATGTCTGAAGAGAGATGTTTCCTCCAACAATAAACTGCTTCTTTTAATTTTTATTTATTCTATTGAAGACCCCCGAGGGAGAGAGGAAAGGAGAGAAAGGACGAGTCCAGAGTCAGGGTCAGATCATGACCCTAGCCCCTAGGGTGAGAGCTCCTTGTCTGGCCTTGGTTTCAGGCCCCTTAGTTATTCCACATGCTCAGCGGGGTGTGTGCGTGCAGCCAGTCATCACCTGGGAATCACTGACTTCACAAAGACAGGTCAGCGCCTCTGTTCCAGGGCACCAAGCCCATGCCCACCATCTCCAGCTCCTCATTCCATATGGGGGCTCTGGCCCAGGACAGGGAACAAGAATTTACCTGCTTCCAGGCCTCTTCCCACATGCTCTAGCATTCAGAACCTGCTGTGTGCTGCCCTTCACGGGAGATTCTGATGGAGGCTCAGAGAACCACCTCTCCTTCCCTTCTGTAGATGGCTCCTCTCCCAGGCCAACCCCGTGCTGTGGTGGGGGTGGTCAGGACCCTTCTCCAGGACCCTGTCCTTGCCATGCTGGTCCCAGGGATGGTACCTGGCACTAGGCAACTGGGTCAAGCTGGAAGGAAAGCCAGCTTCCCCACATGGAAGAATCAGGTGACCCCAGAACCCCTGCCTCCTGCCATCCCTGCCCTAGTCATTTAGTTATCCTGCTGCTGTTTAGTTATCAACTCTTCCTCTGATTATACAGACACCCTGGAAGGTTGAAGTCATATATCTGGGATAAACAGGTGTCCCAGGGCAGGTGGACAAGTGTTGGCTGACCCGTCTCCACCACTCTGGGTTCAGCTGCCCCACAGGTCTCGCCACTGACTGGACCAGCAAAGAACCTGGTGGGGCCAACGGGTGGCCCCACCACCTGCTTTTCACCTTCCTAGCTCCAGAGTCTGCTTCACCCTTGTTGGGACCTCAGCCCTGGGCTGGTCACCTTCCTAAGCGACTGTAGTCCTTTCACCCTTGCGTCACTCAAGTCTGTCCTGAGTCAGCCCTGCAGCCACAATTCCCTTAAATAGTTCAGCTCACCCAACTATTTAACACACCTTCTTATACGTTAAACACCCCTAGTCCCAGGGACGGGGGAGCCTGGTGGGCTGCCGTCTATGGGGTCGCACAGAGTCGGACACGACTGAAGTGACTTAGCAGCAGCAGCAGTCCTGTCACCTGATTTCTGTGATTTCTTCCCCCTCAAAGCTCAAAAGGTTCTTGAATTCTCTTTGTCTTTAATTTGTGTCAGTTTGATTACTATGCGTCTCAGTGTGTTCCTCCTTGGGTTTATCATGGCTGGGGCACTGTGTGCTTCTTGGACTTGGTTAACTATTTCCTTTCACATTTTAGTTAAGTTTTCAGCTATTAACTCTTTAAATATTATCTTGGGTCCTTTCTTCCTTTTTCCTTCAGGGACCCCTATAATACAAATGTTGCTGTGTTTTTATGCTGTCCCAGAGACTGTCTTTGTTTCTTTTCATTATTTTTTCTATATTTTGTGGCACTGATTTCCACCATTCTGTCTTCCAGAACTGCTGTTTCAGCTCCTCTGCTATTGATTCTTCTAGTGTATTATTCATCTCAGTTTGTTCTTTAGTTCTTCTAAACAACGGTT